>VDFB02047230.1:209266179-209410318 GCA_007258455.2 Sequoia sempervirens | reverse complement strand
TTTTTAAATTCTTTAAATCAACTAAACACTTCTGATTTACTTTTTAGAAAATAAACAAATGTTATTCCTGAATAATCATTAATGAATGACACAGAGTATCTTGACTTAGAAAAATAAGGAACATCCATTGGACCAAATACATCCAAATGAATATAATTTAGCAAACCAGAAGATTTATAAGGAATAGAGTAAAATGAAACACGGTGTTGTTTTCCATATATACAATGTTCACAAAATTCAAATTCAAGATTACAATCTTCAAGCCCTTCAACCAAGTTTTTATTATTCAAGGTTCTTAAACCTTTCTCTCCTATGATGCCAAAGCATAGTCTTCTCTACTAGAATTTTTACCTCCATAGAGTTTAAATAATTAGGGATAGTTCCCTCTTTACCTCTATGACCAGCTTTCAGTGACTTTCGAGAAACACTATTACACTGAACAACATGTGCATCCAACTTGTATAGGGTACCAATTCAAGCTCTTCTAGCCAGCACCATTGAACCTCTAGTCATCTTGTAGCCATTTCCATAAAATGTGACTTGTACTCCAATATCATTAAGCTTACTAACAAAAATAAAATTTTGAGCCAAACCTAGTATATGCATCACATCCTTTATCCCCTTTACTCTGCCATCAGCGAATTGGATTCTGACTCTTCCATGGCCAACAATTTTCAAAGTTGAATCACTCGCTAAGTACACCTTTCCACCATCGTATTCTTCATACTTCACGAACCAGTCTCTATGAGATGTCATCTTGAAAGATGCTCTAGAATCAATCAGCCAGACATCATCTGATGTCTATGTAGCCAAGGCAGAAATGAAGGTGTCTGAATTAGCCTAAGAAGAATCATTATCAGAAGAATACTTCTTCTTCTTCTCCTCTTTACAATCCTTTCAAACATGACCAGGTTGCCCATAGTTCCAGCACTTCACCTTGGACTTCTTCCTAGGAGACTTTGATCTCCCTTCTCATTTCAATTTTGATTTCTTGTCCTTCTTCTTGCCTTTCTCTTTCAGTCTTCCTCTAACAGTAAGAGCTTCCTTCGCCATCTCAGAAGATTTCATTCTCATCTCTTCTGACAACAAAGAACCAACATCTTCCATCTTGAAACTGGATGTTGTGCTCCCAATAGCCATCACCAGATGATCCCAAGAGTCTGGCAAATAACACAATAGAAGCATATAGTGATCCTCTTCTTCAGTCTTCACACCAATAGATGTCAATTGAGAAATCATCATATTAAATGTGCTCAAATGATTAGCTATAGACCCTCCTTCTTGCATTCTCAAAGAGTACAAATTCTTCCTCAGGAATAGTTTATTCACCAAGGACTTCCCTAATAAATAAATCCTAGTCTCTTCCACAAAGAAGAGGTAGTCTTCTCCTCATGCACAGTCAGAAGAACTGAGTCTGCCAAACAAAGCCTTATCAGCCCCTTAGACTTCCTATCTGCAAGGTCCCAATCTTCTTATTTCATTCCTGTAGGTTTAGCTCCAGACACAGCAATCCAAAGATCATGATCCACTAAGAGATCCTCAATTTTGAGTTTCCACAACTCAAAGTTACTACAATTCAATTTCTCTATTTCAATCTTTCCACACATGCTAACCATCTCAACCTATAATAAGAAATAACAAATTCTACAAGACTCCCACTGAACATAATTGACTCAAAATACCCAACGTAACCACAAGGATAACACAACTGACCAGGCTTCGATGCCACTTGTAAGGAAAATTAGATGCAGAAACAATTCTCCTAACATCAATACCTCAGGGAAGAATGCAGATACACTTTAAAATTTACACTTATAGTCTAATTTTAAGATGCACTATAAAGCAGATAATAGAAACAGAGTATTTGAGAATCACACATGAACACCAGAGATATGTGGGAAAACCCTTATAGGAGAAAAACCCACCACATCGATAGAAGTCCCTTTGTATTATAGTAATAAAGATTACATAAAAGTTTTAGACTTATCTTTCTCATGTCTATATACAGCAGCATTCACCATGAACAATCTTGTACAAGAACATTCAAGTTATAGTATTTATAGAATAGCATACAGTTTTTGATCATATAATCACCCAGCAATCCGTCGATGCAACCAACCGATCATAATCTGCAATCATAGAGTATAACCATGTTGTTCCATGTCCATTGAGATTCCTCACAGAACTGTCACAACAAACTATATTCCAACTATTCAGATTTGGCTTCTCCTATTGGTCCACGAGACTCCACATAGGATAGTCAAATGGTCAAAAGAGATTCAAGCTTTGTTGGCATCTCGGTGAGACACTAACAGTGTCTCCCTAATGCCCAAAAGCTTCATATCGATGTTGCCAAGAATTATCATTGTCGCCAAGATGTTTCATCGAGCTTACAACATGTATCTGCTTCAATTTTTCCTTTCAGCAAAACTATCGCTCTCACCACGACATCTCAACAAGCCTTCTTGTGTTACACCAAAGCACCAAATAGTCGGTGAGACCTATCGCTTTCACCAAGAGATCATAGTGAGGTCTAAAAGTCTCATAGATGTGAGTTTACCATTCAGCAAGAGTATCGCTCTTCGGTGAGACCTATCGCTTTCACCAAGAGATCATAGTGAGGTCTAAAAGTCTCATAGATGTGAGTTTACCATTCAGCAAGAGTATCGCTCTTCGGTGAGACCACATATCGATAATCAAAGTCATAGCAATCCCCACATTCCTATCGGCAAGACTTACCACTCACCAAGAGGTTTCATCGAGCAACAATAGGTTACACCGAAAGCATACAACTATTAGCAAGACCTATCACCTTCGCCAAGACATTATGTTGAATACACACGTCATACTGAGCACCAAGTCATAGTTAGCAAGACTTACATCCTTTTTCAAGAGATCATACCAAACTCCAAGACTTACCCCGAAGGCTCCAACATAAAACACTATCAGCGAGACATGTATCAATCACAAACACTTCTCACTGAGCCGCTGTGTTACACCAATGACTTCAATGCGTTATCCTGTCAGTGAGACTTTCCAAAGTCATTGGGATATCATAGTGAGAACCCTTTAGTTATCCCAAAGACTTCAATGAATATCCCGTTGGTGAGACTTTCCTATCAATGAGAGCTCATAGCAAACAACTAGGACTCTCCCCGATATAAGATATCCGATTGAATGGCCTGTCATCCAAAGATCTTCATGTAATGAAAGGTTACAATGACTGATCTATGTCACAACAATAGACTCCAAAGTGAAAACATTCGGCAAGACTTTTGCAAGATCATAGCGACCTATACAAAACATGATGCTACCAATCTGCTAGTCGGCCAGACATGAGAGCTATCACACTGACTTGGCTCCAATGGAGGTTTCAGCTTGTGATGTTTGAGGCACATATTTCCAACAAAAACCCTAAGAAGGGAAAAACCATGGCAATAAATCTCTCAATATAGGAAGCTCATTACTAACAATTTTTTTAAGGATAAATTCCAATGGACTTGTAGGATAAGGTGCACAAAGTTAGGGAAAGACTCAAAGGACTTGCACTACTAAGGTGCACAACCTCAAGACAAGATACAAATTACAAGGACCTACTAAAGAGACTCACAATCTTATAGCAGGTGTGTGAACCAAGATCCTAATACCTGCAAAACACAACAAACAAACATATTAGAAGATTGAAATGCAAGTTAAGATGAAGATTCCCCATAAAATCCATTTAACTATGCTCCAAAATAGGAATAAAACAAGAACACAATGAAAGAAGATGGAAAAAAAACTAAATCCTATTAAGAAAATGCAATTTGATGTGGAAATTGGCCCTTTCCCAACTCCTATGCAAGCTTTGTTGATTGATAAAGAGTGATCCAATTTGATGAAGATTGATGAAAGCTCCAAGCAAAAAATCTGCATAACCTAGCTAAGAACTCAATGGTGATGGATAGAATTTGCTAATGATTTGAGCATAGTAAGTTTACTCAAATTGTGGATGATGAAATAAGAATATGAGCTCTTTATTTATAGATTGATAAGTTGAAGAGATGTCCAAATTTGATCAATGTGAGACAAAGATTCAACCAATGATACGATGCCACTTGTCAACATGTGAGAGGATGAAGGTTGAGCAAGTTTTGAGGATTGTGCCAATAAATGAAAATATTTGAAATTCAAATTTGTTGAAATGACTTGCAAAAGGGAAGGGAAATTCAAATAAATTCCACTTGGCTCAAGGCAAAGGACATGTAAGATGGAGTTATTGCCTTGTTGGATGTACATGTTGACTTGGAAAATTTGAATTCAAATTTGGAGAATATTCCAAAAGATGCCTTGTGAGGAAAATAGAGATTTAATAAATGAATTAAATCTATTTTCATGTGAAACTTGCAAAATCTAGAGGATGGGATATGATAGGAGATTAAATTAATCAAGGGTCAATTAATTTAATAGGAGATTAGATGATGTTACTTATTTGACTTAGATTTTTGAATTTATTTAAATCAAATAATGAGAAGAATGTGATAAGATATTAATCAAATAAATATTTTGATTTATTTAATTAAAAGGAGTTGATGTTAGATTAAATTAAATAAGGTTTTAATTTAATAGATAGACTTAAAAGATTTAATCAAATAAAATTGATTATTTAATTATCGAGATGAGGTCACTTAATTAAATAAAGTGTTTTATTTAATTAAGAGAAGAATATTAATGAATTTAATCAAATAAGGAGATTTGATTTAATGGTTAGACTGAGGGATGATGAAATGATGAAATGATGTTAGTGGATCAAGATCGAGTGTGCGATCAATCTATATATTTTCGATGTCTACATTTTTCCCTCTTTGAAGTAATGCACTTGTTGCGTTGGTTCAAAGAATAACCTTGCCCTGATCAAAAGTCAAAATTTCTCTAACTTTTTGGATGCCTCACTATTGCCCCAATGAAAGAATTATGATGGTATACTACCCCCTTGAGAGATTGGGTGAAGAGGTTTGATTTGAGGGTCAATCTCTCAAAAAAGAGGTTCAAGATCAATTCAACTTGAATATTTGATGTAGACAGTCATCAGCTATGGGTAGCTTCATGCCTATTTTGATATATTACACCCACTTGATCATGATTTGTACCATGACAGTTACATTATTGATGATGAGATGATTATGATGTTTATATGTAATGGATGAAATGATGATGAATGAATGATATGGATGTACATGATATGATATGATGATGCTTTTATGATTATGAAAATAGATGATAAATGTATGGTTTATGAGATGTTTAGAATAACCACTCTATATTATGCAATGATGGGGATGAATGCATGTGGTATGATTAATGCTTTCTATATGATATGATATGCATTATGTAGTGTGTTGACAGCTTGTGGATACAAGATAGATGCAATGGTGATGATTTATGATTACCTATCATGGTACCATGTTAGCGCGAAAAGCAAGAGATAGAATAAAATAAGAGATGCCAACAAGACATGAGATGATGATGACGATGATGATGATTTCTTGGCAATGAGTTGGTATTTTCAAAGGGCCAATTACCTTATGTTTGATAACACATGTAGGCACAATGCATCAGGGTATAAAGAACCAAGATGGTGTTGCACCTAGTGTGATGGACTTTATCTCAAAAAATAGATAGGAGTATTCTTGTTCACACCTGACATACGGAAACCTTGCTATTATGTACCTAACAAAGTAAATATTCGCCAAGGTTATATTACAAGAACGTCCAAGAAGCACAATAGATAAAAAGATAATGATCATTGCCCCATTCCTATCTCTCTAAATCCCTTCATTGGGGTTATCATTGAGAGGTCCTTGGAATGAGCACAATAAGATAAACCAAAAGAAAAGATAAAGTACACAAACAAGCCAATGTTATTCATACCTTCAGCCAAAGGGATGTGTTTTGATAGGATAAGAATCCAAGGTGATATCCAAAATGATGCCCATTGTTAGAATGATATATCCTAGGACATGCATTTTATAGGATGATGATGGGTTGATAAGTTGATTGATAGGCTTTTGATATAAAGTTGATTGACATGTTTAAAAATGATCAAGACTTTGATTTTTTTAAAGATTTGTTGTTTGCTTTTGATTTTACAATTGAAGCTTGCTTTTTCTGATTGTTGTGATTGTTTTTGTTTGCATTGCCAAAGGATGAAGGTGACGATCAGTTTATTATGGATGGTATTATTACGGGTGCAAGTGAGATGAGATGGATGGATTTTTTTCAAATATTTGGATTTTTTTATGTTTTGCAATGTTTTGAGGTTGTTTTTGGTACTTTTCGAGATTTTGCAATGTTTGATTTTAACTTTTTCAAATGTTTTTGGGATTTTCTGAGATTTTGACCAGGAGACTAACCTAAAGACCTATCTTAGGGGTCTTAGGGGCTGATCAAAAGATTAGCCTTGCCTATGTTTAAGCTCAGAGATGACATAGTTCCGATTCCAATGTTTTTGACGTTTTTCAAAAAATTTAAGTGTTTTTTGAATTTTTGGATGTTTTGGATGTTTTTGGATTTTTGCATGATTTTGACAATTTGGATATGGATGTGAATGATGATATTAGTGCTCTGTTTGGGATTTTTCTAAAAACCAAGCTAAGGTTGAATGATTGAATCGATGGATTGATTGATGATGATAACATTGTTGAGCATACACAACAATGCAAGGATTGGATTGATCTAGATTGATTACGATTGATGATGATAACATTGTTGAGGATGCACAACAATGCAAGGATAGTGTTAAGCAACACAAGGATTGGGAAAGATATCCCCAAGATGATGATGGATTGATGATGATTTGATCAAGACTGATGATGATAACATTGTTGAGGATGCACAACAATGCAAGGATAGTGTTAAGCAACAAAAGGATATCCTGATGATTTCTTGATTGGATTTGATTGATCCTGATTGATGAAGCTTGGTTTGAAACAAAAGATTTTTGATTGATGCGACGTTGAAGTGCAAACTAGATGCGATTGATAGTGATTGTTTGGATTGATGTTCGATGAAAGATGAAGCTTGATAAGGAACATCTTGTCAAAATATGCCATGGGCTAGTGATTATGTGGATTTTTGCTTGCAAGTGGTTTGACCAATTTGATTATGCATTCTCTAATGTTTAAGTTGGAGGATATAGATCAATATTTATTCCCAAATCAAGATGTAAATATCTACCCCCAGTGTCTAGCAATGTATGGAATGTCATGGATGAATGCCTAGATAGGTGTATGGATGGATGGATACAGTAAGAACGCAAAGCATGCCAAGGATTATCTTGTGATAAGATAAGGGGTTTGGATCAAGCAATTTTATTTGGATAGTGCTTCATAGCTCAGATAATGCTGCATAGGATAGAATCCATGAAAATGACCCATGTCAAGATGTTTACCATAAGCAACTATAAAGTGTGCCCCAAACTTTGTTAAGATCAAGATAACTTGGATGTTGTATGCAGATGGATGAAAATGGATTGGATCAATGGTTTATGGATGAATGGATTTATTATGGATAAGATGGGTGGAATGCTAGATTTATTATGGATGGGATGAGATGCTTTCACGTGAAATAACACACAGAGATGCTTGATTCTACACATGATGCATGTTTGCCAGGTTTTCATCATGGTCCCTGCCCAAAGCGTCGCCCATGCGGTTTTCACTAGAGGATGATTTTTCTCTTTATTATTTTCAATCCTTTTTATATTTTTTTTTGGATTTTCATATTTTTTTATTTTTTTGGTTTGTTTTTTTTAAAGATTTATGCTCATGTTGAGTCACAAGTTGTTGTTGATGTAGATGCCCCTATCATAATGTGCCATCGATATCCTTCTTGAAGGAGTTTCTTTTCTAAGATATGTGAACTTAAATGCAACTTTTTGGATTCTTGATTTGCTTTATCAATATTGGGCTTAACTCTATCCCTATGCACACATCGTGATAGAGTGCCTTCTAAATCCTTATGATGAAGGGTTGTTTCCAATAAATGGTCAATGTGAGAATTGGATATTATGCATGGAGGTGTGGATGGAGTGTGTTTAGGGATCATAAAAGATGGATTGATCGACAGTTTGGAACCTTTGACTCTCCAAATTTGGGAAGATGAGCAATGATGGGTGGCTATGAAAGTGTGCATGGAATTAGGACCAACTGCTTGATACACTTTGTACATCACTTGAAAAGCCTACTTTTTCTTTTGTGGACATCCTTGATGGATACTTTTCCCTCTTTTATCTTGCCCCATAATTTCTTTGACTGATGGAGTTTGATGGGGATAATCTTTCTGTGTATGTTTTTGTATCCATGCATATTTGATTTTTCCATTATACTTCTCAACTTCTTTTGATTTGATAACATTCTTTGTGCTTTGATTCAAATCCTTCCTTTGACGTTGGTCCCAATTTGTGGATGGGGTGATGGGTGGATGAAGATTCATGACATGGCTGGTTGTAGTATCGGCATCAGTTTCATCAAAACAACTCTTCATGCTCCCTATGTTGATGTTTGCTTGAGACATAGTTTCCCCCAGTATTATGGAAGTAGTACCTTCATGCTTTGATTATGCCTATTTTGAGAGCTCTTGTTTAGAATGAATTCACTGATAAATGACCACCGTAGGTGACATTTCAATTTGCTGCTCCACTAACTATGAATTATACTATTCTATCTAATTTGTTTCCTTGAGTGGATAATGTTGAATATCTTTATTCATGATGTCTTCATTCTGGATCTTGGATATATTTGATCCTGATGTTGACAACTCTATTTGGTTGTAGGAATCAATAATCTACTCTTTTTGTGCAATAATGTTAGGAGTAAAGGTATCCTATTCTGAATGAGGATCATCGACGTGTCCATCCAAAGAGAATATCTCATGGGTATATGAGGGAATATGTGTTACACAGACATGATCATCTTGCATAGATAGGAGAGTGTCCATTAGATTATTGTAGTATCTTGAAGATACAAATTCTTGATCTTGAATGATTTTAGATTTTCTTTCGACATGCTTTGGATCAAGTTCTTGACATGGATTAGTATCAAAGGATGGATTGCTTACAAAGGGTACTTGGATGTCGTCATTAGACATGGTAAGTGGTTCAATATCCTCAAGTTTCGAGTTGATTCTTTTGGCATATGTAACCATGAGGTCAAAGGTTGTCAATATGTCTTGGAAAGGACCATTGCTAGACTTTGGTGAAGGATTTTGATCATGCTTTGGAATAAATTCTTGAGATATAACTCATAAGGAAATGTAGAGACATTTTCAACATGATCATTGGTCGATGGATCGTGCATTATGTTGATAGGATCGAATAATCCTAAAAATCCTTGAAATAGATCACTAAAAAGTAGCTCTTAATGTATGGTGAGTTGATCATTAGATGGGATAGAAACATCTTCAATGTGCTCCTTAATTGAGAGATTTTGAACATTGTTTCAACAATTGTGGTGGGGAGATTGTGAATGTCTTCAACCATAGAGTCAAATGATGTTGACATTTCTTGAATTGGATCATCGTTGGGTATTGTTGGTGGATTTTGATCATGATTCAAAAGTGACTCTTGACATATGTTGATCTTATCATTGGATGAAGTAGACATAGTTTCAAGGTGTTTAGTGGTGGATTGATCTTGATCCTTGTTCTCAAAAGTTGTCATTTTTTGTGTTTGTGATTGTGTTTGTTGGGTATCTTGAGAGGCTTGGGCAGCTTGAGCAGCTTGTGGAGCCACCTGATATTGTTGAAGTGCTTTTTGGTAGGATTGATGTGCTTTTAGTGCAATGTTACAATATTGACTTATTGCACTTGGTTTTGGTGGTAGTAGTGGTGGATTTGGAATTGTGTTGGGTGTAGTGACAAGTGGTTGAGATACGCTTGGAGCGATCATGGTAGTGAGGGGTTGAGATATGATGGGTGGGATATGTGTGTTTGGAGTGATCGAGGTGATAGGAATGGTTGGAATGACTGAGGTGATAGGTCCTTGGGAGACCATGTTTTGATTTTTTAGGATTCATGTTGTCATTTAATTAGATACCATTTGTTGGTGCAATGTGGATGGTATATTCAAAGGATTTGATGTGATGACTTGATTGATGTTAGGTGGATTGATTTGGATGGAGTGATTGGTGCTAGGTAAAGGGGGAAGCCTTAAACCAAGGAATGATATAGGTAATGGTGGTGGAGTTTTTCCTTGGTGCAATGACTCAACTATTTTGGTAAGTGTAGCAATTTGATCTCGCCAAATTTGATCTTGATTTTGATCTTGACTCCCTTGATATAGTTGATTTTGTTTTTGTTCAAGAAGATTTGGGGTGCATACTTGTGGTTTTTGAATGGTATCATGGACAAATTGATTTTGGACAATGTTTTGATTTGGGATGATGTTCAAATTTGGCATGATAGGTTGTAATTGAACATTGTTGATGTTGGGAATCACATTGCCTTGTTTTAGGTAACTTTGATTTTGCATGGTTTTACGTTGACTTGGATTGATACATGGAGTTGTTAATGTCTTGTTTGGACTTTGAACAACATTCGTGTGATTCACAAAAATATTTCTCCCAAAGTTAGCTGAATTCATGTTTGGAAAACTTGTACTTGGTACATTCTCATTTGCCATGTAGGGATTTGGTGGGATGACATTGTTCATTTGAAGGCTCATGCTTTGATTGTTTGGTTGAAAGACTTGTAGGTTTGGATTTATATCTACCATCGGGAAATGTGTTCCAATCTTTGATTTGGGCATACTCACACTTGTTGTACTATTGACATTTGTTGAAGGTAATGATCCTATGTACAATTTGTATAGATATGAATGTTGATAATCAATTGGCATTGTGAGGCTTTGATAGCTTATTTGACTTCGAAAAAATGTCAATAGTACAACAAGTGTGAGTATGGATCAAGTCTTATATTCCATGTTCCTCTCACGTTTGACCTTGTTGCAAAAGTGACCTCTAAGATTCTTAGGACCAATGATGAGATGAAGGATGAAAGGGGTGAATGATATGGGTGATGAACATTTAGGAACTTTGGATCAATGCTAGACTTAGGGTTTGATTTTGACTAGTTGATTTGGATGATGAACTTGTAAACCCTAAGATGTTAGATGTGATCTTAGGATGAATTTGTTCAAAGGATTGCTAGAGGTATGAGAAAGGATGCTTTCCCACACTCCTAATTAAACAAGGTGATTTTTTATTTTGATGATTTACCCAAGTCTAGAATGATGTTTTCAAAGCTCTAAATTTGTTTGTGTGATGGGTTTTGATAGATGTTTTTGGATTAAGTGTTTGATTTTGATCCTAAATGAACCTAAGAAGGACTTGTTTACAAGGCCAAGGTTTTGAAGAACATGCTTTTCCCTTCAAACCAAAAGATCAATGTTTGCTCAAAAGACCATAAGAAAAAAGATACATAAGCACATGTGTTGGGTTCAATTGATTTCATCTTGATTAGTGAATTTATTTTACCACAAAAACTTTCTTGATTAGATTTTCAAACTAAATTTCTAATGTCCTAACTTCTTTTCATCCCACAAAGTGCTATGTGGAATTCAAGGAAATCAAGGCAATGGTTACCTATTGTTTATCTTTAGTAGGTAAATTGAGATGTAAGTTCAAGTGTTTAGAAACCTCTAAGGATGTGAATCCCAAGGGCAAGCAATAAAACATGAATTTGGTCAATTGTATTTACCTCCTAAAGGGTTTGACATTTTGATGATGATGTTAAGTGTTTGTTTCCAAATGTTTTCAATCAAGCAATGCATTTGTAACCCAAAAATAAGTACAACCCTATGGATGTGAAAGACAATATTTGTTGGATTCCCACTTGGACAAGTCTAGCTATGCTTTCCGTTAGTGAATGGTTAGATGCTTGACCCCACTGGCTCCCCTCCACATCTCATTAATGTCAATCAGGGCAGCCAAGCATCAACAACCATGAAACTCCCATGGCATGCTTTCCATTTCTACTAAAAGACCGTAAAAGTGTGGGGTGGCTTTCGAACGACCGTTCTTGCACCAACAAATAGATTAAAGAATTTTGGAAAATTCTAGCACATGGATTTTAGTAAGGACTTCTATTCATGGAGATTGACCCATACAAAAAAAGTCCCCTTTTAGATCCATCTTGTCAAAATCAACCATGTGATATTGGCGTTTACTCCAATACCCACATTTATATAGTAGTTGGAAATACTCTTGGCTTTAGAGTGTTACCGATTGAGTCATTCCCTTGGGTGAGTACTTTTTCCCCAAGGCAAGCCCTCTAGGATAAACAAAAGTGAATAAACTTATTCATATTTCGATCAACCCTTGTTTAGAAACAAAGGGAGAACACATGCAATAAATTCATTCACACTTGCACAATATTTTGTTCAATTTTAAGCCCAAATTGAAGTGTGGAGGTGATTTTTTAATCTCAACCTAAGATCATGAAAAAGGCCTTTTGATTCTCAAGATCACTATAATGCGCAAGAGAAGTGCATAATTCCTTTTTCAATGATGTTAGTTCAAGTAATCCCTCACAAAAATGAAGTTGCACTTGTTCTTTTTAAACCCTCAAGGCAATTATGAATTCTTTTTAAAGCACCAAAGGACAAATGAGAGTTGTTTTGTTCAATTGTTAACCAAAAAAAAAATCTAGTAAGTGTGGTCGTAATGTTCATTTTAGGACTTTTGTACTGTTCTTTTTAGAGCCCAAATTGAAATATATTGAGTGCTAAAATCTTGAAGTGATAAAATCCTTTAAAATTGGAATTATAAATACTTCCAAGAGTGTCTAAAGACACTTTATACAATAGAGAAATGATGTCATAAGAATCTTTCCTTTCATTTCCTCCTCCCCTTTTGATTTCCTAAACTAGAAAAGTGATCAAAACGTTAGATGATATCAAAAAACAAAAGGATATATGGGTTATAGAATCATTAACCAAAACACCCTAAAACCTAGGCCAAGTTATCACGTGTTTTGAATTTAGACATAAATTTGAAGATTTTAACTCATTAATAGTTAATAAACACCTACACTATTGGATATCTTACGAAATTATACCCCATTTCAAAAACAAAAGTATCAAAAAAGACCTTTGTATGATCAAGATATGGTCATTTCAAAACTAACTCTAAATGCGCTAAAATAGTGATCATATGCACTAAAACAACCTATAAGAGTGCTAAAAGAAACTTCAAGAGCACTAAAATAACCTTCAAGAGAACTAAAATAACCTACAAGAGTGCTAAAAGAACTAGCAAGAGCGCTAAAACAACCTTAAAGAGTGCTAAAATAACTTGTAAGAGTGCTAAAAGAACCTGCAAGAGCGATAAACAACATGCAAGAGCACTAAAAGATGTGAAAAAAGTGTTGAAACAGTCTATAAAAGCACTAAAAGAATGTGCATAATTGCTGAAATAGTGCATAGAAGTGCTAAAACGACAATTTAAAAAAAAAAATGTGTTAGATTTGTGATTCAAGCCCTCCTTCTAGTGCAAAATGTGTGAACTAAGATCCTAATACCTACAAAACACAACAAACAAACATATTAGAATATTGAAATGCAAGTTAAGACCAAGATTCCCCATAAAATCCATTTAACTATGCTCCAAAATAGGAATAAAACAAGAACACAATGAAAGAAGATGGAAAACAAACTAAATCCTATTAAGAACATGCAAAATCTTGATCTTATGGGGGATTTGGTGCCAATTTGATGTGGAAAGTGGCCCTTTCCCAACTCCTATGCAAGCTTAGTTGATTGATGAAGAGCGCTCCACTTTGATGAAGATTGATGAAAGCTCCAAGCAAAAAATCTGCATAACCTAGCTAAGAACTCAATGGTGATGGATAGAATTTGCTAATGATTTGAGCATAGTAAGTTTACTAAAATTGTGGATGATGAAATAAGGATATGAGATCTTTATTTATAGATTGATAAGTTGAAGAGATGTCCAAATTTGATCAATGTGGGACAAAGATTCAACCAATGATATGATGCCACTTGTCAACATGTGAGAGGATGAAGGTTGAGCAATATTTGAGGATTGTGCCAATAAATGCAAATATTTGAAATTCAAATTTGTTGAAATGACTTGCAAGAGGGAAGGGAAATTACAATAAATTCCACTTGGCTCAAGGCAAAGGACATGTAAGATGGAGTTATTGCCTTGTTGGATGTACATGTTGACTTGGAAAATTTGAATTCAAATTTGGAGAATATTCCAAAAGATGCTTTGTGAGGAAAATAGAGATTTAATAAATGAATTAAATCTATTTTCATGTGCAACTTGAAAAATCTAGAGGATGGGACATGATAGGAGATTAAATTACTCAAGGGTCAATTAATTTAATAAGAGATTAGATGATGCAACTTATTTGACATAGATTTTAGGATTTATTTAAATCAAATAATGAGAAGAATGTGATAAGATATTAATCAAATAAAGATTTTGATTTATTTAATTAAAAGGAGCTGATGTTTGATTAAATTAAATAAGGTTTTAATTAATTTAATTTAATAGATGGACTTAAGAGATTTAATCAAATAAAATTGATTATTTAATTAAATCAAATAATTAGATCAAGATGATTAATTTAATTATCGAGAAGAGGTGACTTAATTAGATAGAGTGATTTATTTAATTAAGAGAGGAATATTGTTGAATTTAATAAGATAAGGAGATTTGATTAAATGGTTAGACCGAGGGATGATTCAAGATGAGACAATGTTAGTGGATCAGGATTGAGTGTGCGATCAATCTGTATATTTTTTATGTCTACAGTAGGATATATGAAGATATAGAATTACAACATATGTCAACAATACACTCTGTTGACTAAGGCATTAAAGCCCATCTGGTTTTTCTTCTTCACAACTCACTTCACCAACCCATACTCACACACCACACCACTTGTACACTCACTCTCTCATCTTGTAACTAAATTTTTCTTACATTTATATCTGTTGCAAGATCTCAAAACATTAATTAGGTCACCCTAAAAAGAATAAAAACAATAATTCCAACAAGATGGCCACCACAACATAATGTAGTCCTAACCAAAATATAGAGAAGACCAAAATCAATCTTATTACAACTTCTAAAGTGATCCCAAACCACACACATGTTGATGCACATCAAACCAAGTTGGAAACAAGGGAACGTGTATATGAAGTGTGTAACACAATACCTGTTGGCCCAAAAACACATCTTCAACTGAAATTAATCAATATAGTTCTCAACAAGATAGGTCAAGACCCAAATACATCTTAACACAACCTCAAATGCTAGCACAAACCCCCAAGAACATAACACAAGTGATAAAACAAGCCCTGTCATCCAAACATCCACAAATTTTTTAGAAAACCAACTAAAAATAATATGTGGCACCAAAGATACCAATCATTAAAATGTGAACCACAAATATATGTTCCATGAACATCCAAAAACACTTTCAAACATCTTTTCACACTTCCATGCCACAAAAAGCCACCAAAAACCAAACAAAAATGGAACACTTCATCACAAAAGCATAAAATACACAACTATGAGATAGAAAATTAACAAATCAACTTGTAGACCACTTCATTACATGAAAATTGAAACAAGACACTACTCAAACACTAAGATTATGTTCACCAAGCTGACGAAGTAGAAATATCAATGTTGAGAAATGCAGAGCATTTTTCAGACCGGTCCAAACAACTAATAAAACCTCTAAATACTAGAACCCTCCTTGGCAACATAGGTGATATAGAAAGATAGGAGTAAAACATCCACATAGCACAAACACTAAATCCCAAACTGCAAGACCATATCTTCAACAATGAAGGAATGCAAAGCATTCTCCTAAATAGTCTTCACAACACCTTCCTAAAGTAGAAAGTTTCACCAGCTTGTGAAGACCAAAACATCCTTGTAGAAACACATACTTTCTCATGAACAAAAGGAGAAAGAATACAATGTATGCTAGAGACCATCAACAACATCTCTCTACAATTAGCATTACTTCTAATCCTCATCTTAATATATCATCATGATATCATATGTTTTGACAACAACCATACTCAATACATCTTTACTTGACAACAAATGAGGCATGACATCCAACCATGAACATCAACAACTCATCCAAACAAGGCATGACTACATATAACCATGAACATCAACAACTCATCCAAACAAGGAATGGATACATCCAACCATGAACATTACTGGACACTGATAGAACAACATCAATGAAAACCCTAACTAAGTGTTGACATCAATGGAAACCAATGCCAAACACTTACAATCTCATAAACATATGTGCAAAAATATTCTCAAGTGTTGGCATCAATGACAACCACAATGACAACCAATTCCAATAAAGGGATAGTTTGCAAAGAAAATAAAGATCAACTATGGGAAATTGAGGGAGATGTGGACAAGTTCAACTAAACATTAGATTCACACATCACCAAATTTCTATAAATTGAGGGAATATTCACACCTTGTAGAGAAAACTATGTGACTCAACCTTGGAGGAAATATTAGAACATTTTACACAGCCCAAAACTCTACAAACTTGAGACTATTACTCAATGCACTATGTGGGAAATAAAGATATTGATGAACAAACCATCCAAACGACAACCCATTGCATGAAAATGGTCCTCCAAATATCTGTAAAATGCTACCAAACTATAAAAATACCATTGCATTCAATGCTCCAATAGGTTTACCTATCCAAACCTAATCTTCACTTAGATACTTCAACACTTCAAGGTCGTGGAATAGGGCATAGAACTATACCTAGGTTTAAGAGGGTTCCTACCTTACCAACTACGAAAATATAAGACATTCAATCCCTAGATTTATACTATTTTATTGTCATTTGTGATTAAATATGAAATACTAACAAAATTTCCCAACATAAACGATATTAAATGACCTAGGATTTTCTAATTTCAACCAACTAACCATGCAAAATATGTTTCAATTAAAATGGGAGCATGAGGAAAATCTAGAGGATTGATTAGAATTGGATGGTAGGTGGTGAAAAAGCTCCTCGAGTTTGCAACATTGAGAGAAACTAGGTCACCTACGAGATCTAAAGCATCAATTCAATTTTTCAAACAATCACAAATGAACCAAAAATTTAGCTCAAAGTCATAAATACCTTGAGCCAACAACCCCCATTAATGCTCTACAGGATAGGGTGGAGAGCACTCTCCTACATAAATTGGACCCCTCCTTAACTTTTGTAGAGTAACACTGCCCCCAGATCCATGTGGAAAATTGGTGACTCCTCAATCTTGGCCTAGTCATGGTAAAATCTATGAAAATTGGAGATTTTGTAAAAAAATAGGAGCTTTTGAATTTACAAAAAAATGGGGGGGGGCTCAACCTTGAAAAAAGTTGGGGGTTATCGATCAAGGTCTAAATCTCTGAAAAACTACCCTGAAGTTAAATTTAGAATGTAACAAGATCTACAATTAAATGAATGTTGACCTAGAGAGAGACTAACCTAGAGAACACTAACCAAAATACCAAAAAGAAAGAAAACCAAGCAAATGAAAAGAGGCATCCTTATTTCACAATAGGGTGTGTTCGCAAGGCACAACACTAAGGGGTATTCATTTCACCAATGTCATCCAAGACACAATCCCAATCTCATCCCATTTGGTGTTGATTTCCTTCACTTAACAAGACTTGATCAATTTTTAAGTAAGAAAACATGAATATGTGAAGTGGGTATGTGCAGGATCATGATGGGCCAAAAAGTGGCAATATGATGGGTATGTGGCTGAGGACTTTATTTTTACCCAAAATTGATGAAACAAAAAGAGTTTTTAAAGGATTTTCTCATTTTACACAAATATAAATTATATTCTACTTTTAATTTAATAAGTAATTATTATTCATTTTCTATTCAAATTATGACTAAAGTCTTGATTGATAGGATGATTGAAAAACAATTATAACTTTCAAATGGTATCACATTTTTTGAATTCAAAACATGTGTCACATTCTATGCTTCTCATACTATAGGATTTAAAAATAAAAATTGAATTTCATGAAGTTTTGACCAAGTTAAGTTGGTCAGACATACAAATTTGTATATTTTTTAAAAGTCGTAATAAAAAATTCATAATTAATTATTTATTTGAAGAAAAATATAGAAAAATATGCATCACATCAAGACAGGAGTCCTCTACTTAGATCTAAACTATTATAAAAAAAATATTATCATTTTATTGTGGTTAGGGTGATTAGACAAACACCTACTTCTTATTTTTTCCTTGAAATTTAAGTACTACTACATTGAAATTTCAAATTTTCAACAAATAGATTTTTTTTTTTAAACAAACCTAGTAGTTTAGAAACTACATTCAATTTTCTATAGATTATATTCTTACATATTTTTGAAATAATATACATAACATATTTAAAATTTTACGTCAAGTTCCTAACTCTGATTTTTCTGAACTTTTTGCCACTTATGGGCCTATTTTTTCCATGATGATCCTACACATACCCAAGTCTACACTACATAAAGTGCAATCAAATGATCTACGCATTATGAATGTGCACCTAACGTGTGGTATTGGGCACATAAAGTCAATCATTGTTTATATAAGAGAGAGAGAGAGAGGACAAAATGAGGGAGAGAGGAAGAGAGAGGCACAAAGAGAGGTAGAAAGGGGCATATAAAGAGAAGTATTTTTTATATACAATAACACTTTATTTATTTTCTATGCATTTCAAGGATGTCACACTTAAGAAACTAAATTTAAAATATTAAATAATATAAATTTGGTGTAAGTGGATGCATTGTCAATCCATTCAGCTATCACTTATCTATGAAAACATTGATTGCACACAACATCATTAGCCATATGTGTTGGTATGTTGTGACTAGTCATGCAAATATTGTACACTAGTAATGTATCCTCACCGGGGTTTAGGGGTACAACCCTTGATTTTCTTTTTTTTTTGTTAACACGTAAACATTTTTCCTTGTTAACATGTCAAGGTTTTCCCGCTAACACATCAAGTGAAAAATGACTTTGTAAAGCCCTAATTCTAGAAACTTCTAAAAAGGCTTGTTATAAGTGGCTAGGATGTATATTGCAATATTGGATTTGTGAGATTGTAATCTGATTTGCACTGGCTAATAAAATCATTGGTTGGCTAAGTTTCTATGGATGTAGCCCATATTGGGTGAACCATGTTAAATTTTTGTGTTGATCTCTTTTGTGATATTCTTCATTGTTATTTATGGGTTATTTAATCTACATATAATTGTTAATGTTTATTGCTCCAATCTACCTAAACCTTAACAATATGGCCTACAAATTCATCTCATATATTGCATGAATATATGTAAAATATTTTAAAAAAATTAATTGATCCTCCACACCTCTTCAATATACCCCTTGTATACCATCATACATTACTATTTATATATTTTTTCATAAATGAAATCAAAGATCCGAGATAAACCATATCAAAACAAACATTTTCTTCTGAAGAAAAAATAGTGACTCCAACTCAATTAGAATAATTTATACCCACAACAGCAACATTACACCATGGTTCTATACTAGCTCCTGACCATCGACAACAACTATCTAGCCCCATAAATGCACCAGGACATAGATATGTGCATCATGCCTATCCATGTAGAACTACAGTCTCCTACAACCAACACATATTTTAACTCACAGTATCCTAGGTACATGTTGCCCTCTAAAGTGACAGAAACAAAAATTAATTTAAATTAATTTTAACTTATTTAATAATTTATTTGAATTTATTTTAACTTATTTAATAATTTATTTCAATTTATTTAAGTAATGTATTTGAATTTATTAAAATAATTTATTTAAATTAAGTTTAAATAAATAAACTTACTTATTTAAATAATTTTAAATAATTTATTTATTTATTTAAATTATTTAAACAAGTTTCAATAGATTATTTAAATAAGTTCAAATAAATTATCCATTTTCTTAATATGATTTGTCATTTTTTTGAAAAAAGATATTCATAAATACCTCTATCCCTAAGATATTTATAGAAAAAATAAGTGAAAGTAAATTAACAAAGGTAAAAAGTACAAGTATATAGAATTCTTAGTTAATATAGATACAGTAGACTTGCAAAATTAGCATTATGCATTCAATCAGGTTCATTCATCAAGTAAACCAGGTTTCATATTCATCTGCCCATTGAATAAATCAAACGCAGCAAATCCATTCACCAGGTAAATAAGGTCTTTAGTCCTAAGGTTATTCATTTAAATAAATCACAGGCTCACATCATCCTTTAGTTAAATAAATCAAACTTGATTTAATTAAAATCTCAAAAGTCATTTCTCATCCCTTTTGATTTAAATAAATTAAAGTATTTAAATCAAATAAGTCAAAAAATCCTAATCATCATTCTAGCTAATTAATCCTAATTAAATCTAATCTAATACATGTCATATCCTCTAGATAATCCCACTTGCACCAATAAATCAATTTATTGATTTATTAAATTCATCATTTTCACTCAACATGGCATCTTTGGGGAATATTCCCTTAAGTTTGAATTCAAAACCAAGTGGGCATGTACATCCAACAAAGCAATTAATAAACGCTTACATGTCCCCCACTCAACATTTACTCTCAAATTTGAATTTGAAATTTCCCCCTCTTGGGCACATTTCCCAAATCTTGCACACTCCTCAACCACTCACATGATGACAAGTGTCCTCATCTCATTGGTCAAATCTTTGTCCCACATTCATCAATTTGGTCAATCCCTCATCAAGAAAATCTATAAATGAAAGGCTTCATTCTTGTTCAAATCCTACACAAATCCAAAATCCTCATGCAAGGTCACTCTCTTCATTTGAGAACTGATCTTATCCATTTCACTCCACAATATTTGTATCTCATCTACAAAATCTTATGCAAAGTCACTCTTCATTGGAGAACTGATTTTTCCCATCCATCAACTTGATCATCAACATATCATTTTCATATCATGGAGCTTAATCAAGGGTTGGGAAAGGGCTATTTTCCACAATAGCACCAATCCAATATGAGATAAAGTATGCATTATGTATCTTTGAGGCTTTCAATTTAGTTTGATTTGCTATCATGTTTAGGAAACATTTTGATTTATTTCATAGGAGTATTTAGCAAATTTTTATGCACTCACCTTCTTTGTGGAGTTTAGAATGTTTGCAGATTTGAGAGGTGCTCACAGATACAATTTGATCTATATCTATAGAATTAACTATTAGAAAATAATAGATCTAACGTATCTTACAATATATTTTAGTGATAAATTGGACCAATTTCCTATGAAAATGTCAACACAATTCAATAATATTCTATAAAATAATCATTCTTTTGTAAGCTTCATAATTATTTTTATTTAGATTAATATATTTATTTATTACAATTTATCAAAGATAATACTTTTCAAACTACCACTATTTAATATAATTCTTTTATTTTTATTTTGAAACATCCTATTTGATTAGAGAATATTAACGTCAAAGGATGTTTATTTTCCTTTAAAAGTACCATTCTATTACTATGTTATGTATGGTGAGGGGAAAATATGTTAATGATAAAACTAACAAAGTTGTATACATATTATGTAAGTTAAATTTAAATAATATGCATTTCATATTATTAATGATGATGATATATATAAAGGAATCTTCTATTACAATTTGGTGAATAAGGTACATTTAGGAGGTTCTGATGGCACTTTCAAATTTTGCAAAATTCTAGTGTGCTCATGTTAAAACCCTAAAAAATATTTGTTACATCTGTGTAGGGTTGTTATATGAGGTTTAGGGTTTTCTTTCATTTTAATTTTCTTGGTGTTCTATTCTATCATTTACTAGTATTTCTTGTTGTTGGTTACAAAGAATCTTCTCATAGACGTAAAATACCATCATGTGACTGACCTTTCTCTTGTCTAGGTTTGAGTTGCCTAACTTCTACATCCATTGTATTGCACAATTCAAAAGTTTTCAGCCTACTATTCTCATGTTGTCCTAGGAAAGCCCCCTTTCTTAAAACAACTAATGAGTATGTGCTTAAAAAGTTCCCACTTATGTCCCTACAACTTTCATAGTTGTATCTCTCATTGCTAATTTAATCATTGATTCACACTTTGAATTAGCGATGAATGATGGATTGATGTTTTCCCTTTGATATTGCTCATCACTAATGGCATTTAAGCCTTCAAAATTGTAATAGTGATGAGTGATACTTCTGTCTTTATGTTCTTATCGCTTATCATAGATGGCCATAAAAAGATAAATTTGGAATAGCGATGAGTGATGTGATATGGTTTCATGTGTATCGCTTGATCACTAATACATTTTGAATGCAAAATCTCACATTAGCGATACGCAATGGGCATTGCAAAGGTGGTAAATATTCAAATCGCTAATTGCTTGCAAAGGATACGAGGAGAATTAGCGATGAACAATGGCCATATGTTTTAAACCTCATCACTCATCATTGATTTGTTTTAGAACTTGGGTTTTGAATTAGCGATAAGTAATGAATGTTATCTAAAGTATTTTATCGCTAATATGATATGATCCTATGAGTGATGTCTTTTGTGATGTTTATTTTATGGAGGTTACACATGTCCAAATCTAGTGTTGATAAAACATCTTCCATCGCAGATAAAGTCTTAAGGGCCAGGTTCGAATTAGTGATGTGTGATGGAAGGATTAATGTAACCAAGGGTTAAACCACAAAACCAAGGGCTAGAGAGCATCGTCAAGATGTTTACATCGCTGAGAGAACCAGGTGAAGATAAAGTGGATCAGCAACGAGTGATGACCATAAAGGAAAAAGGCAATGTGTCATGATCCTGGGGATTGTGCACGAATCAAAAAGGAAAGTGGTGAGAGAACTGGAGAACTGTTGATAAAGTCTTATAGTAGGATGATCTGATGGACTGAAAATCATCACATGAATAGCCTCATTGCTAAATTATACCCTAAATCTTGGGGAGAATCAACGATGAAGTGTATAAAGAAAGTTTATCTCCAAGAAATTGGTCCTATGTACTTTGTCGATATTAATGAGAAGCATGAATTAGGTTGGTGATACATGCTAATCATTAGATCAGCTATGATTAATCAGGGTTAGAAGGAAACATGGTAGTATTTGAAATAACCTCCCTATTTTCAAGGATCAAGTTGATAATGGTAGAAAAACAAAGCTCATGGCCACCTTAGATGAAGTTTTAATTGTTATAAGATGAATGGTCCAGATGTAGAGCCAAACTGAATAGTTACCAATTCACTCGTATGAGGAATTTTGAATCATTAATTCTACATGCTCAAATTTTCTATTTAATGCAAGTTGATCGTTGTTTTATTCAAACTATTTTTTCAGACTGTAGAAGAAGTAAGGTATGAGTAGTAGAGGAGATTGAGTTTTACTAAGCAGAGTTTTAGTGTTTTCATCTTGAGAAAATTGGTATGATATTAGGTTCTCTGGTATATTTGGAATTTTTGTTGCTAGAATTATCTGTAATTGTTGGGATTGGGTTGTTTTTCTTGTGGGTCTTAAGCCTAGAACCCTTTTAATTATCTCTCAACTAGCTTTATAGGAAATGGGAAAAGTTGGTATATCATTTCCACCTGTTAGGAGGTCTAGCCGGCTAAGTGTGTTTGAATGCCATGAAGACATAGTTGAGCAAGAAGCCATGGATTCTCCTAAGGTTTCAAAGGGGAAAATGAGGGATAGTGGCCATAAAAAGAAGTCAATTGTGTAGAGTACATACCATTTCAGCAATAAAACCCTTCCAAGTGAAGTGGTCGAATGCAAAGGCAAGGAACTAGCAATGCTAGTGAAGAAGGCCAGAAAGAAAGAGAAGATTCATAGGGCTTGCCTAGGTAAGCACAATTTTCCTATCATTCTTTCAAACTCTCCTTTGGATGTTGAAGCTGATGATGACTTAGACCATGTCCAATACCTGCATTCCCTAGTGCCATATGATAGTTTTGATGACAACGTGATGGTGATACCTCCAATTGTATTGAGGACAAGGAGTGGTTGGGCATTTTTGGATGCCGAAAACTCTGAATAGAGTCACCTCCTACTTTATTTTTTTATGACACCATGTTTTTTGCATAGGAGGTATATGTCTTCATGTTTCCATGGTTTATCTTTCATTTTTTCATGCTGATGTGAAATAATATGTCAAATGATATGAACCAAATCTATTTGTTCCAAACAACAAATGTTGTGATAGTGATGACTAATATTCTATACATGTTTTTTTATCCCCTATTTTGAAATGAAATTTCATATGAAACCGCCTAGGGAGTCCTTCAAGGAGTTAGTTAGAATTAGGTTTTGAAATGAACTCAAATGAAATTGAAATTATAATTTAGTTGGGTGCTTGTTACTCCCCTATTTTTATAAAGGGGATTTCATGGCTGAAAGGAGAGAGGAGAGTTCAAAATTTTGAGTCTAGACAAGGTCACAATAGATACTATGCTATAGTGTAATAGAATGTAGATAGATACTCTAGTAGATGAATCAAAAGTAACTCTAAGTTGAAAGTTATACTGTGTATAAATCTTAAATATGGTTTTATAATGAAATATCAGAAATGAAGAAAAATTTTAGTTTAGAAATATTGCTCTCCTATGTGTTTTCTTCCAAGTTATGAATGAAGATTGTTAATGATATCTTCATTTTTCTTTTGTCATTTGCATAGAATGAATGAATTTGTTTGATGCTTCAGTTCAAAGAATTGATTAAATGCTTAAATGAGCTTATTAGTTTGTGAGAAAAGCATATAAGAACTGGCAAGGAAGTGATACTTTGTATTCATAGTGAGTTAGATGTTACAAAGTGACATCATAATGGTCCACTAATTTCTGAGCTTCAATCCAAATTGTATTATCGATTGAGTACCAGTTATAATTCATTTTCTTCCTTAGATAAAGTAATGATCATCTTGTTAGTTTATCTTAAAATCAATTGATCCAGATTTGAACTAGGCCTAGGATTCAAGATGAAGAATGATTCAAAATACTTTAAATTTCAATGTCCCACTTCTAAGTATGAAGGCACACTCCTTGAAAATAAGTAACACTTCTATCTAAGGTTCGTCGAGCTTTTGATAAGGTGATTTTCATGGAATAGTGCATCTGTGTGAAGAAATACTCTTGACCAAGCATAAAATATTATAAGTATATATGGGATTACCCTCCTTGGGTCCTACAGAGCCCAAAGAGAAGAAGTAAAGTAATAAATACTTTACTTAAGTGTTGGCCAATCCTCAACCTGGCTGATAATTGGGTCGTGGCAAGCCCATAGGTTAGGACTAAGATTAAGTTTGGTTCTAAAAAAATAACCAACCGAAATGGCGACTCCGCTGGGGACACTTTTGTATCCTTGATACAAATATGTTGATGACCATTTTAAAGAGTCAAGACAAAATCAAAATTTGGTTAAGTGTTGAAGAAATTCCAAATCTGCAAAGTGATTTTTTGTAGCCTTGTTATGAGTCTACTTGGAGAACTTAGATAAAGATATCCTTGCTGCAAAGGTTTTCCTCTTGTTAAAGAGGTGGCGACTCTGCTCTACAATTTATGCACATGAAGGGCTATTGTTTGTTATTTCTAACCTCAAAAATCTCTATTCAAAATTGCAGCAATTGGAGGTGTGAAGGTACATAGCTCTCTGCATATTTTCATTTGTTGAACATGTCATATGGATTGCAATTGTTGTTCCACTTAAAGTTTTATTCACAAAGTAGCAAGTATGGATGGTTAGAATGAAGTAATATATCTCAAGGATTACTATCTATTTGCAATTATTCTTAAAATTTGTCATAATTATGATTGTATACCATTAATTAAAATCAAATTTACATAAGTCTAAATAAATATTTATTTAATTAAATAAGTTTAAATAACTTAGTTAAATAAGTTTAAATAAATTAGTTTAATAAGTTTAAATAAATTATTTTAATAAATTTAAATAAATAAGTGTAAATAAGTTTAAATAAATTATATAAATAAATTCAAAAAAATTATTTGAATAAATTCAAATACATTATTAAATAAATTGAAGTAAATTATTTGAATAAATTGAAATAAATTATTAAATAAGTTAAAATAAATTAACTAAAATCTGACCGTGTGACATTAATTTCCCTCTCCATGAGTTGGAAAAGCAACCTGTACCTGAAATACTAAAGTATGAGCCCACTCGCAAAACTACATGGATGAGCATGATGCAGCATATCCTTGCCCCGGTGCATTTACGGGGCTGGACAGCCTTTGCCCCCGACCACCTACACATCATTTATTGTATGTTAATATTTTCTACAAACATGCAGTATTAGCCTATTTTTCCTCGTGTGTCGAATTTATTTCCATTTACAGAAACTTAATGTTTATACCAACCATACCTTTTTTTCATTTGTCAGACTGGGACTACAAAATCTCGGAGATTCTGTCGTACCTAAATGAAATATTTTACTCTGTTCCATTTTACGTCCATTACTTTTAACTTTATCTTGCGGCTGTCGGACGCCAGTAACATGCAATTCAGCAATCAGAACGCCAGCAGAGATGAAGTAAAACAAAATAAGCAAACGCACAAACCTAAATTATTGGCTACGTGTTCGATTGATATCTACAGATTTATAGCTTTGCATTTGTAGTCGGTGGCAACTGAATAATACTGATGGTACGAAATATTAATTAATAAACTCAATCACTGTCTGCAATGATAAGAAACATATTTTTCTTGAATTCATATCGACGTCAACAAAAATCATATTAATGAGTCTACAGTTATTGTTTCTTTCGATCAACGAATTTGTTGTATCAATATTAGTCCACCATATGATTAAAGTTCTGAAAATATCTGGATTAACCTATTTTCTTTTGGTTTGAGCTGTGGTCGAAAAATATATTCAGTAAAAGTAAAAAACAATCATACACTACTTTCTAGATTGTATAGACTTTAGACATTGCGTAGATCATATCAACTTTTTTCTTTTGATCATATCCACACAAACATAAACCAAATTAAATGCGCCGATTCTTTTGCTAGCTCCGCTCTTCTACAAATTCCTCTTCCATCACAACTCTGTCAAATGCATACCAGCTCTTGCAGCTTCTAATCGGATAAAGGATTGTTTTCTTTGCATTAAAGAAGAAAAACAAGATGGTTGTCAAGCTGTTTGGAGCTACCTATGCCTCCAACTGGAGAAGGGTGGTGGTATGCCTGATAGAGAAAGATATTGAGTTCGAAAATGTGCCTGTTGATATAAATAAAGGGGAGCAGAAAAAACCAGAGTTCCTGGCCTTACAAGTAGGGGACCTTCCTTATTATACAAATATTTTTGGTTGTTGGTTTTAAAATAGCCCATTTATCTGGTCATTTTGTCAGTAACTTGTATTTGTATGATGTATGATGCAGCCATTTGGAAAAGTTCCAGTAGTCCAGGATGGAAGTCTCACGCTGTTTGGTAATGATGTTAATTTATATATGTTTACCCATTACATGGGTAGTCTAGACTCTAGACTATTGCTTTCATTTTCTATATATTTTTTTTATATAGATCTACCTGATTTGGCTAAAGTAGATTATCCTCTTCCGTGTGATATGTTTTCAAAATTTAATGGTTAGTGCATTGTTATAATCACTCTATACATATAGATCTGACATTTTATTTGGTATGCGCAGAGTCAAGGGCTATCATAAGGTACTATGCAGAGAAATATGCAGGACAGGGGACTTGTTTGCTAGGCAAGAATTTGGAGGAGAGAGCATTGATTGAACAATGGATTGAAGTCGAAGGACAGAACTATAGTCCTCATGCTTGTGCATTAGTTCATCAGCTGCTCGTCGCCCCAATATTTAATGAGCCTCAAGACAAGGCAGTTATTGAGAGCAGTTCCCAAAAGCTAGGGGAAGTGTTAGATGTGTATGAAGAGAGGCTGTCAAAGAGCAAGTACTTGGCAGGGGACTTTTACAGCCTTGCTGATCTGGTTCATCTTCCATCTATTGAATACATAGTGAATGCTATTGATAAGGGTTATCTGATTAGAGATAGGAAACATGTGAATGCATGGTGGGAGGATATTTCCTCTAGACCTGCATGGAAGAAAGTTTTGGCTATGTGAAATCATGGGTCTCTTAGAATATTAAGATTTATAGGCAGTAAAGTCATTTTAATGACTTGTAGTTTATTATTGTTATTATATAATTAATTGTATTTTCGTAAGGTTATAGTTTAACAAATTATATACATTTTGAAATGGATTCAATAATATTATTACCATTTTATATTTAATACTATACAATATAATTACTATTTTGTTTTTCCAATATGATATCAGAACCCATGGCTTAAATCATTCATTTATACAATGGTTATTAAGGATGCAGAAAGTACGAACTTCATGAAAAATACAATCTTTAATCATGCCTTCTTTTTTCTTGTTTGGCTGCAAACAGTACCAGGAAAAAAGGGAACAAATTTGCAGATCCCTGCAATGAACGTGGTAATGCAATGAGTTCCGCTTTGACTAACCAAATTGGTAACGTGAGTTTGCTGGAAGATAGAATCTAATGTTTGATGTTTGCACATACTTGCAACAAGAAACCGGTAAACGGAGCAATTCTTTAGTATAAAGCAGTCAAATAACAGTTTGAATATGGTAAAACTAAGTGCTTTGTAGTTTGTAGTTAGGATTTTTAATTTTTATTAAAATATATATAAATATTAATTTCTTATTTTGGAGTGATAAGATTAATATTAATTTTTTATTTTTTTTTTAATTTTTTAAGTTTGTTTTAAGATGGAGACTTTTTTGTAGACACATATTTTGGGTTTAATTTTTATATTTGAAAAGAGAAAAATTGAAATGTAATTAATGAATGAAAATTTATGAGAAATAGTAAATAGGAATGGAAAACATCTATTGAATACAAATACGTTTTTCTTTTGAGCAATTATTCAGATTCAAAATGGAAGGTAGAATAATTATGTCAAACCACGTAAGCAATTTGAGGTCTAATATTAGACAAATAGTAGAAATAAATGATCCAATAGATGATGATAATGCTAAGACTATTATGTTAAAAAAATTGCCTTCAAAATGCAATAGTATTATATTTACACTCAGTCAAATAAATTCTCAAACTCTAGAAGATATAATTTAAGTCCTTAATGAGAACAAACATAGAAGACGCAAAAGTTGATTTTCAAGTAAGAATGTATCATACTCATAAAATAATAACAAAAGATCAAATACAAATAAATGAAAATTGAATCTTATTACTATAAGAAAAAAGATCACATAGCTTGGACTTTTAGAACTTGAGATAGTTGTGTAATATCTCAACCAATATTTTAGGGAAAATAATTTCTTATTTAAATATTTTTAACCGTATTCTTCCACAAATTATAGTAAAATAAGATAAAATATTAAGGAATATATTCTATGAAATCTTTCTACGAATATTTCTCTTCAAATTTAATTAATTAACTAGATTTGGTAAAAACCATAATTCCATCCATTTTTACACATAAATACTATAATTTTCCTTCAACAAGCCAACAATCAATAGATAAGCCCAAAAATCCTTAATCCCAATAGCTATTTATAAAAAATATTTTGGGTTTAAATATTTTAACTAGATTTAGCAAACATAGATTTATATTCATGATTTATACAAGACTATTAATCACATAGATAACAAGTCAGCCCCAAAGATGTAAGGTAATCTTGTAAAGCATTTCTTCTATCAAATGTGTCTATAAACATTACAATATGCTACTATAGTAAAATATCTCATAAAAAAACACAAATATACAATGAAGCCAACAAGATAAATAAATTATCAAACTTTTCTTATGATTAATATGATTAATAAGATCTAAAATATATTAACAATATGATAAAACCATAGAATATTATATCTATGGTAATAATAAAAGAAACATAACTACATATTGCAACAAAAAAATAGAGAAATACCACAATCAACGCACACCGCTCTAACTTAGAAATTATATAACTTGATGACTGAGATTAGGTGACCAATGAAAGGTCTGTCATGACCTCCTAGTGAAGATTCCTTACTAGGCCAAGTTATTTTCATCCTTGACTTGTGAAACCAAAGGATTTACATTCTCTGGGTCTTTGGAAATCTTGAATCTAAAAAATCAAACACAAGTGTTCAAAGTGTCTATTTTATGGTTTTAGTCCATTGAATAGAATCATTCCTAGCAATGACATGTCTACCTTTTGATAACACTTAAATTGTCAACAAATATGAGGCCCCATAAAAAATTATGGCTTAGATATATGCACATACCATGGGTAGGTGAGCATGAAAACACCACATTAATGACACCCATGGAGAAGGTATCTAGTCATGGAATTCCAAAAACTAAGTCCCCTCTTCTCAAATTCCTTTTGAATCAGTTTGAATTATCAACCTACTTCATCCTTCACTTGAAATCACATGTGAATCCATGCCCTTGAGAGTTGATCATTTTTCCTAAGAATGAAAATCATTTTTTTGGTAGTTGCAATGCTAAACTAGCCATTAAGGGCTTTCTCACCTCTATAGGGGGTAGGTAGGAAATACATTTTTAAAATGTGGGAATGTCAAAGTTCAAGGTCAAGGATATTGCTTGACTGTTACTACATGTTTTGGATATGAATTCAAGAGTAAAACATACTGGTATGAGAAAGTTCAGATCTTTAACAAGATAAGGAAAAGGAGAAGGATTTGAAGAAAATGAATGTTGAAAAGAGGAAGTTTGAAACTCTAATAGGGTTAAAGGAAAGCAAAGTTAGGAAAACATGCATATTGAGAAGGGAAAACCTATAACTCTAACAACTTGTATAGACTTAGTAAACTAAACACACTGTACACCACTTATAAATATTTGAACCTAATAGGCATATGGGAGATGAAGAGGGAAATATACATGTAAACATTGGTCAAGGGAAACACTAGAAATAGGAAATGGTCTTTTATTCCACAAAAATAGAATTGAAAATGGGACATTAGATCTATTATCAAAGGAAAACTCAAAGATAAATCAAATTAAGTTAATGCAGCTTGTATTGAGCATGGTGACCTACTAGATGATATTTTTGTTGAAAATTATTATTTTGAAGATACTAGGGATGGATAATTATTTTGATCCTTTAAAAGTGGATACTAGAGGTAATCAAGGCTTGAAGATTTTTTCCATCTTGAATTAGCTTCTCACTTTGAGAATTTTTTTGTATTAGAAGCATATGTTTTTGTTTTCCTTTTTTGATACTAAAAACATTCAAGAATGCATTATTGTAAAGTTTAATTTTTGAAGACAAGAAGATATTTGGTGAACTCAATATGGATTGTTGCCCAAATAGTTCAAGAGTCTATGGATTTAAGGAATTATACCCTTTTAAAAGTAGTGAGACCATTTTATGGATCATTTTAGATGGCTAAATATGGATTATTGTCTTGTAGCATCATAAATAATTACCCTTGACAATTTTAGATGATATTTAGCTCCCCTTTATGTGCTTGGACCCAATTGTGGTCTTAATTTTCCCCTTTTATGATCATATTTGGATAAATCAAAATTTAATTGTGAATTTTATGATTTAAAATTTATTTAGCGACATATAAAGACCCAAAATAGGTTTGGACTAGTGAACTAGCACCCTTGTCCAGCCTATTTTGGCCCCAATTTACATATATTGTTGTCATAATTTTAACATTTATAAATTTAAAATTATTTGTTGGCTTTTAATAATTAATTTAGTGGGAATTCAAGAAATGTATATAAATACAAGTCTTTTTCACCATTTTAAACCATAAGGAAATTGAAATCATAATTGAGCATCCTAGAAGTTTGTCAAGAGCAAAATTAGTAAATTTTACAAGAATTATTCTCTTTTAAGATTCATATTTGCAATGCATAAATTTTTCATGTGACTTTATTCATGTTTTATGTGTATTTGTTTTATGAGCAATAACACTTGTAGGACCTCCAATCAAGCATCTAATTGTCCATGAAGGTGATCACTACAATGACTTCAATCCATCAAGAAAATTAGATTTGAGCGGTCAGTTGAAGCACTTGTTAATTTATCATTTTTTTAGTCAATTTGCCTTTTCCCAACCTAGGGTAAAAACTCTTTTACATCATCATAGTTATTGTGGAGGTAGAAATACCAAAACAAGGTTTGACTTAGGGAAGCCCCTATATAGCACAACCCTTTCTCTCCTCTCTTGTGTACAGGTGACTAATCTAAAGTGGATTTGGGAAAGGATTGAAGAATTAATTGCAAGATAAAGAATTCAAGCCTCACATGTCAAAAAAATAGGGAAAGTGGAATTAATCATTAATAGATGAAGTTTCGAAGTTGAGTCTAGAAGGGAAGAACCTATAGACAATGACCACCTAATATTTGATTTCTAATTCTCAACCTATGCATTCCTAGGTTTAAGGTTTCAATGCCCTTTCCCACCTAATTTGAGCTCAAATTCATATGCTAGGTTCCTCTATGTTTGAACTCTACTATTCTATGATCATTTTCTATATTTTTTGTTCAATGATTCTTTGAAATCATAATAGTTTGTTGTAGTTACATAGTTAACCTAGGTATACTTTTGCATCATCAAATTAAGTCAATCATTAATCAATCAATCAATCCCCAAAAGAAAGAACCAAAATACTAATCCACCATTCTAGCTATTCCATAGCAATTAGTAGATAAGTGGATGTTTGTGATCACTTTTGGTTCCTTCCATTGTGATGTAGGATAAAGTATGATTTAAACTCTAGATCCCTTTTTGCCATATCATATTCTGGTGAACTCAATGCTTTTTACAATTTAAAAACCTTCTAAAATATTCATTAGGTTATTTTAAAGTCTGATTTCAATCTTACATAGTTTTAATTTGTCATTTATGCATGCATATTTTGGTAGAAAAAATTTAAAAAGTAAAGATTTACAAAGTGTGTCTTTTTAAAAAGATAAAGAAGTGTCAATTTCTTGATTTTTCAAGGTAGGTTCAATCAAGTAATAGTTTACAGTTTAAAAAATTCCTTTTGAGCATATTCCATTACTTCAAAAGTCTAAAAAATTTATGCACAATTTTGTATTACATAAAAAAATGGGATTTTGTGTATTCCAAGAAATGTGTTTATTTCCAGACCTGAACCTTTGTAAATTTGGACCCTTAAACAATGTAGCTCATTTGTATATTTTGAAATAAAAAAGAAATTACATCTATAGTCTAGGGCACTAGCACCCTTGTATAGCTTATTTTAGGCCAAATTTGGATCATAGTTTTGTCTCTATGATTCCTATGTACATCGTGTTCTATTCATGAAAATTATTTCAATTTTTTTCATTGTCACCTACTTTTCCTATCATTATATGAGAACTTAAGTGTTTTGAATCTTGTAATAAATTTATGAGCTTCACAACTTGGTTTCCCATATCTAATACCCCCATGAGATGTAGTTTCAAACATACGAATTCATGTGCTACTATCACAATTAGTGTTGACCTTGAGTCTTATAACTCTTTCATTCAATGTGTTAGATCTACTCAATCTTTCTTTGACTCCCTTATTAACCTTAAATTACTTGTCTTCATCACCACATAGAATTATGTGGACTTGATGGCTATTGTTTCCCATTCCCTTGAAGATAAACTTGAACAATTGGACAAAGACCTAGAAGGAATTTAACAATTCTTAAGTACTAAGTGTTTGGCTGGAAAAATGGTTCCTATTTTGGATAACATTAGGAAGTTGGACAATGATTTTAAAGGGATAGAAGTGTTGTGTAACCTAGCTCATATACTAGATGCACACATTCCTACAGTGGCTAGTTTTTTAACCATTAGAAAATGAGCTTCTTCTCCTACAAAAATTCCTTCTATTCCCACCTTTATCCCTCTAGTCGTAGCATCAACAACACAATATGGTAATGGTCTAAACATAATTTTAAGGTTTTCTTGTGAGAATCCTTATAGCTTTGTCTCCTCACCTACAATACCTAGATTTTCATCACATGTTATAAACATACAAACCAATATCACACTAGCCATCCATAATAGTCTTCCATATCAACACATTCTCAAAACATCTCACCAAATGGTCCTATGCTAAACCAAAATTTCCAAAGTTGTTATTAAAACAAAAAAAATCAAATCTGAACCAAAAATTCAAATATGAACCAAAGTTAATTTGGTGCTAACCCTCTAACATACCTCACACATAGTTCATTATCATTTTCCATCTTAAAGATGCCAATATCATACAACATTGAAATTCCATCTTAAAGAGAATGATGAATACATAACATGCAAATGCAAATACTCACCAAACCCTTGATAATGCAAGTCTGAAGTAATGTCAGTGGATGCTTCAAAGTGCTTGAATGTTTCTTGAGGGTATGTGCAAGATCATGATGGGCCAAAAAGTTGTGATATGATGGGTATTTGTAGGTTATGTCGCTGACAACTTTTTTTACCCAAAATTGATGAAATGAAAAGGGTTTTTAAAGGAGATTCTCAGCTTTCCACCAATATAAATTATTTTTTACTTTGAATTTACTAAATAATTATTATTCATTTTCTATTTGAAATACAACTAAAGTCCTGATTCATAGGCTGATTGAAAATCATCTATAGCTTTCAAATGGTATCACATTTTTTGAATCAAAAAAATTCATCACATTCTATGCTTCACATACTATAGGATTACAAAATGAAAAATTGAATTTCATGAAGTTTTGACCAAGTTAAGGTGGTCAAACATACGAGTTTTTATATTTTTTTAAAGTTGTAATAAAAAAATCATAATTAATTATTTACTTGGAAAAAAATTACAAAAAATATGCATCACATCCGGACATGAGTCCTCTACTTATGTATAAAATATTATAAAAAAATAATATCATTTTATTATGGTTAGGGTGGTCAGACATACACCTACTTCTTATTTTTTCCTTGAAATTTAAGTATTACTGCATTGAAATTTTAAATTTTCACCAAATAGATTTTTCTTATTTTAAATAAAACTAGTAGTTTAGAAACTACATTCAATTTTCTACAGATTCTATTCTTACATGTTTTTGAAATAATATACATAACTTATTCAAATTTTTACATCAATTTGCCTAACTCTGATTTTTCTAATTTTTTTGCCACTTAAGGGCCTGTTTTTTCCAGGATGATCCTACACATACCCTTGAAAATATGTTGTAATATGCTTGAATGCTTGAAATGTGAGATAGAATGCTTGAATGAATTAGGAGATTGTAGGAGATGTAAAACTAGATGAAAAATGCCTATTTTTACAATCTTGTGTCATAGTTTACCATTCATACCTCATCACAAGCTGACATCAAGTGATTTTTAATAAAATCCTAAAAAGAAATTTGAAATATTTTGAATTTTGGGCCAAGGGGGACTCATTCACCATGCATGGTGAATGGATCCCACCTAGGCCCCAGAAACAAGTGTCTGAAAATATGTTTCATTTAGTGTTGTTTATTAGGATGATATCTAAAAATACACTTAATAAAATAATATGAGGGCATAAAGGGGTCAATTAAGTCATAAGATGAGATAAATAGTGAAGTTGTGCCTATGAAAGTATGAAATCTTGTTACAAGACTTTACAACACTTCAAAATAGGACTTAATGATGTGTCAAAAGATTATTTTAAGGTGAATTATAATGAATAGAGTCTAGAAGAATGTAGAAATGTATTACAACACTTCACAACACCTTCACAAAAGGTCATTATTTGAATTTTAGTACCTAAATATGCATGTTCAATCCATTTTGCAACATAAAATCAAGGAAAAATATATCAAATACCATGAAACAAGACCCAAAAGGCCATGAAAATGACAAGGGGCCATTTTTCTATGGCACATTTAGCCCCCACTTAAGTGAGAGAATGAACCTGCTTCAAACTCACAGTAAAGTAGCCATGAACATTAAGAATAGGGTTCAAATGCACTTACGTTAGCAAGATGAAATACAATGATCAAAAGAGATGATCAAGCCCCTAGGACGAAGATCCCATGGAAAACTAAACATAAGAACAAAGGAACACACAAGTGTTGAAAATGAACTGAATGAAGCTTTGATCACTAATCCAACTAGTTGTGGATAAGATATAGGCCAAAAATGAATGTGTACTCACTTTAGGGCCACAAAACTAGTTGTTCACGAGGTGGGAAGGCCCAAAAAGGTAAGGTACACATGCTAATTGGTATGCACTCACAAAAAACACAAAAGTGGCTAGGGGAAATTTATGCCGCTAGGTGAGCTTCTCACACAACCATCCTAAAGTTATGCCCATTGATAACTTTAACAAGGCAAAACAAAGACAAATGCTAATGAACAAAGGTACCACAAACATGCAAGCTATGTTATGCAAGGTAGCAAAATGCAAAAAGTAAAATGCAAAATGTAAAAGATGTTCAAAGGAGTCTTGTTAAGTTTATGCAAGGTCAACCACTTAGGGAAAATTGTGTCTAATGTTGCCAAGAGAGGACCAATCAAAGAATATATTATATTCATAACTTATGGGATGCAGTGTGTTGCATCAAACCACCAAGAGGAATGAAATATGTTGAGATAGAGCACACTTATGAAGGACATTACACCAAATGTCATCCACAAAGTAATAAATGCATCACAAAAATGTCAAGTCTACAATAGGAAGCAAGAATGCAAATGAATTATGGTAATGTATTCCCCCCACTTTAAAGGAATTGCTACACATCATTTTGTGAGAAATTACATGAAAGTAGAGAAGAAAAGAAAATGCAAAAAGAAAACAAGACACGAGAGTCAACTCAGAAAGCCCTATGTCAAGTCATATGTTTTGAAGTTAGGCTACGTCATGTCAAGGAAAAATGGAAGACATAGGAAGGGAGTTTCCCCTCAGAAAATAAAGTACACCAAACACATATGGGATCTATGGATTTGGGGTTAGTATGTTTGTTGCTGCAATGTTTTTATGAAAGAGCTTAGAACTATCATCATTCCCCAAATACACATAGAATTGGAAGAATGACACAAAGAGAATGAAAATAGAGGAAAAAGAAAGTATGTTTTGAGTCAACATGGAAGAGGCATTGCGGTATCAATGCTTTGCATCATCCCCAAAAGGAAAACACAAGTGAAAACAAAAATGAAAAAGGAAAAATATTTTGAGTCAACATGAAGGAGACATTTCGGTCTCAATTGTTTGCATCATCCCCAAAAGGAAAACACAAAACAAAAGAAAAGACAAGGAAATTTTGGGTCAACATGGAAGAGACATAGGGTGTCTCTATGCTTTGCGTCATCCCCAAATGGAAAACAAAAAAGAAAAGAAAATACAAAGACCTTTTGGGTCAAAATGGAAGAGACATAAGGAATCTCTATGCTTTGCATCATCCCCAAAGAGAAAACAAAAAACAAAAGAAAAGACAAAGACCTCTTGGGTCAACATGGAAGAGACGTAGGGAGTCTCTATGCTTTGCGTCATCCCCAATTGGAAAAAAAAAATAAAAAAAATACAAAGACATTTTGGGTCAACATGGAAGAGAAATAGGGCATCTCTATGCTTTGCATCATCCCCAAATGGAAAACACAAAACAAAATGAAAGATAAAGACCTTTTGGGTCAACATGGAAGAGACATAGGGCGTCTCTATGCTTTGTGTCATTCCCAAACATAAAACACAAAAAAAAGAAAAGACAAAGACTTTTGGGTCAACATTGAAGAGACATAGGGCGTCTCTACACTTTTTGTCATCCCAAAATGGAAAACACAAAACAAAAGAAAAGAAAAAGAGACAAGCGATTAGAAGAATATGAGTATGAATAGAAGAAGTGAATAAAGAGAGGGAACATCAAACACACGTTATGGGGGAACACAATACACACATGAAAGAAAAATAAAAGAAACAATTAATGCAAGTGTAAGTCAACCATTAACTAAGTTATTAGTTTTTCAATATCAAAGGGTAAGCTTAAAATGAATAACATAGTTAAGAGACAAAGATAGTTGCATTGCAAGGACAAAGGCTAACAACTACTTGTATCACATATTAGGGAAAAACAAGTATGAGCCAAAGGTGATGATGAATAGGATCATGTGATAGTGAGAATGAAAATTCCTTCAACTATGGCATGATAAGGAAAAGGTGTTTCTAGGGTATGAGAGGAAAGCAGTTAGTATGATCAGTGAAGTGATACTTATCGAGTATTTCATTCAATGTTCAACATGCTTCCATTCGATGTTCAAGAATACGATGATATTTGCAATATGGTATGTGGGAATCATCAGGACGAATAACCAACCTATTTGAAGCTGGTAAGAGTATAAGACCTTTGTTTAAAATTAGTTGAAGCCTCCTTTCACATTCAGGTGGAGGATGTGTAGGAAACTTTAGCTTCTTTAATTTTTATTGTTGTGTGTGTTTGTTAGGTTCTCCTTTTTCATGAATAGGAAGAAGGGGACCTCTAGGGATTCTAACATCCTAAGCCTTAGAGGGAGAGAATGGTTATTCACATGGAAGGAGAATGTTCAAGTTAGGAGGAGGATTCAAGATCACTGTACTAGCATCCTGAAGTCTCCTTGGTTGAAGAGGATGTCTATCAGGATGAGAAGGATCTTGGTATCCTAGTCCTGTTGTGTTTGCTTTGGTTGGGTTTTTTTCTATAAACTTATGGGTGTCATGTTCATGTTTCGTGTCACAGCCTTGTTTACTCAAGATAGTGAAACTATTTCCATATGTTGTTTCAAGGTTTATGGATGTGTTTGTGAATTTATGATCATAAAACAGGGTTTGAATGTGTTGGGTTATAGGAACTAGATCCTCTTGAGGGAGGAACCATAGGTCCATCATTGATTTCAGGATGTAAATATGCAAAGTGATCAGGAGGTGCAACAAATGGGAGATCTTATGACTTCATGGAGGGATAAAAGGTGACATTGGATTCTAAGTTATCAAGGCAATCATTGTAGAAATTGTTCATGCTAACATCATCTTATCCAATGATGTTTACATCACAAGGAGAAAAATCATGAGCAGTTGAAGGAGCTTGAGGTAGCTCAACGTCATTAGGGTCACAACCAAAGGCACAATTGGACATGTCTACTAAAGATTTTAATGAATTCAAAAAATTATGGAAAGAAAATGCCATGATGTAAATAAACTAATATGCAATAAATGAGTATTAATAGAGATTTTGGAATTTACAATAGAATGCAAGAATAGTGAACTAAAATGTAGAAAAATGCCAGAAAGATGTGTGAAATGTTGTAAAAAAATTGTAGGGGGACTGATTCGCCCTAGGTGGTGAATGAATCACAAGATGCAATTTTTTTGTGTTTTTCAGAATTTTGAAGATGAGTTAAATGTTCTACAGAATGCAAGTACGAATGTAGAATGCAGATTGTTTGATTTTTCAATGAAATGCAATGCAAAAATGAAATCTAAATTAAGTTTTCACTAATGCAATATGAAAAGACCTAGAATGCAAAAAAAACAATGACCTAATTGAATGTTGGTGCAATAGGAGAATGAAATCAGAAATTTAAAGTGTTCAAACATTAGGTTCACCAAAATGAACTATCGATTTTTGGGTCACTATGGACAACTCTAGCTCTAGGGTTTTTCATCTAAAAGGAGAGAGATAGAACCCAAAAATTTGGGGGGTTCATTCAATTAATTTTATGTTTGATTTTTTTATGCCTAAATGAATGAAAACAAATGCAAAAGTGCAATTGAAACTATGTTTGAAAACACATTGTGATATGCAAAAAATGAAGAAAATGGAAGAAATATTTAGAACAAAAAGAGAAGGGATGAATCTGAGTGCACCTAGATGAATTGTGAGAATTTTGGAGTATTCTAGATGCTGATGAAAATTAATAATTTTTCACAGTGGGACTCATTTTCCCAAGGTGGCAAATTAGTCCTCCTCTTGGTGAAAAAGTGTAAGAAGCTTGCTTTTGACACTCGGGATTCATAATTTGACAAAAATCATATTTTCAATCCTAAGGTGGGACTCATTCACCACTAATGTAAAATCAGTCCACTCCCAAAATTCTAGAAAATTAGAAGATAACTCTGCAACACCAGATCTGGTAATGTCTGCTTGTCAGGTTTTCGAAGTTAGTTATGTAGGAAATGAATAGAAAACACTCTTCAAGCATAAAATATACTTAACTTGACTTGAAACACCTAGTTGACTTGGAAATAAATCTTCAAAACCTAATAAACTATCAAATTTGCAAGCAAAGAGATGCAAACAAACATGCAATAGGGAAAAAATGATTAGGGTTAGTAAATAGAGGTTTGCCTTTGTCAAACCCCACTTTTAGAAATTAAACCCTTGAAAAGATAATGAAATGAAAGAGAATGATGAATACATAACATGCAAATGTAAATACTCACCAAACCCTTGATAATGCAACTCTGAAGTAATGTCAATGGATGCTTCAAAGTGGTTGAATGTTGTTTGAAAATATGTTGTAATATTCTTGAATGCTTGAAATGTGAGATAGAATGCTTGAATGAATTAGGAGATTGTACGATATGTAAAATGAGATGAAAATGCATATTTATACAATCTTGTATCATAGTTTACCATTCATACCTCATCACAGGCTGACATCAAGTGATTTTTAATAAAATTCTAAAAAGAAATTTGAAACATTTTGAATTTGGGGCCAAGGGGGACTCATTCACCATCCATGGCAAATGGGTCCCACCTAGGACCTAAAAACAAGTGTTGGGATATATGTTTCATTCAATGTTGTTTATCGAGATAATATCCAAAAATACACTTAATAAAAGCATATGAGGGCATAAAGGGGTCAATTAAGTCATAAGAAGAGATAAATAGTGAAGATGTGCTTAGGAAAGTGTGAAATCTTGTTACAAGACTTTACAACACTTCAAAATAGGACTTAATGATGTGTCAAAAGATGATTTTAAGGTGAATTATAATGAATAGAGTCTAGAAGAATGTAGAAATGTCTTACACCACTTCACAACACTTTCACAAGAGGTCATTATTTGAATTTTAGTACCATGCATGTTCAAGCCATGTTGTAACATAAAATAAAGGAAAAACATATCAAATACCATGAAACAAGACCTAAAACGCCATGATAATGACAAGGGGCCATTTTTCTACCTCACAATTAGATATTAGTTAATCAATATATGAAGGTATACCTTCATCAATTCTTACTAGTCAATTTTAAGCCATGCCTCATAACAATTATCAACCATTCAAGAAACAAAATAAGAAATTTATAAAGATAAATAATCCTCAATCATCCAAATAACATCCAGATGGAATTTTTCTTTACATCTACAATGCCATATCAATTTAGGCCAAGAGATAGAAACTTTTCATAGTTGCCTGGTTCTCTCCACTCTATTATGTTGCAATTGTTAAACAAAAATATGATTCAACTTCCTCTTATTAGGCCTATCAACACAAGTAAACCATTACCACCAAAATTTAATATAAAATCCATTTGTCAATGTCATCGTACACTTAGGAATGATACTCAAATATGTATATGCTCCTCTTAAGCACCAAGTGCAAGACCACATTGATTTTAATATCATCTAGTTGGATGGTGTAATGACAAAGGAAATAAATAAAATTTTCCACCTAATCAAAACTTACAAATATTTACAAACTCATTACCAAGTTGTTCAACTGATTTTGTCAAAGAAACTAATAATGAATAATAAGTTGAGGATCTATTCAATGAGATCAACATGATCGATTCCCAACCTAGTAAGGGTCAAAACAATCTTTTTCTTTAAATATTTTCCTTCACACATGTTGATGCTTCTATTATTGCACCTCATGCTCTTCTTTATTTCACTGATACAATCAATGATAAACCCACAAGGGGAATACTCATTGATCATGTGTGCAGTGAATGTGATCACTGACAAATTATTATATGTGCATGCACTTTATAAAGATGATTATGAACAATCAAAAGTATTTTTAAAGGCTCGTGATAGAATTTATGTTTTCCCTATGATTGGTTCTATAAATCTCCTAGTAAAAGTTGAACCTAAACAATTGGATGTTTTATTTACCATAATCCTAATGTTGAGCCAATTTCATGTAAATTTAGGTCATCCATGGACAAGCTCCATGAATGTAGTCCCATTGGTTATTCACAAATGTCTTAAATTCCCATTTGAAGAACAAATACATACTATTTACCATAGTGGATTTAAGCCTTTGGTATGTTGTGGATTTTTTCACTAGATTGCATTTGGCCTCAACTAGTACAACTTGTTAAACCTTGTGAGGATTATTTATTTGTGTCACAGCAAAAGTTTAAATCTAAGAGTATAGTTTAGTTATCACTTAGTAACATTTTTCCTAAGGCTCATTAGTCTCTAGTGGTTAGGATGATTGTTCCTCCTACTTTACAAGTAGTGAATGAACCTCATCCTAAATTGGGTAAACTTCCTAGAATTTATGGCATGTATGCCATGGTTTCCCCCTACCATCCTATAAAAGGACCACAAGACAACCATAAGGAAAATATTTTGAGGATCAAATTTTTTCCTAATAAGGAGAAGAAAAAAAATTTGTACAAAAACTAAGAATTCTATGGTTTCCAAATCTTTGATTATTTCCTTTATTTCTCCTCCAAAGGAATAAAATGGAAAAATACTCAGAAATACATAAATCCCTCCACAAATTGAAGATCGTGTGAGAAGAAAAATATGTGCAAAAGAACATAAAAAATATGTTTATCTATGGCTCATTAGCTTGTTAAAGAGCATAAACATTACCTAGTGATCATCCATCCATCCAATTAAATTTTAATGAAATACCTCCAACCCATCCATCCCCATCATTGTTTGAATCCACTCTACCACCCTCACCAGACCATGAAGCCAAACCTTATTTATCTCAACCAAAAAAAATAATAAGAAGCTCATTAGACACAACTATGGATGCTAGTTCTTGCAATCATGTTGATAGTACTAATATGCAACCTATTGTGATACATTCTTACATTGCATCAAAAGGTAGAAGAAAATAATAAAAAGAAGATCATAAAATGAATTATCTCTTGTATTTTCCAAATCAATGAACTTAGATGGGGGAAGCCAAGGTGATCCTCCTAATGAGAGTGACTTAACATATGTTGAACCCAATACTTTTCCTTGTACTATAATAATTGTAGTTTCTCTAGCATATTGGCTACCTTACATTTTTAATGAGAAATATTTTGGAAGTTGATTATTTTCTATAGATCCAAGTCACTTGTATAGTACCCTTTCATGTCTTTTTATGTTTTCTTGCATTGAATACATGATATCCTTTAATGTAATGCTTGGAATGTATTTGTGTTTCTTAGTTTTCTTTGGATGACCCGTGTTCTTTTTGACACAAAGATGCAAAAATAACAAAACTACTAAGACATTCATCTATTTGTATCTCCATTCATCTTTATGTTGTGAATGTATTATTTTTTCCTTTTTGGAACGATGAAAAGAGTTGAGACATTTAAGTCTCTTCCTTGCTGACCCAAAAGCTTTTATATTGTCTTCAAGTGTTGTTACTCCCTTGTGTTCATAGCCCCACAAGTATTTGGGGATTGATGTCAATTTTGAGCATGATCATATTATATATAACCTTCATCATTATGTGTTATCTTTATCTTATTAATTATGTGGCTTTATCTTGGGGGAAACCTCTTATCATGGGTAACCTTTGTTGGGAACATATATCATTTGGCATAGGATTTCTCTACAAGCTCTCATATCTTATTGCATATAATTTTATTCTGACTTAAAGTAAATTTCTCTTGAATGACATTAGAAATTACTTTAAGGTGGAGGAATACATTCCATTATGTGCTTCACTTTGTTCACACATGTTGATCTCTGTGATGATTTTTTGGCATATTGATCACATTTTGTAGCACCTTATTAGAATTATTGGGACTATAATTATTGGTATGGTTGGCATGAGAACTCACCTCATGAATATAAAACTTCATGAGCCCTTGTGTGTTTTCATTTTCTACCATGGAAAATATTCACCTAGTGAATATCAAAATTCACTAGATTGTGTTGTTTCTTGTGAAGCTCACCTAGTGAATATTAGACTTCACTAGCATTTGATGCATTTTTTCATGGCTCACCTACAAAATATTAGACTTGATAGCTTGTGATTCATGAATTCCTTAGGTATGGATCCTAGTAAGAATTATGCAGAGCTTACTAGTTCATGATTGTTACACCCCACCACTGTTTTGCATATTTACATCATGTTTTCATTGTGTAAGAATTATGTTTGCATTGCTCTTACATTATGTTATCTTTATGTATTCATTGTGTATAATTCATGTTTGTCATGTTGCACTGCTCCTCATGTGTTTTTGTGTTCCTTCGTCTTCACATTTTTGTGTCATAGGATCTTGAACCTAGGGGTCAATGCATCCCCTAGATTCAATGTCACCATTTATCTTCAATGTTTGGGTAAAATAACCCTTCTTGGCTTATCCTTTTTAGTGTGAGAATGAGCATAAGTTATTACTCTCACTAAAGTGGGAGCTATATGTAGCATCATAAATTATCACCCTTGAAAAATTCACCCTATGTTTAGCTCCTAAGTTCTTGAACCCAATTGTGCTCTCAATTTTTCAGTTTTTTGACCATATTTGAAATATCAAAATTAAATTGGGAAATATGATTTAGTATTTATTTAACGATTCCTAAAGACCTAAAATGGGCAAGGAATAGGGTGCTAGCACCCCTGTCTAGCCTATTTTATCCCCCATTTAAATATATTATTATTGACATTTTAACATTTATGAATTTAAATTCATCTATCAGATTTTGATAATTAATTTAGTCTGAATTAAAGAAATGCATATAAATACAAGTATTTTTCACCATTTGAAATCCTAAGTAAATTGAAATCATAATTGAGCATCCTAAAAGAAGTCAAGAGAAGAATTATTAGAGTTTACAAAAATTATTCTCAGTCAAGATTCATGTTTTCAATACACAAGTTTTCATGTGAGTTTATTCATGTTTTATGAGCACTAACATTTGTAGGAATTCCAATTGAGTATATAACTCTCCTTGAATGTAATGAGTATAATGACTTCAATCCATGAAGAAATTTGGATCTGATTGGTAAGTTTCAAAAATTGTTATTTTATCATTTTTTATCTATTTTCTTTTGCTTTACCTAGGGTAAGCACTCTTTTATATCATCAAAGTCATTGTGGAGGTAGAAATACTAAAGAAAGGTTTGAATTAGGAAAGCCCTTGTACAACACAACCCTTTCTCTCTCCTCTTGTGTGCAAGTGATAGATCTGAAGTGGATTTTGGAAAGGATTGAAGACCTAATTGAAAGATCAAGTATTCAAGCCTCTCATGTCAATAAACTAGGGAAAGTGAAATTAATCATCAGTAGGAAATTTTTTGAAGTTGAGTCCAAAAGGGAAGAACCTAGAGATTGTTGTAGTTTGGTTTTCATTGATGTCAAAAGTATGTTTGAGATTATTGAAACTTGATAAGGTTGGTTCCCAATATTGTCAAAAGTGCGTTGTATTTTGGATGACTAGTTTCCAAATTCCTTGAGAGATGCTCCACATTTCTCTAATGGTGATGTGCTCTTGTATATTACAAGATAGTTTCATGCTGTGTCAAAGCATGTGTGGTCCAAGTTTCAATTCATTTGGGCTATAGGAAAGGTGTTTTGGAAGTCACATTTTGGATATAGTGTTCTTTCTATGAGGATGGTCAGAGTGGTTGAACCATAGATTTTTGGCTCTCTAGGAATTTCTAGCACTTTATGATTTTTCACCTAAAAGGAGAAAGAAAGGGCCAAAGAATCTAGCTAGTTCACTCAAATTAGGAAATGTGTGACGTAATTAGTACTAAATGGAATGATATGAATGCAACTAAACTATGAAATTAAGCAATTATGAATGCAAAACCTAAGATTAATGTATGTTTGAAAACATGATGTGATATGCAAAAAATGAACTAAAAGATGAATAAATACAAAACAGAAATAGAAAGGCTAAGTCAGAGTGCACCTAAGCAAGATTTGGGGAATTTGGAATGGTCTAAATGCTATATGAAATTACTGAAAAATCAACAGTGGGAATCATTTTCCCAAGGTGGAAAATTAGTCTTGCTACTAGTGAAAAACTGTCAGGAACCAGTTTCTAACTGTCGAGATCTCGAATCTGACAAAACCTAGATTTCCAATCTTAAAGTGGGACTCATTTTCCACTAGTGGAAAATCAGTCATCTCCCAAAATTTTGAAAAATCAGGAGACAACTCTGCAACTCTAGATCTATAAATGTTTGCTTGTAGGGTTGTCAAAGTCAATTCTATAGGAAATGAACATAAGACCTTCTCCAAGCTTCAAATATGATTCATGCGACTTGAAGCACCTAGTTAAATTGTTGAACAATCTTCAATCACCTACATGCTTGTTAAATTTGTATACCTAGGTCTATAAACACACATGCAAGAGGGGGAAAATGGTTGAGGGTTAGCAAATAGGGTTTTTCGTTGGTTAAATCCCAATTTAGTAATCAAACCCTTAATAAAATAATGAAATGAAAGAGATATATAAACTAATAACATGAAAATTCTATCGACTTACCAAACCCTTCTTGATGAAATTCTAAAGATATGTCAATGGCTACCTTTGAATGCTTAATTAATGCTTGATTTGATGTTGTAAACTCCTTGAATGCTTGGATGTGGTGTATGATTGTAGGAGATTGCTTGATTGAATTAGATGTAAAATCAGGTGAAAATCACTTATTTATACAAGTTTCTACCTTAGTAACCCGTTGATACCTCATCACAAGCAGACATCAAGTGATTTTAAATAAAAAAACAAAAGAAAATTTGAAATATTATGAATTTGGAGCCAAGGGGGACTTAGTTTCCACCCATGGTGAATGGGTCCCACCTTGGACTTAAATGTGGGTGTCAGGAATTAAGTTATATTTAATGTTGTTTGTCAGGCATGTATTCAAAAATACACTTAATTAAGCCTTATAAGGGTATAAAGGGGTCAAATAAGTCATAAGAAAGGTGTAAATAGTGAAATCATGCTTAGAAAAGTGTGAAATCGTGTTACAAGACTTTACAACAGTTCAAAATAGGACTTGATGATGAGTAAAAGGGTGATTTATAGGTGAATTGTAATGAATTGAGTCTATAAAATTGTAGAATGTGTTACAACACTTCACAACACCTTCACAAGATGTCATTATTTTCATTTTAAGTACCTAATGTGAATGTTCAAGCCACATTACATTAATGAATCAAGGAAAAATAGATCTAACATCAAGAGGACAGGCCTAAAAAGACCATGAAAAGGAAAAGTGGCCATTTTTTGATAGTGCATTAAGCCCCCACTTTAGTGAGAGGATGAACTTGCTTCAAACTCACATTAAAGTAGCCATGAACATTGAGAGAGACGTTTCAATGTACTTACATTAGCAAGATGGAATGACAACAATCAAGAGGGATGATCAAGCCCCCAGGATGAAGATCCCATGGAAAACTAAACATAAGAACAAAGGAACACACATGATGATGAGAAGGAAATGAAAGCTTCAATCGTTTATCCAACTAGTTGTGAGATCTAGGATGATTGTTTGACAAAGAGAATGCATACTCACTCTAGGGCGATAGAACTCATGGTGGTCCACCGGGTGAGAATACCTAAGAAGATGAAGTACATATGCTAGTTGGCATGCACCCATAAATAGAAAGGTGGCTATGGGGAAAGTCGTGCCACCGAATGGGCTTCCCGCTCAACCATACTAAAGTTACACCTCCTGATAACTTTAACAAGGTTCCACAAGAGAAAATTTTGGTTTGTGCTTCATGAGACAAGAAAATATTCATATGCTTAGAACCTATGAATAAAGAGAAAGGGTACCATAGGCATGGAAGTTGCATTATGGAAGGTGGAAAAAGTGTAAAATTCAAAAATGACATGTAAAATGTAAAAGGAAATGTAAAAGGTATTCAAAGGAGTCTTGTTAATTTCATGCAAGGTTTATCACTTAGGGAACATTGTGTCTAATGTCTCCAAGAGAGGACTAATTAAAGAATAAAATAGTCACAACTTAGGGGATATTGTGTGTCGCATTAGGCCACAAAGAGGAATGTAATATGCTAAGATAGATCACACTTATGAAAGACATCACACCCAATGTCATCCAAAAAATGATAAATGCATCGTATGAAGTGATAAGACTGCACTAAGAATGCAAATGAAATGATGCCAATGTATGCCCCCCACTTTAAATGAATTGCTACACATTAGTCTAGGAGAAATTTCTTTAAATTAGAAAAGGAAACAAAATGAGAAAAGGAAAACAAGACATGAGAGCCAATTTGGAATGCCCCTATGCTAACTCATATGTTTCAAAGTTAGGTTGTCACCTGTATATATGAAAAATAAATGAAAGAAAAAGGGAGTTACCCTCTAGAAAGGAATGCACCAAACACATAAGGGATCTATGAATTTGGGGTCAGTATGTTCATTGCTGAAATATTTTTATGAGAGAGCTCAAAACTATCATCATTCCACAAAGCGAATAGAACTGGAAGAATGACACAAAGAGAGCAAAAACAAAAGAAAAACAAAGTCCATTTTGAGTCAACATGGAAGAGACATTGAGGTCTCAACACTTTGCATCGTCCCCAAAAGGAAAACATAGGTGAAAAGAAAATGAAAAGACAAAAGCAAAGGAAAATATTTTGGGTCAACATGAAGGAAAATTTTTGGTCTCGATGCCTTGCGTCATCCCCAAAAGGAAAACACAAGAAAAAGAAAAAGGAAAAAGGAAAAGGGACTGATTGGGTCAACATGGAAGAGACATAGGGCATCTCAACACTTTGCATCATCCCCAAAAGGATAACACAAAAAAAAAAGAAAGGAAAGGACCTTTTGGGTCAACATGGGAGAGACATTGTGGTCTCAACACTTTGTGTCATCCCCAAAAAGAAAACACAAAACAAAAATGAAAAAGACCAATGCATGACATAGAGAAGAATAGAGGTACAAAGAGAAGAAGTCTAATAAGAGAGGGAACATCAAATGCACATTACAAGGGAACACAATACACACACACAAGCAAATTGAAAAAAGGAAATTGTAAAAAAGGCTACTAAGGAAAATGCAAGTCAACCATCTAATAGGTCATCCATCTCCCAATCATGTTCAGTGTATTGCAAGGGCCAAACTAGGAGATGTGCCAGGTTCTTGACTTGGCTGAGAAGATTTATCATTTAAGCTCATGGTAGATGAAAATAATGAGTTTAGATCATTATGCACTTCTTCATCTATTTTTGTAATCCCCTCATCCTCATCATGATCAAGGTTGATTACAATGGGAGTGTAGACATCCAAATTTGACCACTATCATATGGTCAAAGTCATCTCCTCGATCATCCATTTGATCATTTAATTCATCCTCTTTGCCGATATTAATTAAATCACACATTTAATTAATATTTCATGTCTTTCATAAGGTTTCCCAAAGTGTTTAATTAATAAATACTTTTCCCCTCTTTCCTCTCTAAATTAAATAAATGCATCACTTTATTTTATTTAGTCATATTATCTTTTGGAATTTTAAACTTATTTTTAAATTCCTTATTTTCTCTCTCATTGTCACATCCTCCAACTTTTGCAAGCTGGCCTCTAATCCCTCTTAGCAATATAACCCTCTTTCTTAGTCATAATTAATTGATGATTAAGATGTGCACCCCTAATCATCATTAGGGTCCCATCATTCATAATTTCCCACTTGCCTCTAATGTGTCATTAATTAGTCTAATAAAGTACTTGCACAACATTAATCACTTAATTAGGTCAACCCTAATCCCCATATCATTTATGGAATGTGTCCTTAGTCAACTTCATTAAAAGCTTTATCTTTTTGAATAAGGCACTCCATTCCCTATGCGAATTTTTAATTCACATTTAATCCCCCAATGCATTTAAAGGAATTTTAAATTCCTTCTCTCATCCCCATGAGAATATTTGAGGAATTTTTAATTCCCCACATGTCCTCTCACCCTTTTTAAGCCATATCACATGCCACATGTCAAGATGTGAGGGCTTGTGAGTTCTCAACTCACCTTAGCTCTACATCTTGATCTTGGTGGCTTAATCTCAACATGACCGTCAATTTCCCTAGAGAATTACAAAATCTCTATAAATACCCCCTCTTTTCTCTCATTTAGAGAGGGATCATTCATGCTATCCAAACTCTTGCAAAAAAATTCTCAATCCATAGTTAGTCATTTTTCATGCTTGCATCCACTTTCATCCATTTTCCATCCATCTTATGGCTTGCATCTCCTACCATTCAAGGAGCATACAACACAAAAGATCGAAGGGCCAACCAAAGGATCGATTTGAGACAAGGTAAAGGGTTTAATTTTGTCATCTTTATTTTGTATTGAATCCAAATGGCTAATCTTGAGGTGTAGAGTGTTTTTAGTGTTATTTGCTCTCTTTTGTTTGTTGCTCATATTCTAGCACTGAAATTCGCCCTATCACATTTCTGGCATGCTCGGTGGGACCCACAAACGGGTCTCTTCCTTTCACATTTGTTGTTTTTTGATTTTTTGTAGATACAGGTTACAAAGGGGTGGATTTGACCTTCCTGGGGCTGACTTGACCTACAAGGACAGACCTGACCTGACAAACATGTAGACTTGCCCTTCACAGGCAGACCTGACCTTTTCCAAGGGTGAACCTGCCCTCCACAGACCGCAGAAGTTGTTTTTTGTAAACTTTTGATAGAGGGGCAGACTTGACCTAATAGACAACCAGATTTTCCCTCATAGACAGTTTGATTTTCCCTAGATAGTATTTTTTAGAAGGTAAAATTTCACTTTTTAGCGATCTTTTTGGCTATTTAAGAGTTTTTAACCCCTAATTTAGGAACATAGTTTAACTAGAAATGTCTATCAACCTTGTTTTCCATGTTTTTGGGTGAGCTATTTGATGTATCCAATCCCTTGCACCATTCGGTGATCTTGGGTGATGAGAAATCGTAGCTTACTACATCCTTTGAGTCCACCCCTTTTATTTTTCTTAGCAGGACCTGCTTGGGGATTTCATCACCCTAAGGGATGATTCCAACCACGCATACCAGTAGGGTATATAAAGGGAGGAGAGTGAAAGTTGTACCTCAATCCAACCACGTTCTAATTGGCAAAGGATCAGGATGATGTGAAGAGTTGGTTCGAGCCTTTAAGGTTCCCGACTCATGCTTGTAACGAGTTGGTGTTCATGGTTTGGGCCTCACGTATTGGGTGTATATCGAGGACTCCCTGGTAACCATGTTCATCCTAGATTAGAAGACTTTGTTGACCATACCCTTTCTACTAGACTTAGGCTTGTGCTATTTGAATTGTCTTCTTTGTGTGAAACCAGTGATTGTTTGATTTATTTCACTCAGCCATACCCTTTTGATTGATGATTGTTGTGTTTTGAGTCCTTTGCCTTAGTCTTTTTATCAAAAGTCAAGTCAAATCTGTAGACAACAAGATTTTCCCTAATAGACAGCCAAATTTTCTGTGACAAATAGCCAGACCTGACCTCTGCACAACCAAATTTTCCCTCCTCTGTAAGAATTTTTGCTCCTTGGGTGAACCTGACCCATCCAGTGGTGGACCTAACCTATAAACTAGTCCTTTGGAGCCTATTTTAACAAAATTTTCCTAACTTTTTCTCCTTGGGTTGACTTGACCCATCTAGGGGCAGACCTAACATGTTGACCCACCTCTTTTAGACCTGTTTTGACCAAATTTGACCATATTTCATTCCTTGGGTAGACCTGCCCTTCATAGGGGTAGACTTGACCCTTGACATATTGACTTTTTGATCTGCTTTACCATTTGGGACCCTTGTTTCACCATCTCTATCACTCATCTCCCCATTTTGAACATCCCTACTCCCATTTTAGGAATCCATTCACCATCCTAAACGTTCATCCCCTCAGCTTGTGCATCTGTTTACCCATTCAGAGTCCTCATTTACCCATTTCAAACCCATGTTCTGATTATCGTTTCCACTTTTCAGACCATCGGTATCCCATTGAAACCTCATTAGAGTGGTTATCCAAATTGACCTAGGTGTTCATCTCTAATCATTGTCCTTCAAAACCAACTTTGGATCGTCATCCATCCTAAGTCGTTCATCCTTGTCAGCCCAATCAATCCACTTCTATCTCAAGTTGGATTTGGTGTCATTATCATACATCCCCCCTTTAATCAATTAATCAACACCTATTGTTACCAAGGGTCACCCTTGAACTTGGTTTCAGATTCTGATCACTATCATTCATCCTAATCAATCATCAATCCAAATCAAATCGTTATATCATCCAATTCAGATTGACTCATTATCTACCAATCAATCCAATCCACTTCAGTCAAATTGAATCAATCCAATGAAGCCACATCCTCGTCAGAAAATTAATCATCAAAATCAAATCAATCCTATCAAGCCACATCCTCGTCGGCTAATCAATCATCAAATCGAATTGGTCCTTTCATCACCAAGGTCTTTCTAGCATCCTAGTCCATCATAAAATCTTGCATTCCTATTCAAACCTGGCCACAAACAAGGAAAGTGGCTGAACAATAATCCCAACTAAACATCCCTCAAGACCCGAACAATGCAGCTAATACCTCATAGGAGCCCAATAATAGTGTGAAAATCTCTCGAGATCTACATAATGGTACATCATCACAGTCCAATATCAATGGTCAAAACACATCACCCCCTGGGGGCAAAAACATGCTCATTCAACTTGAAATTACATTTGAGGAACACTTTAGTAACCCAATCAATGTGTAAATGATAGATCACCTTCTCTAAAAACATGGCGAAGAAATCTTGGCTCACTTAATTGAAAAGGGTGGCAAGCTACCATCAGGTATCGACCTATCCAAGTATGGCGGTTCAGCACCTAATATACCCCAAGGTTCACACAACGCACTAGGTAGTTAATACATCCCCAATGTTCCTCCCATAGAAGGTTGGCATCAGCCTAAATTTGGAAACATCGTTCTATATCCCATTAGCAATCCCCCGCATCCTACAATCTTAGTCATAGGGGCTCCCCAAATCACCAATCCCAATGATGCTTTTTCCTTTGGCATGCCACAAAACATCCTGCAACCACAACCACTAATGCTATCGACACCACCCCCTTCAAATCCACCTCCTGTCAGCACTGGGGCACCCCTTTTACTACATTACCTCCACCTTCTGGGGCCATAAACCTACCATTTCCTTCATATGCATCTCCACAACCCCCAATCTACTCTACCACCTCTGAATGTCTCCTTCGGTACCCAACAACCTCCCTTACAAAATACCCCTACGTTATCTCAACTACCCCAACAAAAACAACCACTATTTTCCTCGCAACAACCACCATACCAATTGCAAAGAAATCCGTCTCGACCTCCCACTCAGACCATATCCCCCTTCCTCGCATCCATTTTATGACTGTGAGCTCAAACACAATACAACATCTCATCTCAGCCTGCACAACATCTCACATCACATCAATAACCGCCACAACATCATTATTACCAACAACAGTCCCAATAGCAACCACCTTATGCGGCCTCCCGACAATCACAAAAATACCCTCAGTATCAACAGTTCAATCTGCAACATCACATTAAAGCTCCTCAATAGCCTACCTCCAATTTTTACCAAGTGAATCTGCACTATACCTCACAACAACAACCCTCGTATCAACAAAATCCTCAGGCATACCAACAAGGGATGTCATCATCCCACTATCAAAATCCATATCTCAACAACCCGACACTATCTTAGCAGGACCCTTTATTATCCTATCATCCATATCCATCCAACCCGCCACCTTTCAACTTAGATCTGTTGGAAATTAAAGCCACTTTGAAAGATATTCAAGCTGGGACTAGCAAACAATCATTTAAGATCAAAGACGTATGCCCATATCCATTTGATCCCTCCATCTCATTGATCCCCTTCCCTAAGCATTTTGAAATACCAAAATTCGACAGATACAGGGGGAAAAAATATCCTAAGGCTCACTTGCAAGAGTTCTACTCCTAGTGTTAGGAAGTTATGCACAATGACAATTATCTCTTGCATCTGTTTCCTTCAACCTTGACAGGCATTTCCCTAGAGTGGTTCATGACCCTCAAAAGAGGGTCCATAAAATATTTTGCAAACCTGTTAGAAAAAATTGTCTCTCTTATTTCTCCTTCAACTTGGAGAAAAACACTGACACTCTGGATCTCCTCAAAGAGAAACAATGTGAGGGAGAAACCTTTGCTAGTTATCTTCAAAGGTGGCATGCGCTAGCAAGTCGAATGAAAACCCCTCTAAAAGAAAAGGACATGGTCACCCTCTTCGTGGAGAACTCTCATCTCGACATGGCTCATAACTTTAGGTTACATTGTGTCACCACTTTCACGGAGCTAGTGGAAAATGGACCTATCCTTGAACATGCCTTTGTTGCCAAAGGGCACATCAAAATACATAACCATGATAAAGAAAGGTCATTTGGTGACAAGCCACATTTTTGGAACAAGAACAAGAACGCAGTGAATGATGGCGTCACTGATACTAAACACGTCCAAGTGGCTAATACATCCAAGAGACAAAAACCATCCATACCTAACACCATATCTGTACCACAGGGGGCACCTCATCCTCCTCAATAGTCAAAGCAGAATAGCTAGGGGAACACTAAATGTTAGTATGCTCAATTAGGATCACCCCTGAGTGTCGTCTTCAATAAGTTGTTACAGATCAACTATCCAATCATGCATCCTATCACCAAGCCACTTGACAAATCCAAACCCAAGCCTACATGGCTTAGGGAAAATGAATATTGTGAGTTCCATAAAATCAAAGGACACTCTTTAAATAAGTTTCAAGGTCTGAAAAACTATGTCCAAGATCTTATTGATTGAGGAGATCTCAAAGTTGACACCAGTCAAGCTTCATCGTCCAATGCTCAATTGTAGATATATCAAAATGCCTTTCCAAACCATAATCAAGGCACGAGCACCTCTAGTAGCAATCCCCAAGACAACAACACAAATAACGTAAGATATAAGAAAGTACCCCTCAATTACAAGGGTGTTATCCATTACATTGAGCAGGTAGAACCCCGTGTATCTATGATACATGTCAAAGCCAAAGAACCTTAGTGTGATATTACTACACGACGAGCCCGCATCACTATCCTTGTGTCCTAAGCACATGCCTAATCAACTCCTATAAGCTCTCAATACAACATCCTTGATCACTTAGGAAAGGCCCCTACTCATATCTCTATTTTGGATTTTCTTAAGTCTTCTCCTATACATCAAGAAATCCTCAACAGAGCCCTACAGGAAACCCATCTGCCTAATGGCATTGATCCTACATGATTCCAAGCTTTGGTAGGAAACCTGGATTTATCTTATCAATTGCACTTCAACCAAAATGACATGCCAAACATCAATGCCAACCATAATCGCCCCTTGCATATCGAAGTCATGATTTCCCATCATAAAATAAAAAGGGTCTTGGTAGATAATGGTTTTTCCCTCAATCTGTGTACTCTGAAGTTCATAAAATAGGTGGGGTATACTCAAGAAAATTTAAGTAATCAGATCATCATGATCAAGGCCTATGATAATGTAAAAAGAAATTCAGAGGGAATTATCAGTCTTCCTATCCAAGTGGGACCCATGGTTTAGTACACTACCTACCATGTCCTTTATCTGGACTTGCCATATAATCTCCTCCTTGGCCTCCCATGGTCCCATGCTATGAAATTCATCCCCTCCACGTACCATCAGTGCCTAAAATTCTTGGTCAATGGACAAGAAGTCACCATCTATGCTGACCCCCAACCATTTAATATTGTAATGCTTTAAAAGTGTCATTTCCCCATTTACATTATTTTCCTAGGGTTGAAATGGGGGTATTTCAGTCATCATCCACTAATCCACCCTCCACTATGACAACCACTACATCTTCCACCACTGATCCTACTGTCACAAAAGTCCAGATCATTGACAAAGGGTGTGGTGAATACGAAATGCATACTACTCTTAATGTAGCAACCATGCCACCATCACCACACATGTATGGTCAACCTTTACATGCTACTCCAAAGGAAGACAAGACTGTCACCTTCAATGGTAAAAACATCCCTACCACCATTTTTAGGTCCATTAGTATCAAGATAGATGCACCAGAAGAGGATATAAGCCAATGGGTCTACCGAGAAGAACCCCAACTAGATCCTCATCTAAAAGAATATTTTCAGGAAGAATATCCTTGGTCAGCTAAGTTTGTAGAAAAGTATAACTACCAAGGTAGGGGCCTAGGTAAAGAAGAACAGGGGTAGTTGCAACCTATTGATACATCAAAGCTACCACATAATATAGGCATCGGATATATGACAAATGCCAGAAGAGCCCTGCAAAATCGTCGAATACCTTCAATAGTGTCATCATGGACGATGGCTCCTTGGAAGAGATACCTGAGGAGGAATCTATCATACGTGCATATGATGACATTGATCACACTGATCTATCCTCCATGTTCGAATGCATATCCGTCTGTACCATTAGCCTATCCCTTCATCACCCTAAGCTTATTGATTGGGACCTACGTGACAACACACCAATCAATATGTTAGCAGATACATATGTCAGCCTCATGGGTTGGGGGAGGATGAACACTCCAGTCACAAAAACAAGAATACAAAAGGTAAAAAGTGGTTATCTAGTGAAAACCTCCCTGAGGCACTTCCTGACCTTGAAAAAGTAAAAATAAAGGACGCATCCAATGGACAAAACCTCGAAGAGGCGCTGGAGGATGGAGATGTTGATCTTCCCCTTGTGGGAACTCAGTTATCTACTCGATCATCCATTCTAATCAAAGAAACTCAAGACGTTAATTTGGGTACTACTAAAAATCCTAAGATCACCTATGTAGCTAAGTCACTCTCAGTGCAAGAATATCCAGTCATCGTGCAACTACTCCAAGATGGAATCATTAACTTTGCTTGGTCATATTCAGACATGTCAGGATTAGACCCCACCTTAGTGGTTCATCATCTAGACATTCACCTAGATGCCAAGCTTGTCAAACAAAAGCTCCACAAGATGCATCCACAGGTAGCATTGCTAGTCAAGAAGGAATTGGAGAAGTTACTAGATGTAGTTTTTATCAGACCAATTGACTACTCTGAGTGGATCTCCAATATAACTAGTACTAGTTTGCAAACCAAATGGAGACATTCGAATCTACACAGACTTTAGGGATCTTAACAAGGCCTTCCCAAAAGACGACTTCCCTCTGCCTAACATTGATATGTTGGTCGACCTCACAATAGGACATGAGATGCTATCCCTTATGGATGGCTTATTTGGTTATAATCAGATTCGAATTGCACTTGAGGACCAACACAAGACTGCCTTCACAACACCTTGTGGTACTTTTTGTTACAATGTTATGCCCTTTGGTCTCAAAAATACAGGGGAAACATATCAAAGGGAAATGATGGTCATCTTCCATGAACTCATCCATATCATCATGGAGGATTATGTTGATGACTTGCTAGGGAAATCCATAACATGAGTGGAACATCCTACTGTCCTGAAAAAGATCTTTGAATGGTTGGAGCATTACAAGTTACAGCTAAATCCAAGAAAGTGTGTCTTTGGTGTCACGTCAGGAAAGTTGTTGGGTTTCATAGTCTCTCGAAGGGGTATTGAGGTTGATCCTTCCAAGGTGAAGGCTATCCTAGACATGCCACCCTCATGCAATTTGAACAGTTAAGAAGCCTCCAAGGAAAGATGCAATCCATCCATCGGTTCATAGCCCAGCTCACAGATAAGTGTCAACCATTCACCCATCTCTTGAAGAAAAACTCCACCTTATGATGGAACCAATAGTGTCAAATAGGCTTTGATAAGATCAAAGAATACTTAGCTCATCCTCCAATCTTAATGCCACCTATTCTAGGGAAACCCCTCCTACTGTATATCTCTACCACTTCAGTTGTGCTGGGGGCATTGTTGGCACAACATGATGAATCATCAAAAGAGAGGGTGATCTACTACATCAGTTGGACATTGGTCGACTATGAATTAAACTACTCTCCCATGGAAAAGGCCTGCCTCGCACTAGTCTTCAGCACACAGAAACTCTGACATTACATGCTCAACCATCCAGCCAAATTAATTGCTAAAATTGATCCACTCAAGTATTTGTTATCTAGAACCACCCTGACTAGCCGCATGGCCAAGTGGGTCATTCTCCTAAGTGAATTTGACATAGAGTATGTGGATCGGAAAGCCATAAAGGGACAAGTCATAGCTAATCAATTGGCTGAGGCACCATTAGTAGATGCTTACCCTCTAGACACTGAATTTCCAAATGAATAAGTTTACACAGTTACAGAAGCACTAGCTTGGACATTGTATTTTGATGGCTCATACAGTCATAATGGATCAGGCGCATAAATTTTATTTGTTACCCCTAGAGGTGATCACACTCCAAAATCATTTAGGATAGAATTCCCATGTACCAACAACATCGCAGAGTACAAAGCCCTCCTCATCGGCCTCTGAATTGCAAAATAGTGGCATATAACTCACTTGAGAGTATTTGGTGATTCATTATTAGTCATCAAGTAATTTAATGATGAATTCCTCACAAAGGATGATAAGTTGTTACCCTATAAATGCATGGTGGATGATTTAAAGAAATATTTCACCTTCATACAATTTGACCAAATTTCTTGGGTACAGAATAAAGCAACAGATGCAATGGCCACTATCAGTTCCCTGATTGACATGCCTAAAGCCTGGACGAAATGTGAGTTCCCTGTAGAACAAATTTTAATCCCAGTGTATGATATTCCTGAGACTGATATAGTGTGTGATATCATAGGTCCTACCTCCCCCTGGTACCAGGACATATATATCTATCTCCATGATATACCCTACCCCCAGACCTCACACGGAACCAACAAAAATCCTTTATTTAATGTTTAGCCTGTTACATTATCATCGGTGATACACTTTATCATCACAGGTATGATGGGATCCTCCTTAGGTGTCGGAATGAGACCGAAGCCCACACGACACTAACAAAGGTACATAGTGGTGTTTGTAGAGCTCACTCAAATGGTATGGCCCTAGCCAAAAGGATTCTCCGAGCTGGATATTATTGGCCTACAGTAGAGCATGATGCTTGTGAATTTGTGAGGAAGTGCCTTCCATGCAAACAACATGTGGACTTGATTCATGATCCATCATAGGATCTTCAGCCCCTCTTAGCACCATGGCCATTCTCTCAATGGGGTTTCAACTTGATTGGCAAGATTTACCCACCATCATCCAACGACCATACATTCATAATCACCACAACTGAATACTTCACTAAGTGGGTGGAAGCAATTCCACTCTCAAAGATCACCGGTATTCAGATCTCAAAATTCATCCTTTACCATATTCTTTGCAAATATGGTATCCCATCCACCATTATTTTTTATAATGGAAAACCCTTAAAAAAAAAAACCATGAAACACCTCTGCGACACATTTTACATTCAAGATCGTTGGTCAACACCTTATTACCCTAGGGTAATGGTAAGGTAGAAGCAACCAACAAGACCCTCATCCACATCCTAAAAAAGGTTATCAATAATATTGGTCGAGATTGGCACCTCCATATTCATCCCGCCCTCTGGGCATATTGAACCTCCATCCACACCCTTAAAGGTGCCACTCCCTATTCTTTAGTCTATGGAATTGAAGCCATCTTTCCAATTGAAGTTGAGATCCCATCACTAAGAATTTCCTTAAAAAATCTTATCAGTGAGGAGGATGCTCGTGTTGCATGGCTTGCACAACTGGAGTTACTTGATGAAACAAGAATCAAAGCATATGATCACCTGCAAGCATATCAGAACCACCTCAAGCATCACTAGAACAAGAAGGTTCACCCTCAACAGTTTCAGGTGGCTGATCTTGTCCTCAAAGAGAATCAGTGTACTCAGCAAGACCGAGACAAGAACAAAAAATTTGAGCCAAACTAGTTGGGGCCTTATATCATAGCCGCCAAATATGGATCTGGGATATATAGGTTGACTACTCTTGAAGGATATCCCCTTGAAGAACCCATCAAAATCATGCATTTGAAGAAGTTCTATGCCTATGTCCACTTGGTAGCCCCACCTATCAGAAAAAATAAAAAAATTAGTAAAATCCAAAAATTAAAAAAATAGTAGACATAAGTTTGTCCTATGGTGAAAACCACTTTTTTTGTGGCACCTTGGATAAGTATGGATAGTGAAAACCTAGTAACATGTGTCATCCGTAGAGAGCTTAATCATTATCTACCTGGAATCCTAGTTATTTTATGCTTTCATCTACATTATCGTCCTCACCCATCTCATCCTTGGCTGCTTGGTTTACTGTGATTGAGCATTGGATGACCCATCTAGCTTTTGTCATTCATCTCATTTTTGATCGGTCTATGTCATCGCATAGGATCATCCATCATGGCAGTCTTCATCTAGATCTCATCCTATCACATCACCAGTTGAACTATGTTTCCCCTATGCTATCATGTAGGCAAGGCTGATCATTTGATCTACCCCTAGGGTATTCTGACCATCACATGTTGGTCGTTTATGATCTATCTTCACCATCCTCTTTCCACTTTATTCATGGTCTTTTCATGAACTACAAGGGCTCTATGCTTTCATGTAGGTGAGTCTAATCTTTGATCGACCCCCGAGCCCCTAGGTCTATAGGATAAGTCAGTCAGTGTCCTTTTCTGGCTCGTTATTCTTAAATAAAATCCCCTATTATTAGAAGATTTTGTTAATGAAAAACATCTGGTGACAAACTAGATCATTCTAGTTTAGTATCCGTCATCAGTCTCAATAGGATGAATCCTTCCTAGCAAACCTCATCAATCCCATCTATCCCCTTGATCCTATGGCAAAGGATGTGTTGAAATTGATTGTGATCTTTTGATGTTTTGGATTTTTTTATCATTTGAGCTCACTATCAACACTTGTCATGTTCACCTTGATCCATCATATCATGGTGTGCTTTGACTTATCTACATAGGGGCTTATCTTGGTCTCTTCTTTTTTGCTGTCTTCTCAGTTGTCCAATGTAGTACCCACCAAGATCCTTGAGGTCTTGTCTTATGCTGGGGCATCCTTGTGTGTTTGTGGTTATCCCAATACTTGGCTCGACCAAGCTAATCATGACATTGGGGTGTCGGGGTAGCTTTCTGTTTGTTGTGTTTGTTTCATGCATTGGATGCCAACTCGCCTTGGTCTTACATATCAGGGTATCCGATATCTTATGCTATAGCAAAAATCAGTGCTTCAAAGATGGAAACTCATATTAGGATTGAATTTCGTCATCCGTTGCATTGCATTCACCCTATGATTTTGGTTGTGCAAATACTTTATCCCGCTCTCTCCCATTCTTCTTAGGATACTAAATTTTTTTGACAGGTGACAAATTACACTAGTTTTTCACAATCACTACATACCCATCTTCCATTATCATGTTAGTTCTTATTGACGCTTATGACCATGTGTTATTTTCTTTCATTATTAATTCACTATAAATTATAAGACCATTATCACATATTAGGTTCATTCTATTAACCACACATACATCGCCACCTACATCACAATGTGTTAGAACCACACATACATCACCACCTGCATCACAATGTGTTAGATCCATGCATGCATGGCCACCTACATCACAAAGTGTCAGAATCATAATACATCACATCCTACATATATAAAATATTCATACAGAATCCATCATACACATATACATACATGCCAATAAATCAACTAGGCATCCATACACATAAGTCATCATAGATATAACATATGCATACATCATATTACCATGTGAATATCTACATTAATAAAATCATCCATATTCCACAAATACATAAACCCAATCATCCATTCTCATGTCATAAATATGTGCATAAATAAATATAATCATACATCCACATCAACATGTAGTATCATAAACATGTGCATAAATAAACCAAACTATCCATCTACATAAGCAAGAAATATCATATACATGTGCATACATAAACTAAATCACCCATCACAAAAAAAAAACATACTACATAGTATCAATAAGGACTATCCATATCATAATCAAAATAATATAAGGGTAAGTGCAACGAAATGGTCGCACTTTTGTGGCCAAACTAACAAATAACGTGTTCGCGTTATTTTTTTCTTTGCAAATTTGCTTTGGTTTTTGCCTTGGAATACCAACCCAAAGGCTTGGAGGGCATTCCCAAAGACTAGAGACGTGTTTTTTCCAAATTCAACAAATTTTCACATAATCGGGTTCGTGCTCACCATCAAGATTGCATCTAGTTCAATATCAAGAAAATCGAACACATGGGTAATGTTAGGTTCTTTATTAGCTTTCCAACGATGTAATTTTTTTCACTTTCTAACAATGTTAAGCCTTTCATCCATAATTTCTTTTGTTTGTATATCCGTTTTTCTTCAAAAAGCAGTGTTTGGTATTTTTTTCACTATAAATTAACTTCATTGAAATTTGAAATAAATTACATTTTTATAAACTAGACTCCATTCTACAATTTAAAAAAATAAATTTAAAAAAATCTATTAGTTTCAAAAATTAGGGGAGCACGGCCAAAATTTTGCTTTTAGGAAGTGCCCACTTAGAAAATTAATAAAAAATCAAATATTCATTAAAAATTATCAAAAAATATCCAGTCCATACATACTGTTATCTAACTTACCGAGCGATTTTAAAATACTAAAAAAAGTTCCACCGTGCTCGGGTCACACAAGAGTTGCTATGTTATGTTTTTCTGATAGAAACAACAGCAATTTGTGTGTGTCCCTCTTTTGAACCCCTTAATCTCAACCATTTTCAAAACAAATTAGTAGTTTAAAAAGTAGACTTGGAGCACTACAGTCCTTGTTTTTGTTCCATCTAAAATTTTTGAGTGTAGCTATCCTCAATTTCACATCAAAGGTCAGTATTTCCTGATTTCAGAAAAAAAGTGGCCACTTAAGCCCCTTTTTGGGAACCATCTTGGTGCACTTACCCATAATGTATTTCATATATCTATCATACATCAAAATCTATCATATATCCATCACATAGCCCTCATACATCATCAAATAAGGTACAAAATCCAGAGATGTAGAGCATCTCTAATGTCTATAAATAAGTAATAAATGCTCCACCATGCATCTGTCAAAAACTCAATAACCTGTCATCTCCCAAATGAGCTACCCACATCTGATCTCTGTGGTGAATGAGGTACTAATCTCCTACCTGGTGAAACACTCAGTGAATAACTATAACCCTGGGTCCGTGTCCCAAATGATTGAGATGGTGCTGGCATCTATGGTGCCTATCAAACATACTAGAAGATCCGCTATGCCAGGTCTGGAACTGCATGGTAATACATGACCATCAAATGTTCTAGCTCTCTCGCATTCTCCTCTAGCTTAGCAACTTGAACCCGAGTGAAATTCTGCTCTTGGTGATATCTATCCTGATCTCTCATGATTAATCTCCTCTCTTGCTCCCAGACCTCCTAAGATAGTCGTAATTGTGCCATCTCTGCCTAAACCCGATCTCTCATCTCCTCGGCAGCCACTGCCCTAGCCACTGCTACATCCCTCTCCCCCTATAACCCCTGCATATCTGTCCCTATTAGATAACTGACCTGCACTGACTACCACTAAGCCACTATTGCGTCCCACTCTCCCTACAGCATCTGCATTCGTACCTCTATAACATCTCTCTATGCGCAGCCTGTGCTCGAGCCTCTACTACATCCCTATCCCTTTGAAGTGCCTACAGTCTCAACTTGATAGAATCTCGCTCCCGTCACAGACCTGACACCTATGACACCACTGCATCCCTCTCTGTCTGGAGAGACTGAACCTCTAACTCTACCACCAGCCTCTCACTCTCAGCCACCTGGGCGCATGCCTGCACCTATGCTTGTGCAACATCTCTCTCTGACTGCAACATGTGCATCTCTCTCTTCGTCTCCTCCTCTTTCTGCTACATCAACCCCATGTCCCCAACTATCTACTCTAAATAGTCCACTCTATCTCTGAGCTCAGGCCACTCCTGGTGCCAATCTGCTCGCTCTCTATAATCGTTCTAGTTGTCTCTACAAACACTCTATATCTCCAGCAGTCCCTGTCATAGTCTCTAATGGATCCTACCCTATCACCCCTCCAATAGCCTATCGTATTGCCACCTCTGCCACCAAATGGTCTCACTCCCATCTCGCTGCATCTCCCTCCTCATGCTCCCTAGCCACCTCCACTCGCAATCTCTCTTTCATTGCTCAAAAATAAACTGCCTCATCCCATGCCTCATCTCTCTCTCATCAATCTCCTCTCCACATCAGACACCAGCATGGCCAAGAATGCATAATCTCTATCCCCCTGGGTGAATTAAGCCTGTAGCTCACTCAGTGCTGCCTCTAATCTAACTCGTTCTACCTGTGTATGCCAAAATTGTTGCTCATTGAGGCGTAGTCTCTATAGAGTCTCTCTCAACACCACTGCGAGATTCTCTCCTTTGGGGGATGCTGTCGAAAATGGTCAGAGGTCATACACATCAGTGTCAATTTCCATCTCCTGTGGCTCATACCCCTTGCCCTCTGCTAACACCTCCATCGCATCCACATCTATCACCGAGGGGGATCCCTCTCTCCCTACCATCCTCTCCTACACTCTACTAGCCTCACTCTCCTCCTGTCTCTATCGTTGATGCCATCCTATGGCCATGTTTTCCTCTTGCCTCTCCCACACTCTACTAGTCTCAGCCTCCTCCCCTCTCTCCTATTGCTGACCTCTTGGGAATGCACATGCCTCCTGGCTCCTCTCTCCTTGGATCTCTGACCCCCTATCATGCTATGTTGTAGCCCTTACCTCATCCTCTCCCTCTTTTGCTCCATCCCCTTAGGATCTACGTCGTCATGTCCTCCACTTGGCTGCCCTCACGGGCTCCTCGGTTGCTCCAACAACCTCATGTCTCCTCCTCCTAGCTGCCCTCGCTAGCTCCTTGACTGCTCCCACTACCTCCTATCCCTCACCCTCCTACCCTCCTCTTGCCTGACCTCCTCTCTATCACCCTTGGGGTGCCGACCCTGCCACCCTCAACCATCTCTCATCCTCTGAGCCGAATCCTAGTGCTCTCTCAATTGCCACTACTGGGGTAATCCATGGTGGTGGATGTCGACTGAACCACATCCAATATTGATCCATCACCTCTGCATCCCTCTGCCCCTCTCGCCTGTCCAGGTATGGTGTAAACTGTAGTGTCTTTAGCTCCACCCACACTACATCCAAGCCCAGTGGAGCTCCCCATGGCCACTCCTATGACAGTTGCCAGAATCTCACCCGCACCATGGAAAGATTCTGCCTCACTCCAAACTACCATGTCAGCTGATTGGGTCTGTGTAGCTCCATTATAAGTGGATCTTATCGAACAATATAACAGTAGGTGAAGAAGTAACCACTATGTGCCTCCTCATCACCCCTCTAGCCCCTAAAGTGTTGCATCAAATAAGGATGCCACACTATCATCTAGCCATCTTCTCCATATATCTACATCCCTCACATCTAGATACCACAGTATCACTCCTGCCTCTGCCCCCCAACCCTAGTCCACAACTTCTCTTTCATCCTACTCTCCTAATCTGTGCACAATCGGTCTGGTCACCCTGATGTGCTCTCACACCCAATCCTATAGTAGTGTGACATGGGCCACACTCAGCACCTTATGGTAGCATACCCAGTGCATGTCCCAATACAGCTATGCTAACATGCATGTCCCCCATGCAAACTGCCCCTCTTAGCCCTCAATGATATGTTGAATCACCTTGACCAACCTAAGATGCAGAAATCGACCACTCCGGTCTGGCACTAGGATCCCTATAATCAATCCCGCTAAGTATAAAGACAATTTTAGTGCCCTACAGGACAAACACTTGTCCACATCCAGCTACCCCTGCTGAACCAATAGATCATCATTGCCAAGAAAAACACACACAGACTCATCTAGTGCCTTGTCCTCTGTCTAACACTCGCTAACAACAAAACCTGCTATAGGGAGCCTTAGAATCTGCCAAACGTCCTCCAGGGTCACCGTCATCTCCCCAGTTGATAGATGGAATGTCGATGTCACTGAATTCCAACGCTCTATCAAGGCTGTCAACATGGCCTTGTGGGCCTTAATTGTTGGATATGACAGCATATGAAATAATCCTATCTCTACCAGTCTCTAGTGCTCCACACCCATCATCTGTGTCATGCATCTCGTCAACACCTAGGACCGTCTCTCTCGCGTCCACAAACTCTCTACCTTTTGCATCCATCAGAACGACACCTTGTCAGTCTCTTCTAGCATCATCTTGCCCCATTTTCCTGCCCCAAAATTTCCCTTAACCATCCCATCGTTGGGCCCTTCACCATCCCTTACCCCTGCCTGTAGCTTATTTTCATTGTCCCTGCTTTGCCCCAACCCTTGGGCGGACTTGCCCTGAGCCCGGGCGGACCCGCCTGAGCTCGCGGGAGAGCCAGCCTGAGCTCGAGCAGACCCACCAGCCTAGCTAGGTGGACCTGCCCGAGCTTGGGTAGACCCACCCGTGCCAACTAGGCGGATGTCCACCTAGCTCAGGCAGACCTACCCCAACATGGGCGGACCCACCCGGGCTGGCTGGGCAGACATGCCCAAGCACGGGTGACCCCACTCGGGCTCGGCTGGGCAGGCCTTAGTCTAGCTTCGGTGGACCCGCCTGTGCTTAGGTAGACCCTCCCAAGCCCGACTAACGCCTCCCTCATCCTAGCCTAACCTTGTCCCCCCTCCCCAAAAAATGTCTTTTTTTAAGAAAAAAAGAAAAAAATTCATCTAACTCACTTTTCCTCCTGAGCAACCCCACAAAAGCCATATTTTTGTTTTTGCAAAATATTAGAGAAATTGACAAAAATCACAGAGTGGGGTTTCGGACTCACCTAGCATGGCATGACACACTCATTTCAGAATCGTCCTCTCTCACCCCCCTGATGAATGATGTTTGAATCGTACTTCGACATAGTGTCTCCTCCCTTTTGCTCTCTCCTCTTCTTCCTCCTCTCCTCACTTGACAGTTGTCCAAATCAGTAGAGGTAGCTCCCTCAATTACCTTTTATAGTTTTTTCCCCCCTTTTTTAACATTTTAAAATGAAAGGAATTTTTCCTTTTATTTAACCTTTTTTAGCCTCAACTAATTCCATCCCCCCTTATCTTCCTGGGGCCGCCATTTCCACATTGTAAACCTATTTTCCTCCATTCAAGTACCAATTTTCTTGATTTTTCGTGCTCTTTCCATCAACATATACCACTTCATACTTTCAAGAAGTTTCTTGGGGCCCTCTTTTCCTTCCCCGTCTGCCTTCTCAAGGGGGCATACCCTACCATTCTCTCCCAACCTTCCATCATAAGCCTTCCCTTGTGAAACCGGGGCATCCCCTTTAATTCTCCTCTATTCGGGTAGCTCATAACCTCTCCCATGTTGGGGCATCTATTTTTCAGTCGCTTCTTCCATAGAGTCATATGTATTTTATTTTTTCTTTGAAACCCTATTATCCTAATAGTATTTCAAAGAGGGGAGAAATGTAGACATCCACATTTGACCACTACCATATGGTCAAAGTTGTCTCCTCAATCATCCATTTGCTCATTTAATTCATCCTCTTTTCCAGTATTAATTAAATCACTCATTAATTAATATTTCATGTCTTCCATAAGGTTTCCCAAATTATTTAATTAATAAATATTTTTCCCCTCTTTCCTCTCTAAATTAAATAAATGCATAATTTTATTTAATTTAGTCATATTATCTTTTGGAATTTTAAACTTATTTTTAAATTCATTAATTTCTCTCTCATTGTCACATCCTCCAACTTTTGCAAGCTGGCCTCTAATCCCTCTTAGCAATTTAACACTCTTTCTTAGTCCTAATTAATTGATGATTAAGATGTGCACCCCTAATCATCATTAGGGTCTCATCCTCCATAATTTTTGACTTTCCTCTAATGTGTCATTAATTAGCCTAATATAGTACTTGCACAACCTTATTCACTTAAATTAGGTCAACCCTAATCCCCATATCATTTATGGAATGTGTCCTTAGTCAACTTCATTAAAAGCTTTCTCTTTTTGAATAAGGCATTCCATTCCCTATGTGAATTTTTAATTCACATTTAATCCCCCAATGCATTTAAAGGAATTTTAAATTCCTTCTCTCATCCCTATGAGGATATTTGAGGAATTTTTAATTCCCCACATGTCCTCTCACCCACATGGGGACAAGTACCTCCTTAATGAGGAGATCTTGTCCCAATCCCAAGGTTCTATGTACCACCTCCATGTCATGTACTATCCTTCCACCTCATGTACACATCGCCCTTTTTAAGCCATATCACATGCCACATGTCAAGATGTGAGGGCTTCTGAGTTCTCAACTCACCTTAGCCCTACATCTTGATATTGGTGGCTCAATCTTGATTGTCCATTTGCCTAAAGAATTCCAAAATCTATATAAATACCCAATCTTTTCTCTCATTTAGAGAGAGATCATTCATGCTAGCCAAACTCTTGTAAAAAAATTTCTCAATCCATGCTTGCATCCACTTTCACCCATTTTCCATCCATCTTGCAGCTTGCATCTCTTACCATCCAAGGAGCATACAACAACAAAGATCAAAGGGCCAACCAAAGGATCGATTCAAAACAAGGTAAAAAGTTTCATTTTGTCATATTTATTTTGTATTGAATCCAAATAGGCTAATCTTGAGGTGTAGAGTGTTTTTAGTGTTATTTTCTCTCTTTTGTTTGCTGCTCATATTCTAGCACTGAAATTCACCCTATCATAGGGAGGATGAAGGGTTATCTCCAAGGAAGGATGAAGTTAAATTTGTGGTTGTTGGATTGGTTCATTTTGTTGTGAGGGTAGGACTATGTTGTCTTGTAGTGGGTCAGGGGGAAGAGGTTTATCATCTATTACTTTTATCATAGGTGGAGGTTAGGTTTCATTGTTTTCTTCCATTCAAGACTAACAAGCAAGGAGACAATGATCATGCCTATGATCCCTAGCACCATGGTTTCATTTAATTTTATTTTGAACTTGTTGATGCGTAAGAGCAGGCTGCTCCATAATAGGTTCCTTTTCTTCTTGAGGGGGAAGAACGGAAGAAACCAAAGACAATGGGTCAATCACTTTCTCTTTATCTTTATACACTTGTTTAATGCGAGGAGGAATGGCAAGATTTGTTTCATTTTCTCTTTGTTGTTTAAATGTTGGAGGGGATATTTCTATGGGTGGTTGTTCATGAGGTTGTGTGGTTTTTTCAATGTCAGACTTAGGTTGAAGCATGGTTTTATCTAAGATAGGAGGAGTCAAAGTTGGCAGGGATGGAAGAGACAATTCGGCTATGCATTTGGCTTTTAACTTTTGATAGGCTATGAAGAAGAAATCCTTATAGGGGGTGATGGGCTCCATAGGCTTAGACCAAAAATTTTCTAAGAAAAAATTACCTTTAGAAGATAAGGGATTGAAGCCACTATGGTTTATGGTAAATATTTAATATCCATGTGGAAACTTTAAACAGTTATGAAGAATAGAAGGGACTGCTTTCATCGAGCGAAGCCAAGAATAACCTAGCTGCAAATGAAATTGATCTGGTTGTGAAATAATAAAAAATGTTACTTCCAAAATTTTAGGTCCTACTTGTAACAGGAGTACGATTGATCTTATTGTAGGGCACACAAATCCATTATGTGTTTTGATCCATGCAGTTCGTTTATTATAGTTATCTTGATATAGCTCATGTAATACTAAAAATTCTTCTATGATCACAGTCTCTCCACCAGTGGGCTCTATTAATATCCCATTAGTGGGTTTATCATATATTCAACTGGCTATGTAAAGAGGACCATCATGAATCTTGTAAGTATATCTTTAGAAGAAAAAGTGGTATCAAGATTTTTGTTGGTTGGGCTCTTACAAGGGACAACGTCTATCATACCTACAAGTTCATCCATATGATTAACTAGGGTAGCATTTGGAGTTATATCAAGTTGTTCATTATTTGTATTAATGTTCATGACTTGAGGGTTTGAAGGTTCACTAGCCTTGACAAATGAAATGTTGTGTTTAGGCATAGGGTTGGTAAAGATTTTTAAATGTTGGTTAGGGGGTGCAATAGACTTATTGCCTTGATCATTAACACCTACAATGGACAAACAACCTGAATCAATTACATCTTGAACTAAGTGTTTTAGAAGCTTACATTGTTCAGTGGCATGGCCATTTTGGCGATGAAAATAGAAATAAACATTTTTTTGAATTTGGGCGGTAAAGGCTTGGTGGTATCAAGTGGTTTAATGATAGGCAACATGAGCATTTTTTGTTGGAGCAATTGGTTCATGGTATTGTGAAGAGTATTAGGTAAGGAAGTAAATTTTCTCTTCGAGTCCCTATAGGTATAGGGCATAGATGTTTTAAGAGCAGCCACTTGGCTTGGAATAAGTTGGGGTGACTATGGAGAAGGTGGATTAAATTATAAAAAGCCTCAATTAGGTTTTCTAAATTTTGATCCACTATTGTGGTTATTTTTCTCAGACTTCTCAGCTTAGTTAGAAGTGGATTTTGAATCATGAATAGAAATCGAGTTGTGATAATCACAAAGGGTCATGCATAAATGCATGAATGAGGGGAATTTCATCATTGTTAACTTATCTTGAAGGTGAGTATGAAAATTCTCAATAAACATCTTTTGCAAATGTGAATTAGGAATCTTAACATCAATTTGAGCATAAAATGACTGGTAACGAGAGATGAAGTCAGTGAAATTTTCATTGGTATTTTGTTTATAATACATTAAATCTACCATTTTTTCTTAGGAGTCATGTGAACTTGAAAATGACTTATGAAAGCAGCTACAAGTTCATTAAACGTTTGGATGGAATGATTAGGTAGATTTGAAAACTAGTCTAATGTAGTGTCCTTCAAGGTCCTAGGAAATTTTTTATCTAATAGCTTATCATCGAGGACAAAGTCACTACATATGGTTGTATATGCATTGACATGGTTGGTAGGGTATCCTTTACCACCGTATTTCTCAAACGTAGGAATTTTAATTCCTTGTGGCATCGAGGTGCATAATATTTTAAAGTATAATGGACTACTATGAACATGGTATGTTGGTGGAGCATTCTACCTTTGGCTAATAGTGGAGAGTTGTTGTTACATGGATGAAATGGTGTTAAAGAGTTATGTAATGATGGGATCAGTGTAAGGGGTATGAGGTGGAAGGGAAAATGGAGATGGGGTGTATGTAATGTTAGGAAAGGTGAAGGGGACACTAAGTGGAGTGAAGGTCAAGGATGGAATATGGGATGCCACAAAATAACTTGGAATGCTAGTGGGAATTGCAAAGGAAGGAGACACATGACTAACGTATTGCATAGTTTTTGTAACCTGAGGAGTGGTATAATTTGGTATGGATGCTATAGTTGAAGGGGGAGGAATGTGAGGTCCTCCTTAGCTTGCAACTACATTTGTTGATTGGGAAGTATTAGGCGCATGTTTATTATATATTTTAGTAATTATTTTCATGACTTATAAGCCATCATCACTTTCAATCAAGTGATGAAGGTTTTCTATTGCAATTATGGCAATGGTGGAAATTTTTTCAAGAGACAAGTCTTATTGTAAATGTGCAAATTATTCATGAATACTAATGACCTTGTCTTGAGCAAGAGAATTGTTTTGTATATCAAAGTTCATTGGATGGAAAGGTGAAGGCATAGAAGTTGTATGATCAATTCCCTAATTCACCATTATACATACTAGGAGTAGGAGCTCTTGAGATCCCAAGGTCCACAATGAAAGTGCTACCATGGGAAGCCATGTGTCTAGAACTTCCTCTCACTAAAGTATTATCAATGGCACACCAAAAACTCATGCAAGTACCACAAAGGAAGGGGTGAATGTAAATACAACGTAATATAGGAGTACAAAAATGTAAATAATAAGAATTATACTAACGGACAAAGAGAAATAACAATAGAGAACATAAATGCAAGAAAATGCCTAAAAATGTAATCTGAAATGTGTAGGTGGATTGATTCACCCAAGGTGGCTAATGAGTCCCAATATGAGATTTTTGTATGTTTTTCAAAAAAATTAATGTGATTTAAGTTCTTTTCAAATGCCAATGAAGGATGCGGATGCAAATTTTTAGGTTTTCAATGAAATGCAATGCAAAAATGAAATCTAAATGAGTCTTTCACTAATGAAAATTAAGAAATCCTAGAATGGAAAAATAAAACAATACCCTAATTGAATATTGATGGAAATGAACTTTAAGATGCAAGATGAAATTGAAATGAGAAAGCTAATATGTTCAAAATGCAGGTACACGGAAATGAACCATAGATTTTTGGGTCTCTAGGACTTTTTAGCACTTCTAGTGATTTTTTCCTAAAAGGAGAAAGAAAGGGCCACGGAATCTAGCTATTTAACTCAAATTAGGAAATGTGTGATGTAATTAGAACTAAATGGAATGATAAAAATGCAACTAAACTATGAAATTGATCAATTATGAATGCAAAACCTAAGATTAATGTAGTGTTTGAAAACATAATGTGATACAAATAATGAACTAAAAGATGAATAAAGGAAAAACAGAAGAGAAACGTTGAATCAGGGTGCACCTAGGAAAGATTTGAGGAATCTGGAATGGTTTGAATGCTACCTAAAATTACTGAAAATCAATAGTGGGATTCATTCGCCTAGTGTGGAAAATTAGTCCTGCTACTGGTGAAAAACTATAGGGAACCAAAATCTGAGAAAACCTATATTTTTTAGTCTTAAGGTGGAACTCATTTGCCCCTAGTGGTGAATTAGTACTCTCCCAAAATTTTAAGAAATCAGGGGACAACTCTCCAACACCAGATTTGGAAATGTTTGCTTGTTAGGTTGCCAAAGTCAATTCTATAGGAAACGTACATAAAACCTTCTCCAAGCTTGAAATATGATTGATTTTACTTGAATCACCTAGTTGATTTTTTGACCAATCTTGAATCACCTAAATTCTTGTGAAATCTGCAGACCTAGGTCTACAAACACACATGCAAGAGGGGGAAAATGGTTGAGGATTAAAAAGTAGGGGTTTGCCTTGGTCAAACCCCACTTTGTTAATCAAACCCTTGATAAAATAATGAAATGAAAGAGAAAGATAAACAAGTAACATGCAAATGCTATCAACTTAGCAAACCCTTGATGAAATTCTGAAGATATGTCAATGGTTGCCTTTGAATGCTTGATTAATGCTTGATTTGATGTTGTAAACTGCTTGAATGCTTAATTGTGATGTATGATTGTAGGAGATTTCTTGAATGAATTAGGAGATGTAAATTGAGGTGAAAATCACTTATTTATACAATCTTGTGCCTTAATAACCCATTAATACCTCATCACAAGACAAAGTCAAGTGATTTTAAATAAAAACCCAAAAGAAAATTTGAAATATTTTGAATTTGGAGCTAAGGGGAACTCATTCGCCACCCATGGCGAATGGGTTCCACCTTGGACTTAAATGTGGGTGTTGTGAATTAAGTTATATTTAATGTTGTTTGTCAGGTTATACTAAAAAATGCACTTAATTAAGCCTTATAAGGGCATAAAGGGGTCAAATAAGTCATAAGAAAGGTATAAATTGTAAAATCATTCCTAGAAAAGTGTGAAATCTTGTTACAAGAATTTACAACACTTCAAAATAGGACTTGATGATGAGTAAAAAGGTGATCTTTAGGTGAATTATAATGAATAGAGTCTAGAAAATTGTAGAAATATGTTACAACACTTCATAAGACCTTCACAAGATGTCATTATTTGCATTTTAATGACCTAATGTGAATGTTCAAGGCACATTACATCAATGAATCAAAGAAAAATAAATCTAACATCAAGAGGACAAGCCTAAAAAGACCTTTGATGTTGTTGTTTGATCTTTTGTTGACTTGTAAATGTAATACTCTTGTTATTTTTCACCAACATGTAATATAATCAATGTAATGTCATGTATATATTGTAAACCTATTTGATCTAGTTCATGTAGTTAAGTCAAATTAGGATGTGTAATGCATTATGATGTTAAGGTAAGTGACTAAAGGAGAAAGAAAAATTTGGAGACCTTGTTCAGATTCAAGTTGATCATATGTTTGTGATAGAAGGAAATTGGAGAGTGTTCCTACCTATATTTTGGAGGTAGTGATCCAAAGGAGAAACTTCCTGAATGTTAAAAGTAGTGAGCCAATAAGTTGAAGAGAAGACATTTGAAGAAGTTAGAAAATTTTTCAAAGAGGAATTGCAATCATGAAAAGAGAAAGGAAAAAGTATAATTGCAATAATCAAGAGGATTGAGATTTATTTTTAGATTCAAATAGTAGGACTATCATGCTATAATATTTTTTGATTTTTTTCTTAGTTTAGGCAGTAGTCACTTCCTTGGGTTGAGGCCCTAAAAAAAAGTATGTAGGGAGTTGTAGCTTCCTTGGGAGTGACCTTAATAACTTTCTATAGGGAGTAGTAGATTCCTTGGGTTATATCCCTAAAATAAAGTTGAAACTATTATTCATTTGTGAGGCTAGTTTAAGACAATAGCTCCTAGTGGTATTTATCATCATGGTTGTTAGAGTAAAGCACCTAGGAAAATCAACTACAAAATAAACCTTCATGAGATAGAGAGGAGCACTATGCTACTTCGATAGAGAGAAAATGGAATATGAGATGAAAAAAATTGCATAATGTATAGGCTTTAAAAGCCATGAGAAAAGTGTTAGGTGGGAAAACTACTAACATGGGAAAAACCACCTGGGAGAAACTATTCACAACAATCTACCCTAAGTGAAAAGTTAATTACACTAACACCCCCCTTAAGTGTAACTTAGGGAGAATGAAAATACAAAAAATGCAAAGAATGTAATATGGTCCAAAGCTACACAACCATGTTAGGTACCCATTTACAACTACAAAAATAAATATCTCACAACGGTAGAAAAGGAGAAAAACCCTGTGGGAAAAATACCTCTCCAAAAGAGAGAAAATAAAAATAAAAACGGATGCATGGATGGAGGACTCAATCACACCCCCAAGGAATTCATACATCATGTATATACAATCAATGCCCCCACCCATAAGAGGGAAAGTGAGAGACTATATAGCTTTTGCCACAATTTGTAATCACCTACCAAAATGGTAAGTGCTTGAAGATAAAACATAATCCACGGTTGAAAAACAACTTTTCTCCCTTTTGGAAGGAACAAAACCAAATATAAATGCATGTATGCTTCCCATTCTAAATAGAAATTGAAAGAAAGAAGCATGAAAATGTATGATGATGTCTTTGAAATCCACTCATGTGTCATCAAAACCTTAGAAGATGAAGGTCCAATCAGGAACATGCCCAATCACAATAGGAGGTGACAAACAAGGTACCACTGGAAACTAATGTTGAACATTCTCTAGAGACTGAGATGGATTGATAATATTTGTATCACAACTATCATCAAATAGGAGAGATATACCCTCAAATGTGTCTTCCAATTCAGAAATATGAGATTCCATGAACAATGAACCAATGTACAACAAATAAGAATCCCAAGTAGGAAGATAGTGAAATACTGGTTGTGATGAATCACTGGACATGCTCAATGAATCATCAACAAAAAATTAATGGTCTTGTAGAACAAGAATTATAGGAGTCTTAATCAATGACTCTGCATAATGAATCACTGAAGGAAAAGGTACATCAACTATAGATCTAATGGAGAAGGAGCATCTGAAGAACCCTCGTCATCCTCATCTGAAGACTCAAATTATTCCAACACTTCAAAATCTTACATAGTAGCATGATCATAAGGTATCCTATCTGAAAAATGAAGAGGCACAAGACAATATGAAACTGGATCATCTTGGAATAGCAGGGTATCAGGATCTCCATATATTTCCCAAATTTTAGTCTAGAGCATATATGGACACTCAAAATGATCAATAGCATCCAAAGTGGCATCATCAATACGCATTGCAATAACTCCTAGGACATGATCCCTTTTGCAATTCCATGCAACTTTCTTACTCTCAATACTAGGAAGGGGAACTAGATTATACAAATGTGGCAAAAAATGAAGCCATCAAAGATGTTTTATGATACCATCTCTCCATTATTTATAATTTCCCATTTTCAACATAATCACAATAGGATGCATTGAAAACCCCATAATCAACTATAAAAAAACTCCAAAAATTCAAAGACAATAACCTTCAACAATAATTAGAAACTCCCAAATGCTGCAAATAAAGTGAAACCAATATAAAAATTTAAGAAATTAAATGCACCACCAAATAGAAAAATATGAGAGAAATTCTTCAGCCACTACAAAGGTGATGAAAATACCTTTCTGTTGATATGTGGTTTGCAAAAATTGGCCTCTGTAACTTGCAAAAGATATGCTCCATGGAAGAATGTTGCCTATATGGTCCTCAATGCATGAATGAAGGGCTAGGATTAAGCCCTAGCATTGATTATACCCTAGTCACTCATGTGAAAACCTATAGAAATGAGTGAGAAAATGTGATTTTTTGCAAAACATGGTGGAAATTGTGCCAATCAATCATCAATCTAACTCACCAAGCACGCATACCAAACATAGATCCATAGGTTTCCCATAATCACTTCACAATAAAATAGGAGTGCCAACATATAAAAAGGGAAAAAAGGCTACTGTGGGGTAAATTTGGGATTCAAGATCCCAAATAGCACTTCAAAGAAAACTGTGCAAGGGCCCACCTCTAGAACCTAACCAAATATTTCTTGTAGAACTTTATAATGTATAAAGTTTGAGAAATATATGCGTCCAAAAAAAGAAGGATGTAACCCTCTATTCAAATGCCTCAAGAAATTTTATGCCTCCAACTAGTGAAATCATTCCCAACAACTATTAAAATGCCTAAGAGCAAGAGTCAGCCTCAGAGAGAAAAATAGCCTAAACACTAATTTTGTCTTCTTGTGCAAGATTTTGTGCCTCACCAATCACAAGTAGAGGCTAAAAAGTGATGAAAAAAAGGTCAAATTGCATTGAAAATAGGTCATTGCAAGGAAAAATTCACCTCAAAGAGGAAAATTGTTCCTCCAATAGAAAAGATCATTGTCTTCAACAAGAAAATGGGTGGCCTCCAAATGCAAAAAACATTCCTTCTCTTTTGATTTAATCAATGCCACAAATTTACACAATGATGAAGGGTGAGGGATGTGGAGCTTTTCTCACACGCCTCCACACAAATAGAAAATGTGCGAGGATTAAATCAGCCTCTCCATCAAAAAATAATGCCTGCAGCAATGAAAACACTTCATGTGTACTATAGGAATATCATGCTTTCAGACACAAATTTCCCCTTCATCTATTGATCCTCCCAAGAGGAAAATACATGCTTCTATAGTGAAAAAATGTTGGCTACAAAATGAAAATTGGATGGTGCCTTAAAAAAATAATAGCCACTACAAGGGAAATACAAAAAGGCCTTCTAATTTGAAATTCACCTTGATCAATAGGAAATTGTGGCAACAAATGAAAATTAACACCTCCAAATTGCAAGAAATCACACCCAAAGTGGCAAACCAAGGCCTTGTAGAAGGAAGAAAATGTCACTGCCAAGAAGGAAATTCCTCCCAACTTTTTGAATCATGCCTCTAAAGTAGAAAATCTAGCCACCAGCAAGTAAAATTCCTCTTAGCAATAGAAAGAAAGAATATCGAATATGAGGTATTGTCAAAATTTAAGAAAATTCAAATGTCAAAATAAATGATCTCACATATCTCCAACAAAAACTCTCAGGAAGGAGTTGGAGTTTTGTTGTGCTGATACCATGTTAGAGAAAAGCACCCAAGAAAATCAACTACAAAATAACCTTCACGAGATAGAGAGGTGCACTATGCTACTTCACCAAAGAGAAAATGGAATATGAGATAAAAAAAAATTTACATAATGTACAGGATTTTAAAGCCATGAGAAAAGTGTTAGGTGGGAAAACTGCCCACATTGGAAAAACCACCTAAGAGAAACTAATCAGAGCAATCTACCCTAAGTGAAAACTTAATTACACTAATAGTGGTTTTTCCCTTCTAGGGTTTTCCACATAAATTTGGTATTGTGTTGTGTTGTGCATTATTTCTATTTGTGTTGTAAAGTTTAAGTTTTAATTTTCTCTAGATGGTTTGAGATTTTATACAATATTGATTCACCCCCACCCCTATTAGTATTTTGGTGTATGCTCTATAATTCATATCAAATCCTAGCTCATTAGAAGAAGCCTAATAGCTTGAGGAAGATCTAGGATGGCACAATTTAAGGATCTCTAAAAGTGCCTAGGTTTGATGAAACAAATTTCACTTTCTGGAGATACGAGATGGAAACTCTTCTATCCTCTTTAGGGTATGCTGTTTGGAAAATTTTCAAAGATGGATAGACTATTCTTGCTACTCCTCCAACTGATCTGACTAAGATCAAGGCTAATGACAAAGATGGAAAGGAAAAGAATGCTATATCGAGTGGCTTATCAAATTACAATCTTGTAAAAGTAATACACCACAAGTCAGCAAAGGAGGTCTTCGATAAGCTTAGTGGCATCTATGATGGAGGTATCAAAGTGAAGAAATCCAAGCTGTAGATCTACAAAGGCAAGTTTGAGAATGTAAAAATGTTAGAGGCTAAAGACATTGTAGGATATGTTCTTTGGGTAGATGAAGTGGTCAATGAAATAAGATGTCTTGGCGAATACCTTGAAGAATTTTTGGTGGTAAAAAAGGTATTGAGGTCTCTTCCTAAATCTTATAGTTCTAAAGTATATTCTATTGAGGAAGCTAGAGATTTGGATAAAATTTCAAGGGATCAATTATATGGTGCCCTTATTGCACATTTGAAATGAGAGAGTTTGGAAAAGAAGTTCCAAAGAAGGAAGAAACCAGGTATGTGCAGGATCATCATGAAAAAAATAGGCCCTTAAGTGAATTTTTTTTTAGAAAAATCAGAGATAGGAAACTTGGCATAAAAACATGAATAAGTTATCTATATTATTTCAAAAATATGTAACAATAGAATCTATAGGAAATTGAATGTAGTTTCTAAACTACTAGGTTTTTTAAATCTATTTGGTGAAAATTTGAAATTTCAATGTAGTAGTACTTCAATTTCAAGGAAAAAAGGAAGTAGGTGTCTGTCTTACCACCCTAACCACAATAAAATGATAATATTTTTGTAATATTTTAGATATAAGTAGAGGAATCATGTCCGGATGTGATGCATATTTTTTTAAATTTTTTCCAAGTAAATAATTAATTATGAATTTTATATTACAAATTTTAAAAATATAAAACTTGTATGTCGACCTTAACTTGGTCAAAACTTCATGAAATTCATTTTTCCTTTTTTAATCCAATAGTATGTGAAGCATAGAATGCGATGCATTTTTTGGATTCAAAAAATGTGATACCATTTGAAATCTATAGATTTTTTTCAATCAACCTATCAATCAAGACTTTAGTCATAATTCAAATAGAAACTGAATAATAATTATTTATTAAATTTAAAGTAAAGTATAATTTATATTGGTGGAAAGCTGAGAATCTCCTTTAAAAACCCTTTTCATTTCATCAATTTTGGGTAAACAAAAAGTCATTAGCCACATACCCTACAAATACCCATCATATCGCCAGTTTTTGGCCCATCATGATCCTACACATACCCAACCTTCAAAGCCATCAAAAAGGAAATGTACGAAGCATCTAATCTAGATAGTGAAACTGATGAAGAAAAAGAAAATTTTGTAAGTTGAAGAGAGGTACCAAAAAGTACAAAGATAAGCTACCCTTAAAATGATTCAAGTGTTGAGAGGTTGGTCACTTTGCTTCTAAATATCCCTTGAAAGATTCTAGAAAGAGAAAAAAGAGCCTAGATTCTTGCTCTGCAAAGGATGATGAATCTAGTTCTTTGGATATTTAATATGAAGTCCTTTTTTTGGGCTGCTAAGAAGATTGTAGTTAAAGATAAAGATTCAAGTGTTGTGTGTACTAATTTTAATACAAAATATGAGGCTAATTCATGGGTCATTAATAGTGGTTGTTCCAACCACATGATAGGAGATAAGAGCAAGTTTATCAAACTTGTGAAGTTGAATGGTGGCATAGTAAAGCTCATAGATGATACTTCATTATAGTTCTATGGAAAAGGCTCAATAAGTATTGATGGAAAGATAAAAAAGATGTTCTTTATGTCAAAGGTCTCTGGCACAATCTCCTCAGTGTGAGTCAAATGTGTAGAAATGGATACAATCTCATATTCAATAAAAGTGTCTATGTGAAATCAGAAAATAAAAGTATGGGAAATTGGTTGGTGAAGGATCTAGGACAAGTGATGATATATATAGTCTAAGGTGTGTTAATGGGAGAACTTTTATTCTAGGACAAGCAAGTGAATGTTGGATGTGGCATAGGACAATGGGACACATTGGCTTTGACAATCTTATGAAGATTAACTCATTGCATTCGGTAAGAGATATGCCTAAGATAATCAAGCCTATATGTACAATGTGTAATGAATGTTAGTTTGGTAAGTAGAAAAGAATAAGTTTCAAGTCTAAAGAATATTCTTCTTGTAGACATTTAGAGTTGATACATACCGATTTGTGTAGGCCTACAAGAACAAAATGTCTAAATGGAGAAAGGTATTTCATGATTTTTATTGATGACTTCTCTAGGATGACATGGGTCACTTTCTTGAAAGATAAATTTGATGCTTTTAGTAGATTCAATATTTTTAAATCAATGGTTGAGAATGAAATCAATGCAAAAATCAAATGATTGAGGTCTGATAGAGGAGGTGAGTTCACTTAAAATGAGGTCAATGACTACAATAAGAGATTGGGAGGAATAGTTGAAAGTAAAATTTTTTAAGGTTGATGAAGATCTACATCTGAATATGAATGATATTGAGGACTATTGATCTAATGCACCTCCCCGCTCTGAAGAATATAAAGAAGAATATGTTGAAGAGAAAGAACAAACAATGGAAAAGCTCAGCAAGACTACTACAAAGTATGTTCAAATAAATCATTCAAAATATCAGATTATTGGAGATAATAATGGAGTGCTAACTAGAAGAAGGCTTGAAAAACCAAATCAATAAGTAAAATTTTGTTTACTATAAAAAATGGAACCAAAAATATTTGTTGATGTCAACAAGGATGTAGGATGGATATAAGCAATGGAGGAAGATTTGAATCAAATTGAGAAGAATCAGACTTGGGAGTTAGTTCCAAGGCTCCTAGACAAAAATGTGATGAAATGTCTAAGTGGTTATTCAGGAATAAGTTGAATGAGGAAGGAGAAGTGGTAAGAAAAAAAGCAAGATTGGTTTGTAAAGGCTATTAATAGGTAGACGATATTAATTTTGAAGAGACTTTTTGCTCTAGTAGCAAGAATGGAAGAAATAAAAACATTTATTTCTTTTTCTACATACAAAGACTTCAAAGTGTATCAAATGGATGTGTGACATAGATTTTAGGAACCCAAAAATTCTTGCTCTCTTCCTAAGATTTTTCACCTAGAAAGAGAGATTTAGGGGTTCCAAAATGCTTATGTACATTCAAATTTGGATGTATGCAATGTGATATGATGGAAATGAGCTAAACTACATGAAATTGACTAATGAAGCTGATCTAAAATGAATAGAAAAGTGCAAATTAAGCTATGTTTGAAAACACATTGTGATATGCAAACAACTATGAAAGATGAATAAATAGAGAGAAATATGTAGAACAAAAGGCACAGGGTCAAATCTGAGTACACCTGGAAGTTGTGTGAGCTTTCTGGAGTGTCTGGAATGCTGATGAATTTTTTTTACTTTTCACAGTGGGACTCATTCACCAAGGGTGGCGAATCAGTCTTCCTACTGTTGAAAAAGTGTCGAGAATTGATTTTTGACAACCGAGAGTTGATTTATGACAAAATGAAGATTTTTAAAATTTCAAGTGGGACTCATTAGCCAAGGGTGGTAAATCAATCCTCCCCAATATTTTTGGAAAATCAAGAGACAACACTGGTACTCTAGATCAGGTAATGTTTTAATATTAGGTTGTCGAGGTCAACTCTATAGAAAATAGGCTAAAAATGTACAAAATGCTTGAAAAGATAATGAGTTGACTTGAAGAGCCTAGTTGACTTGAATTCCACTTTTCAACACCTTTAAACCAGTTAAATCTACAAAACACAGTTTCAAATACACATGCACAAAGGGGAAAAATGTTGGGGGGTTAGTGAATAGGAGTTTGCCTTGGTCAAACCCCACTTTGGTAATCAAACCTAATAAAGATAAATGAACTGTAAAGGAAATGATAAATGAATAACATGCAAGTATTACAAACTTACCACATCCTTGAATATGAAAATCTGAAGTGATGTCAATGGCTACTCCAAAGTGCTTGAAAGTGCTTGAATTGAAGATGAAAAATGCTTGATTTCTTGATTGAATGGGTGATTGTAGGAGATTGCTTGAATGAGTTAGGAGATGTAGAAAAAGGTTAAAATCACATATTTATACAAATATTGTCCCTTAGTATCCATTCATACCTCATCACTGGCTGACATGAAATGAATTTGAGTAAAATCCTGAAAGAAAATTTGAAATATTTTGAATTTGGGGCCAATGGGGACTCATTCGCCACCCTTGGAAAATGAGTCCCACCTAGGACCCAAAACCAAGTGTCAAGAATAATGTTATGCTTAATCTTTTTTTTTTAGGATAGGACCCAAAAATACACTTAATATAAGAATATGAGGTCATAAAAAGATAAAATAAAACATGAGAATGGTGTAAATAGTGAAAATGTGCCTAGAAAAGCATGATATCTTGTTACAAGACTTTACAACACTTCAAAATAGGACTTGTTGATGAGTGAAAAGGTGGTTTTTAGGTGAATTGCATTAAATAGATTCTAGAAGAATGTAGAAATGTCTTAAAACACTTTACAACACTTTCAGAAGACGTCGTTCTTTGAATTTTAGCACCAAAATAAACATGATTAAGCCAAGATACATCATAAAATTAAAGCAACATAGTTCTAACACTATGAAACAAGACTTAAAAGACTATGAAAATGGGAGGGTCCATTTTTCAATGGTACATTTAGCCCCCACTTTACTGAGAGAAACTTGCTTCCTCACACTAAAGTAGCCATGAACATCAAAGAGAAGAAAGTTCAAATGCACTTATATTAGCAAGATGGAATGCAACAAACATGGATGATCAAGCCCCCAAGATGAAGATCCCATGATAGATTGAACATAAAGACAAAGGAACACACAAGTGTTGAGAGGAATTGAGTGAAGCTTCGATCTTCAATCCAAATAGTTGTGAAAATAGATCTAGGTTGATTGTTTGAAAAAGAGAATGTGTGCTCACTCTAGGGCCAAAAAACTAGTTGTCTACGGGGTGAGAAACCCCAAGAAGTAAGATAAATACGCTAGTTGATATACACTCACAAACATGCAAAAAGTGACTATGGGGAAAATTCATGCCGCTAGTTGGGCTTCCCGCTCAACCATGCCAAAGCTATACCCATTTGATGACTTTAGCAAGGTGACGTAAAGCCAAAGAAAATGTAAATGCAAATGTCAGTTTAAGGTTTTATAAGATAAGCAAAATAGGATGGCACCACAGGCATGCAAGTTGTGTTATGCAAGGTGGCCAAACAAATAAGACAACTCCACGACATGCAAGTTGTGTTATGCAAGGTGGACGAATGAGAATGCAATATGTAAAAATGTCATTTGTAATATGTTCAAAGGAGTCTTGTTCAGTTTATGCAAGTTCAGTCACTTAGGGAACATTGTGTCTAATGTCTCCAAAATAGGACCAATAAAAGAGTAGTATATTCGCCACTTAGGGGATGTAGTGCATCGCATCAAACCAAAAAAAGGAATGTAATATGCTAAGAAATATCACAATTATGAAGGACATTGCACCCAATGTCATCCACAAAGTGATAAATGCATCACATAAACAATAAGGATTCGTTAAGAATGCAAATGAAATAATGGTAATGTATGCCCCCAATTTAAAGGAATTTCTACACATTGTTTTGTGAGCAATTACTTGAAAGTAGATACGAAAAGAAAATGTAAAAAGAAAACAAGACATGAGAGCCAACTTGAAAGCTCTATGCCAAGTCATATGTTTCAAAGTTAGGCTGCACCATGTCAAGATGGAGGAGAAAAGAAACGAAAAAAGGGAATTTCCCCATAGAAAAGAAAGCACACCAAACACATAAGGGATCTATGGCTTTTGGGTCAGTATATTCATTGCCACAATGTTTTGTATGAAAGAGCTCATAATTGTCGTCATTCCCCAAAGCACATAGAATTGGAAGAATGACACAAAGAGAGCAATGAAAAAGGAAAAAGAAAGTCTATTTTGAGTCAACATGGAAGAGACATTATTGTCTCAACACTTTGCATTATCCCTAAAAGGAAAAAACAAGGAAAAAGACAAAAATGAAAAGTGAAAAAGCTTTTGGGTCAACATAAAGGAAACATTTTGGTCTCAATGCCTTGCGTCATCCCCAAAAGGAAAAACAAAAGAAAAGACAAAGACAAAAAGGAAAAGAAAAGGGGGTTTTTGGGTCAACCTAGAAGAGACATAGGGAATCTCAACACTTTGTGTCATCCCCAAAAGGAAAACACAAAACAAAAACAAAAAGATAAGGACCATTTGGGTCAACATAGAAGAGACATAGGGCATCTCTATGCTTTTTGTCATCCCCAAAAGAAGAAGAAAAAAACAAAAGTGAAAAGAAAAGGACCATTTAGGTCAACATGGAAGAGACATAGGGTGTCTCTATGATTTACGTCATTCCCAAAAGGAAACACAAAACAAAAGAGAAAAGTAAAAGACACGATAAGAAGAATAAAGATACACATAGAAGAAGTGTACAAAGAGAAGGAAACATCAAACAAACAATACGGGGGAAAAAAATACACACATGAAAAGAAAAAGGAAAATCAATGAGAAAAAAAACTTAGGAAAATACAAGTCATCCATCAAGTCATCTGCCTCCCAATCATGTTTAGTGGAAGTGAAGGTGGCTGACTGTTTAAAGGAGGAATCACAAGTACCGAACTAGGAGTTGTACCAAGTTCTTCACTTGGAGGAGATGATTTATTCTTTAATCTCATTGTAGATGAAAATAAAGAGTTCAATTCCTTGTTTATTGTTTCATATATGTTAGGAATCGTCACATCTTCATTGTCATCATCAATATTAATAATGACTAGAGGATAAAGGGTGATTTCTAAGGATGGATGTATCAAGAGTGTGGGTTGGATGGGTTCATTTTGTTGCAATTTTTGGGTTGGAATTTCATGTGGTCAGTCAGAACAAGGAGGATGGTCATCTATATCTTTTGTCAATGGTAAAGATTTATTGTCGTGATTGGTTTCTATATGAGCAAGGAGACGACGATGACACCGACCTTCCCAAGGAGCATGGTTCCATTTAATTCTATTTTGGAGTTGTTGAGATGTAAGATTCGATTGAGTCGGCATAGGTTCTTCTACTTTCAAAAGGAGAAGAGAAGGAGAAATTGAAGAGGAAGGATCAACCACTTTCTCTTTCACTTAATATACTTGTTTGGTATGAGGAAGTGAGGTAGGAGTTATTTCGTAGTCTCTTGGTCATTTAGACGATGGCTGAGAAGTATCAGGATGAGATTGTTCAATATGAGATTTAGGTCTAATCATGGTTTCATTGAGGATAGGATGAGTAGAGGTGGATGGAGATGTGTTACAAAGAGATAATTCAGCAATATTTTTGGCTTCAAACTTTTGATAAGAAATGTAAAAGAAGTCCTTACGAGGAGTGATAGGTTCCATGGGTTTAGGCCAAAAGGATTCTAGTGAAAAGTTTCCTTTGGAAGACAAAGTATTAAAACCACTATGGTGTACGGTGAATACCTCATTTCCATGTGGAAAATTCAAGCACTTGTGAATGACTGATAGGACTCATTTCATTGAGTGAAGCCAAGGAAGGCCTAGCCACAAATGAAATTGGTTGGATTGTGGAATAATTTAGAAAATGTTACCTCCAAAGTCTTAGGTCCTATGTGTAAAGGAATTACAATCGCTCCAATCATAGGGCATGCAAAACCATGATGTGTTTTAATCCATCCAGTCGCTGGTTTATAGTTATCTTGATATAGATCATGTAATACTAGAAATTATTTTATGATCACATTCTCACCACAAGTGAGATCTATTAATATCCCTTTAGTAGGTTTATCATAGATTCTACTAGCTAGGTAGAGAGGACCATCAAGAATTTTTGGTAATATGTCTTTAGTAAAAAAATTAATATCAAGAGATTAAGTGGTTTGGCCCTCGTGAGGGATAACGTCTATCATAGCGACAATTTTATCCATAGGACTAGCTTGGGGAATAGGAGGAGATGTATCCGGTTGTTCAGTGTGTGTATCAACAGTCATTACATCAGGCTTTGACGATTCACTAGCCTTGATGAATGAGGTAGTATGGTTAGGCATAGGGTTGGTGAAGATTTGGAGATTTTGGTTAGGGGGTGCAATAGAATTATTGCCCTAATCACTAACACCCATAATGGTCAATTCACCTGAATCATTGAGGTCTTGAACTAGATGTTTAAGATGCCTGCAATGTACAGTTTTGTGGCCATTTTGATGATGAAAATGGAAATAAGCATTAGGCTTGAAGGTAGGAGGTAGGGGTTGATTACGATCAAGTGGTCGAATAGGTGGTAGGGTAAGCATGCATTTTTGGATGAGTTGGTTCATTGTCTGATGGAGACAGTCAGGTAAAGGAGTGAAATGTCTATTTGGATCACCATAATAATAAGGCACGATTGTTTTAGAGGTGACCATTGAATTTTGAAATTGTGAAGTTTGTTATTGTTGGGGTGAAGGAGGTGAAATAAATTGTAAGAAGGCTCGGTTAGGTTTGTGGAAATTTTGTGTGTTGTTTTGGTGTTGATTGTTATTTTCAGTTTTGTCAATTTGGCTAGAAGTGGATTTTGACTCATGCCTTGAAACCAAATTTTGATACTCACATAAGGTTGTACACAAATGAATGAATGAAGGGAATTTCATCATCGTAAGCTTATCTTGGAGGTTGGTGTGCAAATTCTCAATAAACATCTTCTACAGATGTGCATCTGGTATTTGGACATCAACTTGAGCATATAAGGACTAGTAACGAGAGATGAAATCAATTACTTTTTCATCAGTGTTTTGTCTACACCGCATAAGATCAGCCATTGTCTTTTTAGGTGTCATGTGCACTTGAAAGTGATTAATGAAAGCTTCTACCAATTCATTAAATGAACATATGGAATGATTAGGCAAGTTGGAAAACCATTCTAAGGAAATATCCTTCAAGGTCCTTGGAAAGAGTATTGCTAAGAGTTTATTGTCAAGGAAAAAATCACAACACAAGGTAGTAAAAGAATTGACATGGTTATAGGATCCCCTTTCCCTCCATATTTCTTGAATCTTAGCATTTTGATCCCTTGTGGCATCAGGTTACATAAGATTTATAATGATAAGGGGCTGCTATGAACAAGATATGTGGTTGGAGTAGTTTGAGCTTGACTAATGTTGGCAAGTTGGAGTGTAGGTGATATTAGGGGAAGAGGAAGGAATAGTAAGGGGTGTGAAGGTGGTGGAAGGAGGTTGTGATGCCACAAAGGAAGTAGGAATGCTTAAGGAAATTGGGAAAGAAGTAGTGACATAATTGGATTGATGTAAAGTCGTATGGACTTGTGGATTGGTGTAAGTAAGTATGGAAGGTATAGTTGAAGGAGGAGGAACTTGAGATGCTCCGTGGGTGACTGGAATGTTTGTTGATGGAATATTGGAAGAGGCATGTTTATTGTAAATCTCAACTATTTGTTTTAGCACTTGCAAGCCATCATCACTTTCAATTAAGCGATGAAGGTTCTCAATAGTGGGTATACCAGTGGTGGAAATGTTTTCAGGTGACAAGTCTTGTTGTAAATGTGTAACATCTTTATGAATGCCAATAACCTTTTCTTGAAGGAGAGACTTGTTTTGATTGTCAACATGAATAGGATGGAAATGGGAAGGCATCGAAGTGGTATTGTTAGGGCCTAATGGACCATTATCCATACTAGGAGTAGGAGATCATGAGATCCCAAGGTCCAAAATGAAATTTCTATCATGGGATGCCATGAGTCTCAAAACTCTTCTCACTAAAGAGTATGTGCAGGATCATCATGGAAAAAAGTACGCCCTTAAGTGGCAAAAAATTCAGAAAAATTAGAGTTAGGCAACTTGACGTAAAAATTTGAATAAGTTATCCATATTATTTCAAAAATATGTAAAATAAGAATCTGTAGAAAATTGAATTTAGTTTCTAAACTACTAGGTTTGTTTTAAAAAAATAATAATCTATTTGGTGAAAATTTGAAATTTTAATGCAGTGGTACTTAAATTTTAGGGAAAAAATAAGTAGGTGTCTATCTGACCACCCTAACCACAATGAAATGATAATATTTTTTTATAATATTTTATATATAAGTAGATGAATCATGCCCCAATGTGATGTATATTTTTTTTGTAATTTTTTTCCAAGTAAATAATTGAATGTGAATTGTTTATTACAAGTTTTTTAAAAATATAAAAAATTGTATATCTGACCACCTTAACTTGGTCAAAGCATAGAATGTGATGCATGTTTTGGATTAAAAAAATGTGATACCATTTGAAAGCTATAGATGTTTCTAATTAGCCTATCAGTTAGGAATTATGTTGTAATTTTAATAGAAAATTAATAATAATTACTTATTAAATTTAAAATAAAGCATAATTTATATCGGTGGAAGGCTGAGAATCTCCTTTAAAAACCCTTTTTGCTTCATCAATTTTGGGTAAAAAAATAGTCATCAGCCACATACCCATCATATTTCCACTTTTTGGCCCATCATGATCCTACACATACCCTAAAGTATTATCAATAGGGCACCAAACACTCATGCAAGTACCACAAAGGTGGGGTGGATGGAAATGCAAGCTAATCTAAGTACGTAAAATGAAAATAATAGAAGATATACTAATTTTAATACACATGTGAATACAGAGAATAGAAATGCAGGAAAATGCCAGAAACAGTGCAAAATTAATGTCTAAATATGCAGAGGGACTGATTCACCCTAGGTGGCGAATGAGTCCCAGGATGCAATTTTTTTTGTATTTTTTAGAATTTAAGAATGATTTAACTATTTTTTAGAATGCAAATACAGACATAGAATGCAAAGTTTTAGTTTTTTTAATGAAATTGAATGCAAGAATGAAAACTAAATGAGTTTTTCACTAATGCAAAATGAAAGATTCTAGAATGCAATAACAACTCAATGTCCTAATTGAATGTCAATCCAAATGAAAACTAGGATGCAAGATATGAATGCAATTAGAAGTTTAAAAATGTTCAAAAGTCGAGTTCACCAAAATGTGGCATAGATCTTAGGAACCCAAAAATGCTTGCTCTCTTCCTCAAATTTTTCACCTAGAAAGAAAGAGATTTAGGTGTTCTAAAACGCTTATGTACATTCAAATTAGGATGTATGCAATGAGATATGATGTAAATGAGATAAATTAAATGCAATTGAATAATTAATATGATCTAAAATGAATGCAAATGTGCAATTTAAGCTATGTTTGAAAACACACTGTGATATGCAAATAACTTTGAAAGATGAAGAAATAGAAAGAAATATGCATAACAAAAGGCACAGGGTCAAATCTGAGTGCACTTGGAAGTTGTGTGAGATTTTTGGAGTGTTTGGAATGCTAATTTTTTTTATTTTTTTTCACAGTAGGATTCATTCACTGAGGGTGGCGAATCAGTCCTCCTACTATTGAAAAAGTGTCAAGAACTGATTTCTAATAGCTGGAGTTGATTTCTGAAAAAATGAAAATTTTTAGATTTCAAGTGGGACTCATTCACCAAGGGTGGTGAATCATTCCTCCCCAAGATTTCTAGAAAATCAAGAGACAACACTACTACTGTAGATCTTGTAATGTTTGAATATTAGGTTGTCGGAGTCAACTTTGTAGAAAACAGGCTGAAAATGTTCAAACTGCTTGAGAAGATGATGAGTTGACTTGAAGAGCCTAGTTGAATTGAATTCCACTTTTCAACACCTTTAAGCCTATTAAATCTATAAAACAAAGCTCCAAATACATATGCACAAAGGGGGAAAATGTTGGGGGGTTAGTGAATAGGAGTTTGTCTTGGTCAAACACCACTTTGGTAATCAAGCCCAATAAAGATAAATGAACTGTAAAGGAAATGATAAATGAATAACATGAAAGTATTACAAACTTACCACATCCTTGAATATGCAAATATGAAGTGATGTCAATGGCTGCTCCAAAGTGCTTGAAAGTGCTTGAATTAAAGAGGAAAAATGCTTGATTGCTCGATTGAATGGGTTATTGTAGGAGATTGCTTGAATGAGTTAGGAGATGTGAAATGAGGTTAAAATCACATAATTATACAAATATTGTGCCTTAGTATCTATTCATACCTCATCACAGGCTGACATGAAGTGAATTTGAGTAAAATCCTGAAAGAAATTTTGAAATATTTTGAATTTGGGGCCAATGGGGACTCATTCGCCACCCTCGACGAATGAGTCCCACCTGGGACCCAAAACAAAGTTTCAGGAATAATGTTATGTTTAATGTTGTTTGTGAGGATAGGACCCAAAAATACACTTAATATAAGCATATGAGGGCATAAAAAAACAAAATAAAGCATGAGAAGGGTGTAAATAGTTAAAATATGCCTAGAAAACCATGAAATATTGTTACAAGATTTTACAAGACTTCAAAATAGGACTTTTTGATGATTGAAAAGGTGGTTTTTGGGTGAATTACATTAAACAGTCTAGAAGATTGTAGAAATGTCTTACAACACTTAACAATACCTTCACAAGACGTTGTTCTTTGAATTTTAGCACCAAAATAAGTATGTTCAAGCCAAGATACATTATAAAATTAAATAAACATAGTTCCAACACTATGAAACAAGACCTAAAAGACTATGAAAATGGGAAGGGTCAATTTTTTGACTGTACAGGATGTCAAATCAGCTTTCCCGAATGAAGGTTTGGAAGAGGTAGCCTACATAGAGAAACTCGATGGATTTTGAATATTAGAAGAACCAATCATGGCATGCAAACTCAAAAAGGATTTTTATAGTCTCAAACAAGCTCCTAGGGCTTGGTATACAAGGTTGGATAAGTATTTGCTTTAGCAAGGACTGAAGAAAGGTACCATAGATAGTAATTTTTACTTCAAGATTGAGAATGAATTTTTTTTATAAGTAGTCGTGTATGTTGATGACATATTCTTTGGTAGAAATGGTGAGATGTGCAAGAATTTTTTTAAATAGATGCAAAAGGAATTTGATATATCTATGACTGGTGATTTTTCTTTCTTTCTTAGGCTTCAAATTTCTTAGCTAGATGATGATATCTTTATTTATAAATAAAATTATGTCAAGGAGATGTTGAAGAAGTTACAGATGGAAGATTGTAATTTGGTTAGTACTCCCATGGTTACTAGTTGTCATTTGAGAAAAGATGATAAGTCTCCCCTAGTTGATCATAAACTATATGTGGACATCAAAATCTGCAAATGGTCAACAATTTTAACATAATATCATCATGTTAGTCCTTTGCAAAATAGTAGATTTGAAATCCCTATGAAATACTTGACTATAATGAAACATGCAAATTAGATAAACAAAGATGATCAAATGTAAGCATATAAAAGCATAGTCAAAACTCTATCTCATAGTGGATTGGTGTCACATGTGCTAGTGACCCTTTCCCAATCCTTGATAAAAAGCTCAAGATGATGAAATGCTATGAAGATGGTGGAATGATGATGAACAAGATCAAATCTCAAATGAAGAGAGTAACCTTGCATGAAATTGTGAAGCCATTTGCTCAAAGATGAAGCTTGTATTTAAAGATTTTCAAATGCTGAATGTTGAAGAGGGACCAATGTGGGACTAAAGATTAAGCCAATGAGAGGAAGACACTTGTCATCATGTGAGTGGTCAATGGTTGTGTAAGATTTGGGAAGAGTGCCCATGAGAGGGAGAATTTGAATTCAAATTTGCAATAAATTTTGAGAGGGGGAAAAGAAAAAAGAGCAATAAATGCCATGTTTGACTTGTCATGTTGAGGGAAAATGAGGTTTTAATAAATCAATAAAATTGATTTATTGTGCAAGTGGCTAGATCTAGATAATGCAAGTGGGATGGGATTAGCATTAGATTAGGATTAGATGATGATTATGCTGATTAGGTGAGTTGACATTTTGGACTTTGATAATTGATTTATTTAAATCAGAAAATGATGGAATATGAAAATGAAGTCCTAATTTATTTAATTAAATGGATGATGCAAGATGAAGGTTGAATGATAATGTTTATTTGATAAATGAATGGATGAAAATGCACTTGATTAATTGATGAATGGTCCTAATGTGATATCTAATTTGACCGAATCCGATCTAATGCATAATGTAAATTTTGCATGTCTACATTTTGCCCCTCTTTGAAGCAATGTACTTGTTGCGTTGGTTCAAAGAATGAACTTGCTGCGATCGAAATTAAAAAATTTCTGATTTTTTGGATGCCCTAGCGGAAAGTACACTGGTACATTGCCCCCTCGAGAGATCGAGCGAAAAGATTCGATTTGAGGGTCGATCTCGCGATAAAGATGTTCAAAATGGATGGTTATGGATGATGATGCAAATGAGATGATTTCAAGATGCATAGAATAACAAATCTATATTATCCCAAACAACTTAAATGATGATATGATATGAGATGGATGAGATTGATAATGTGAATGATGTGATATGATGTGATTATGCAATGGATGATTTATGCAGATGCTTAGACTAACAGATCTATATTATGATGATGATGCAAATGCAATGCATGTGAAATGATCGATGTTTCCTATGATGTATGATATGGATGATATGTGGTATGTTGACAGTTTGTAGATGTAGGATGGATGCATGATGGATGCATTGGCGATGTTATGTTAGCGCGGAAATGAGATGATGACAAGAGGGTCCAACAAGTCCATGATTGGTCGAGACTTTATTAGAGATGATGATGATAGATGATGATGATTTGCTTATCAAGTATTGATATTTTCAAAGGGTCACTTACTTTATGTTTGATAACACGCCTAAGCACGATGCATCAAGGTATAAAGGACCAGGATGGCGTTGTACTTAGTGTGATGGAATTTGACTCAACAAGCAGATAGGAGTATTCTTGTTCACACTTGACATACGGAAACCTTGCTGGTACCCTAACAAAGCAAGTATTCGCCAAGTTATATTATAAGAGCCCAACAAGCACAAGAGACAAAATAATAATGATCATTGCCCCATTCGTATCTCTCTAAATCCTTCGTTCGATATCATCGAGAGGTCCTTGGAATGAGCACAATAAGATAAATCAAAAGAAAGATCAAGTACACAAACAAGCCAATGTTCTTCATACCAGCCAAAGGGATGTGTTTTGATAGGATAAGAATCCAAGGTGATATCCAAAATGATGCCCATTGTCGAACGATATATCCTAGGACATGCATTGTACGGGATGATGATGGTTTGATAAGTTGATTGATAGGCTTTGATATAAGGTCGATTGACATGTTTGCGTGATCAAGAGTTTGATTTTTTTTAGAGGTTTGTTGTTTGATTTTGATTTTACGATTGAAGTTTGCTTTTGCTGACTGTTGTGATTGTTTCTGTTTGCATTGCCAAAGGATGAAGGTGATGATTATTGTGGGTGCAAGCGAGATGAGGCAGATGGAGTTTTTCAAATATTTGGATGTTTTTGACGTTTTGAAATGTTTTGAGGCTTGTTTTTGGATTTTGGATTTTTCAAATGTTTTTGATTTTTTGATTTTCTAATGTTTTGGGATTTTGATGTTTTTGAATGTTTTGGATTTTGATGTCTCGAGGGGCTGATCAAAGATTAGCCTTGCCTACATTTAAGCTCAGAGACGACGTAGTTCAGATTTCAATGTTTTTGATGTTTTCTGTTTTTTGAGTGTTTTTTGGATTTTTGATATGTTTTGGATGTTTTTGGATTTTCTAATTTTTTGATGTTTTGATGTTTTTGGATTTTGATGTTTTGGATGTTTTTGGATTTTTTGCATGATTTTGACAATTAGGATATGGATGTGTAATGATATCAGTGCTTTGTTTGGGATTTTGTTGAAAACCAAGCTAAGGTTGATTGATCAGATTGATGGATTGATGATGATGATAACATTGTTGAGGATACACAACAATGCAATGATAGTGTTATACAACACAAGGATTTGATGGGATTGATGATGATAACATTGTTGAGGATACACAACAGTGCAAGGACTGGATTGATCAGGATTGATAATGATAACATTGTCGAGGATACACGACAATGCAAGGATAGTGTTAAGCAACACAAGGATTGGGAAAGATATCCCCAAGATGATGATGTTTTGATTGGATTTTGATTGATCATGATTGATGAAACTTGGTTTTGAACAAAATATGTTTGGATGATTTGATGTGACGTTTGACGTGCAGCTTAGATGCGACTGATATCGATTGTTTGGACTGACGTTTGATAAAAGATGAAGACTGATAAGAACATGTTTTCTCGTCAAAATGTGTCATGGGCTAGTGATCCAGATCACAAATGCTTTGACCAGTTTTATTTCATGTTTTCCAATGTTTGGATCGCCACATAAGGTGAAGGATATAGATCAAGATTTGTTGTCGAAGCAAGATGTATATATCTACCCCCAATGTCTAGCAATGTATGGAGTGTCATGGGTGGATGTTCGGAGAAGTGTACGGATGGATGGACACGCAAAAGGATGCCAAGGATTATCTTGCGATAAGATAAGGTGTTCGGATAAAGAATGCTCATAATGCTTCATGGCTCAGATAATGTTGCATAGGATGGGACCAATCAAAATAAACCATGTCAAGATGTTTACCATAAGCAAGTGTAGAGCGTGCCCCAAAATTTCATCAAGATCAAGATAACTAAGATGATGGATGCAGATAGATGCGAATGGATTGGATAAATGGTTCATGGATGGATGGATTTATTATGGATAAGATGGATGGAATGCTCAATTTATTACGGATGGGATGAGATGCTTTCACCTGAAGTGGCGCACACAAATGATCGATTCTACACATGATGCCTGTTTGCCAGGTTTTCGTCATGGTCTTGCCCAAAGCACCACCGTAGTGGTTTTCACTAGAGGATGATTTTTTTCTCTTTACTGTTTTCAATCCTTTTTCTGATTTTTTTGGATTTTCATATTTTTTTGATTTTTTTTTGTATTTTTCTGAAAGATTTTAAGCTCATGTTGAATCACAAGGTGTTGCCGATGTAGATGCCCCTGTCATGATGTGCCATCGATAGCCTACCTGAAGGAGCTGCTTTGCCAAGATACGTGCACTTGAATACAACTTTTGAGATTCTTGATCTGCTTCGTCGATACCAGAGTTAACTCTGTCTCTGTGCTTACATCGTGATAAAGTGCCTTTTGAATCCTTATGATGAAGGGTTGTTGCCAATACATGGTCAATATGAGAATTGGATATCATGCGTGGAGGCGTGGATGGAGTGTGTTTAGGGATAAGAGATGGATTGGTGGACGGTTTGGAACCTTTGACTCTCCAAACTTGGGAAAATGAGCAATGATGGGTGGATACGAAAGTGTGCATGGAATTAGGACCAACTGCTTGATATACCTTGTACGTTGCTTGAAAAGCCTGCTTTTTCTTTTGTGGACATTCTTGATGGATACTTTTCCCTTTTTGATTTTGCCCCATAGTTTCTTTGACTGATGGAGTTTGATAGGGATGATCTTTCTTTGTATTCTTTGGTATCCATATGTATTTGATTTGTCCATTATGCTTCTCAGCTTCTCTTGATTTGATAATATTCTTTGTGCTTTGATTCAGATCTTTCTTTTGACATTGGTGCCAATTCATGGATGGGGTGGTGGGTGGATGAAGATTCGTGCGTGACTGGTTGTAGTATTGACACTAGCTTCATCATAAGGATTCTTTATGCTCCCTATGTTGATGTTTGCTTGAGATGAAGTTTCCCCCAGTATGGTGGAAGTGGTACCTTCATGCTTTGATTTCTCCTGTTCCAAGAGCTCTTGTTCAATAAGTGTTCTCTGATCAATGATCAATGTAGATGACATTATTTCCATTTGTTGCTCTGCTAACTCTAGATGTTCTATCTGACTTGTTTCCTTGAGCGGATAATGATGGATATCTTTATTCATAATGTCCTCAATATGAGTTTGGGACATATTTGATCCTGATGTTGACAACTCCGTTTGACTGTAGGAGTTAAAAATCTGCTCTTTTTGTGTAACACAATCTTGTTCTAGTTGAAGATAATCTACGTGCCCATCTGTAGAAAGCATCTCATGGGTAGATGGAGGAGTATGTGCTACATGGATATGATCATCTTGCATGGATAAGAGAGTGTTCATTAGATTATTGTAGTATCTTGAAGATACAAATTCTTGATTTTGATTAATTTTGAAGTTGCTTTCAACCTGCTTTGGATCAAGTTCTTGACATGGGGTAGCTTCAAAGGATGGATTTCTTACAAAGGGTACTTGGACATCATTATTAGACATGGGGAATGGCTCAATATCCTCAAGTGTCGAGTTCAGGGTTCTTTCAGTATCTGTAACCATGCGGTCAAAGGGGATCAACATGTTTTGAAAAGGACCATTGCTAGACTTTGGTGAAAGATTTTGATCATGCTTTGGAATAAATTCTTGAGATATACGTCCTCTAACTCGTAAGGCGATGTAGAGACATTTTCAACATGATCATAGGTGAACTGATCATGCATTATGTTAATTGGATCAAATAATCCTAACACTCCTTGAAAGAGATCACTAAAAAGTGGCTCTTGATGTATGGTGAGTTGATCATCAGATTGTGTAGATACATCCTCAATGTGCTCCTCGATGGAGAGGTTTTGATCATTGTTTTCGACAATTGCAGTGGAGAGATTGTGAATGTCTTCGACCATAGAGTCAAGTGATGTTGATATTTCTTGAATTGGCTCATTGTCGATTTTTGTTGGTGGATTTTGATCATGATTCAAAAGTGACTCTTGACATATGTCAATTTGATCATTGGATGAAGTAAACGTGTGCTCAGTGATGGATTGATCTTGATCCTTGTTTTCAATAGCTGTCATCTTTTGTGTTTGTGCTTGTGTTGGTTGGGTAGCTTGAGAAGCTTGGGAAACTTGAGAGGATTGTCTTACTTGTTGAGCTTGTGTTGCTTGTTGCATGGCTAGATATTGTTGGAATCCCTTTTGAAAAGCAGCTTATAATGTCACGTTGTATTGGATTGATGTGGTGGAAATTGGTGGTAGTGGGGGTGGTGGTGGATTCGAAATCATGTTGGATGTAGTGACAAGTGTTTGAGATATGCTTGGAGCGATCATGGTAGTGAGGGGTTGAGATGTGATGGGTGTGATAGTGGTGTTTGGAATGATTGAAGGGATAGTGATGGTTGGAATGACCGAGGTGATAGGTCCTTGAGAGACCAAATTTTGATTTGGGATCAATGTTGTTTGATTAGATACCATCCATTGGTGTGATGTTGATGGTATACTCGAAGGATTTGACATGATGGTTTGATTGACATTAATTGGATTGATTTGGGTGGATTGATTAGCGTTAGGTAAAGGGGGAAGCCCTAAACCAAGGCATGATGTAGGTAATGGTGGTGGAGATTTCCCTTGGTGCAATGCCTCAACTATTTTGGAAAGTTCTGCAATTTGATCTAGCCAAATTTGTTCTTGATTTTGATCTTGACTCACTTGAGATAGTTGATTTGGCTTGTGTTCAAGTAATTTTGGCATGCATGCTTGTGGTTTTTGAATGGGATTATGGGAAAATTGACTTTGGATAATGTTCTGATTTGGGATGATGTTTAGATTTGGCATGATAGGATGAACACTGTTGGTATTGGGGATCATTTTTCCAAAGGTTTCTGAGTTAGGATTCATGTTTCGAAAACTTCCACTTGGTACATCCACATTTGGTTTGTAGGGATTTGGTCGAATGACATTGCTCATTTGAAGAATCATGTTTTGATTGTTTGGAGGATAGACTTGTAAGTTTGGACTTTGATTTAAATCTATCATGGGGAGATGTGTTCCAAAATTCAGATTGGGCATACTCACATTCGTTTTGCTATTGATATTCATAGGAGATAGTGATCCTATGTATGGATGTGAGTTTCCATAATCCCATGATTTTGTGAGGCTTGGATAGTTTGGTTGGTTTGGACCGCTCATGATGTATGAATCTAGTTTATATTCCATTTTCTTCTTGTGTTTTGATCTTGTAGCAAAAGTGACCTCTAAGGTTCTTAGGACCAATGACGAGATGGAGGATGAAAGGTGTAAATGATATGAGTGACAAACGTTTAGGAACTTTGGATCAATGCTAGACTTAGGGATTTTGATTTTGATTATTTGATGTGGATGATGAACTTGTAAACCCTAAGATGTTGGATGTTATCTTTAGGATGAACTTGTTCAAAAGGTTTTCTAATTCAATTAGATGTATGAGAAAGGATGCATTCCCACACACCTAATTAAACAATTGACTTTGATTTGGTTTAAGGATGTACCCAAGTCTAGAATGATGTTTTCAAAGGCTCTAAAGTTGTTTTGGATGGATGAATTTTGATAAATGTTTGGAGGATAGATGAAAGTTTTGATGATCCTAAGAGACTTAGAGAGACTTTGTTTACTATGCCAAGGTATTGAAGAACACACTTTTCTCTAAGAGCAATCAAAAGACCAATATGACCAAGGGATATCAAGCACATGTGTGGGGTCCAATTTGTTATCTTTGCTTAGTGTATTCCTTTTACCACAAACACACTCTTGATTAAAGTTTCAAACTAAGATGTTGATTAAAGTTTCAAACTAAGATGTCCAATGTCTTAATTTCTTTAAACCCCACAAGATATTTTATGTGGAAATTCAATGAACTTAAGGCAAGGGTTTTCCTATTGTTTACTCAAGAAGACAAATTGAGGTATAATCCAATGCTTAGGAACCTCTAAGGACGTGAATCCCAAGGGAAAGCAATAGCATATGGATTGAGTCAATGATATTTGTCTTCAAGAGATTTTGAAATTTTGAGAATCATGTTGAATGTTTGTTTGCAAAATGTTTTCGAATACACACTATGTTTTCAAACAAAGAATAATTGCAAGCCCTATGGATGTGTAAGACTATATTTGTTGGATTCCCACTTGGACAAGTCTAGCTACGCTTATCCCTAGTGGATGGTTAGATGCTTGACCCCACTAGCTCCCCTCCACGGCTCATTATCGTCAATCGGGGCAGCCAAGCATCAACACCCATGAAACTCCCATGACATGCTTTCCATCTCTACTAGAAGACCGTAAGAGTGTGGGGTGGCTTCAGAATGACCGTTCTTGCACCAACAAATAGATTAAGGATTTTGGAAAATTCTAGCACATGGGTTCTAGTAAGGACTTTCCGTTCGTGGAGATTGACCCATACGCAAGAGTCCCCTTTCGGATCCATCTTGTCGGAGCCAACCGCGTGATTATGGAATTTAACCAAAACCCTCATTTATATCCGGCTGGAAATACTCTTGGCTTTAGAGTGTTACCGGTTGAGTCATCGCTTGGGTGAGTACTTTTTCCCCAAGGCAGGCCCTCTAAGATAAACAAAAGCAAGCAAAGACACAATCCGTAACTCGATCGATCTTTGATGGCACAAAGAAAGAGAATGCGTGAAAATGCCCCTACTCACACTCGCACAAGATGTTCAATTTTTAAGCCCAAATTGAAGTGTTTCAAAGCAATAAAATATATTTTGAGTGTTTCTCTTGCACCCTAGATCGCACGAAGCGCAAGGGGAGAGGATACGTACTCAAAAGACAATCACACAATTCAAACACTTGTTCGTTTTATAACCTTCAAAGCAATTGTGATTTCGTTTTAAGCACCAAATGAAATATGAAGATTGCTTGTCCAATTTTTAGCCCAAAATGAAATCTAGTAAGTTTGTCCTAAGATTCGTTTTAAGCGCTTTGCAATGAAAATCAAATTGTTCGTTTTAGACCAAAATGAAAATTAGTGTTCTAAAACAAAAGATAAACAATTTCGTGAGGTAGTGTTGATCAAACACTAAAGTGTTTAAAAACACATTGTGTTTTCAAAAAAGAATTTCCCCTCCTTTCATTTGATAGTCTTCTCTTTGTTGACTTTTCATTTTCCTTGTACCTTTTTGCCTTCGCTTTTCCTTCATTTGTACCTTCGTTGTTTTCCTATTAAACAAAAAGGCAAGCATGTGAGAATCAAACTATTAAATTAAGTTCATTTTAATCATTGATTTCAAATGAAAGAACAAAATAAAGGCTAAATGATTTTTAGACTAATAAATGACAAAGATTAATGCAATCCAATATTAGACTTAATCATTGATTTCAAAAGGAAGACTCAATGATTTTAGGCGAATTAATGAATCACCATCTTTTCACAATATTAAAGTCTTTGGGTAAAATGCTTGGTCAAAAATCGATGCAAACAAACAATTTATGTAGTGATTAAATATAGATAAGCAAATATTTTGGCCCCTTGTCATGATGACATCTTGATTTTCTTTAACTGAACCTGCAAAAAAGCAATAAATGAGTTAGAACCAACAATAAATAGGAATAGCAATAATGGTAGGATTTGCACAATCTGATGATCAGAACATTCAAGAAATAGCCAATGGTCTTATCAATACACAAATGTATAACTCTCCAGGAATTTGGATTGCACTTCTATCTATAATGGTAGGAATTGCATTCAAGCTTTCTCTAGTTCCTTTTCATCAATGGACCCCCGATGTATATGAAGGAGTGTGATTCATTTTACAAATTATTACATTTCTAAATCTCTTTTTTAGAAATGTTTTTATTTATAAAAACTCTATAGACATGTGGAAGAAAAGACTGTTATTCCCACTTGAACTAAGACATCGCTTTTACCAAAAAATGAATTGAATTAAGGTAAAGCAAAGTAAGAAAGAAACTAGATTTCTGCTGCTTCCGTTATTGCTGCTGGATTATCCGTAGGCCTTGCTTCTATTGGACCTGGCATTGGTCAAGGCACTGCTGCGGGACAAGCTGTTGAAGGTATTGCGAGACAACCAGAAGTGGAGGGTAAAATATGAGGTACCTTACTACTAAGTTTAGCTTTTATGGAAGCTTTAACTATTTATGGATTAGTTGTAGCTCTAGCACTTTTATTTTCTAATCCGTTTGTTTGATCTCGGAGACCAAAATACGTACCCTTCGGGATTTTAAATACCCCCCCTCTATCCATTTTCTTGTTCAGCCAATAGGGGAGGGGCTGATCCAAAATAATGGACTTATACTTCACTTGTTTCGATCAGAAAGATTTGCGACACTCGGAGAAGTAGATAGATCGAACAAAGTTTTTTTGTTTTCATAATTGTATCCTTATTTGTCGTTATGCGGGACCTGGGACTTACTAAGTACTTGAAATTTGCTTATCCGGACTTCGAATAATAGTAGAATCGAGTCAGAGAAAAAACTTTGTAAAAGTATCCTTATCTATGAGGGGAGAGCGTATGAAAAATGTAACTGATTCTTTCATTTCCCTAATTTATTTACCCTCCGCTGAGGGTTTCGGGTTAAATACCAATATTTTAGAAACAAATATAATAAATCTCAGTGTGGTGCTTGGTGTACTGATCTATTTCGGAAAGGGAGTGTGTGCGAGTTGTATATTTGAATAATCTAGCTGGATCCAACCAACTGCACTTTGTAGATAGAAAAGTGCATGATCTCAACGAATTACTTCTAAAAGGGAAAAAAGAAATATGGAAGAACTATAGCATTTCGTAGTTGATTGGAAAATTTTATTACCAATCCCAACCAACAAGAGAAAATCTTTAGAATGGTTAAAGCTAAACTGCTTGAAGTCCAAGCACAACTGGGTACTCTTTCCACCGCTGTGCTAATATGAGATGGGTTCAAAGGCATAGTTGGAGGTTCATCCGATATATAACATTCATATCAATGGAATTATTCAATCTATCGACTGAAAAATAGTCCTAATCTCCCATCCAATTTTTTTGGTTTAAATGCGGAACCGGCGACCTGCACAGAAGCGAAATTATTCAAGAAAAAGTAAAGAGGAAATACGAATGAAAAGAAAAAAGAAGAAAAAAAGAAGAAAAAAAGAAGAACAACAACTTTGTTGATAATAAAAAATCCCTTTTGGCAAAAGAGCCCTTCGTAGATTTCGGTCTTTGATAGATTGATCTTATTTTGACATAATATGAACGAAAAGGGTAGGCTTGGTAAAAAAAAAAAGAGCCGAGCGGGAGAGCCGAATGAATCGAAAGGTTCGTGTTCGGTTTGGGAAGAGATTCTAAATTCGTTTAACTTATGAATAGATAATCTACTTTCATTAAGTAATCTATTAGATAATCGTAAACAGAAAATATTGAGTACTATTCAGAATTCTGAAGAACTATGTAAAGGAGCTGCTAATCAGCTTGAGCAAGCCCGAGCTCGCTTACGGGAAATAGAAATGCGAGCGCGCGAAATTCGCGTAAATGGATACTCTCAAATACAACAAGAAAAAGACTATCTTATCAATGTTGCTTCTGTTAATTTGAAACAATTAGAAAATTCAAAGAATGAGACCGTTCACTTTGAACAACAAAGAGTAATTGAATAGGTTCAACAACAAATTTCTCGCCAAGCTGTACAAAGAGCTCTACGAACTCTGAATAGTCGTTTGAATAATGAGTTACATTTACGTACGATCGAACATAATATCGACCTGCTCCTAGCCATGAAAAACATAACTGATTAACATTATATATATATATTGATATATTAATACTACTTATATATTATATATAATATAGTAGGTCTTATTTTTCAAAAGATAATTAACTAGTGTTAATGGTAACTATTCGACCCGATGAAATCAGTAGTATGATACGTAAACAGATTGAACAATATAATAACGAGGCTCAAGTTGTGAATATTGGCACTGTACTTCAAGTAGGAGATGGCATTGCTCATATTCATGGTCTTGATAAAGTAATGGCAGGGGAATTAGTAAATATTTTATTCATTTGCATTAAGCTAAAACTTCCTTCTTGCATGCGCGCTCCACCAGAAGCACATACGAGAATTAATGGAAGAAGATTATCAGTAGCATACTCTATTAAACGGGTTATTTTTTCACCCACTACCGAGCCCATACTGCCTCCCATGAATTGAAAATCCATAACTCTGAGTGATACAAAAACTATATATTCTTTTGAATTGGCAAAAATAATCCATCAATACTATTTCCAAAAAATGGCCAATGAATACTTTTTGGAATTAAATTTTAAAAAGTTCTATTGGAAATTCCACAAAATAGTCAATAAATACTATTTGGAATTCAATTTGGAATTCCAAAAAATAGTCAATAAATACTATTTGGAATTCAATTTGGAATTCCACTATTTGAAATTCCAAAAAATAGTCAATAAATACTACTTGGAATTCCAAAAAATAGTCAATAAATACTATTTGGAATTTAATTTGGAATTTCACTATTTGGAATTCCAAAAAATAGTCAACAAATACTATTTGGAATTCCAAAAAATAGTCAATAAATACTATTTGGAATTCGATTTAGAATTACAGATTCTATTAGATAGAATCTATTTAATAATATTAGAGAGAATCTATTTAATCAAAACATTGAGTCGCAATTTAAAAGATCCAATTCAAACAAATTGGATAAAATTGAATAATGTAACGCAAGATGCAATTACCCAGCATTCATCAAGTTGGAGAATATGTCAGAAACAAAGGTTGAATCACTCTATTCTTCGAACTTTTGACAAGAAAAAGAATAATACTTTTGTATTGTCCATTCAGATCGAATACTTTCAACAAAGATTAGAATATCTTTTGTCCATTTCCAAACAAAACAATTTCAAAAATAGAGTGTTCAATCCAATTGAGTTATGGACTACTCAACATTGGGGTTGGTTTGGAAATCCCAATAAAATTTTTGAGAATAAAATTTATAAGGTTATCTCGGACAAGATTCAATTTTATAAGATTATCTAGGACGAGATTACCAATCCGCAAAGAGAAAAATCAATTCCTAATCTTGAATCCCCGAGAATCGATCTATTAGGTTTGAATGAGGAGAAACCGATAATTGAATTGATTATTGACGTATTCGATAATGGAAAAAGTTACATGGAATTATCTAGTCTTTCGGCACTATTCGATAATTGGTTAAATCCCTTAAAACTATCTAATCAAAATTCATTGAGAGCTTCTTTTTGCAAAGCAAATACACTTGAATTTTTAGAGTATTTACACCGTCCTCGTTTCAATTATAAAAAAAGATTAGCTTCTTACATAGAAAGGATTCATATCAAAAATAAGAATATAACATATGGACAATTATTAAATTTAGTTCCCAATTTAGTTCCCATTCATAACAATCCGCTTTCTTTGTATATTGCTGAAATAAGAGCTGTGTACTCAGAGAAAGAAACTATCTCACTCATAAAGTCACAAGTCAATATATTATTGGATAAATATTTACGTGACCAAGTGTTAATCCATGATTCTCATCAATCGTCTAATTTACTAGAACAAAATATATTAATGGGTGATGTCTTGATGATACAAGAGGGCAGTTCCGTGAGAGCAACAGGAAAAATTGCTCAGATACCAGTAAGTGATGCTTATCTGGGTCGAGTTGTAAATGCGCTAGCTCAACCTATTGATGGTAAGGGGAAGATTTCATCTTCCGAATCTCGATTGATCGAATCCGCCGCTCCAGGTATTATTTCAAGATGTTCTGTATATGAACCTCTTCAAACGGGTCTTATTGCTATTGATTCTATGATCCCTATAGGATGCGGTCAGCGAGAATTGATTATTGGAGATAGACAGACCGGTAAGACGGCAGTAGCTACAGATACGATTATAAATCAAAAAAATTAGAATGTAATATTTGTTTATGTCGCTATTGGTCAAAAAGCTTCTTCCGTAGCTCAGGTAGTTAATACGTTCCAAGAACGTGGTGCAATGGAGTATACCATTGTGGTAGCAGAAACTGCGGATTCTCCTGCTACACTACAATATCTTGCTCCTTATATAGGAGCAGCTTTAACCGAATATTTTATGTATAAAGAATAGCATACATCAATCATTTATGATGATCTTTCCAAACAAGCACAAGCTTATCAAAAAATGTCTCTTCTATTAAGAAGACCACCTGGCCGGGAAGCTTATCCAGGAGATGTTTTTTATTTACATTCTCGTTTATTGGAAAGAGCAGCTAAATTAAATTCTCAGTTAGGTGGAGGGAGTTTAACTGCTTTACCAATAGTGGAGACTCAAGCTGGAGATGTCTCAGCTTATATTCCCACTAACGTAATTTCTATTACCGACGGACAAATCTTCTTATCAGCTGATCTCTTCAATGCAGGAATTCAACCTGCCATTAATGTTGGTCTTTCCGTATCCAGAGTAGGATCCGCAGCTCAGATGAAAGCCATGAAACAAGTAGCTGGAAAATTAAAATTAGAGTTAGCTCAACTTGCAGAGTTAGAAGCTTTTGCACAATTTGCTTCTGATCTTGATAAAACTACGCAAGACCAATTGGCAAGAGGTCAACGATTACGCGAGTTACTCAAACAATCTCAATCAGATCCTTTGACAGTGGAAGAACAAATAGCTATGATTTATACTGGAACGAATGGATATCTAGATGTATTAGATATCGTACAAGTGAAAAAATTTATCCTTAAGTTGCGCGAGCATCTCGTCAAAAAGAAACCCCAGTTTGGAGAAATTATACGTTCTACTGGGACATTCACGGAACAAGCAGAAGATCTGTTAAAAGAAGCTATTGAAGAAAATATCCAACTTTTTCTTCTAGCATAGAAAAGCTTTGCAACATTTACAAATACAACGAATTATTACGTCCAATAGGATTTGAACCTATACCTAAGGTTTAGAAGACCTCTGTCCTATCCATTAGACGATGGACGCTTTATTTTCATTATTCCTTGAAATACTTTATCGTTAACAAAAGTATAATTTGTTACTTTTTACTTTATCGTTAACAAAAGCATTTTTATAGTAATATTGCCAAAGTAAAAAAAAAATATAATATATATTTACTGTTGGAAATATTACTATAAAAAAGTTTCTATATTGTATAATACAAAAAGAATAAAAAAAAAAAACAAAAAGTCTTTTTTTCTTACTAATAAACTTATTTTCTTGCTTAATATATTCTAAATAAAAGGAAAAGGAGATGAAAAAAAGTATGATGAAGATATTCAAAATCCTTGGGATTTTTGCAATATTTTCCTTTTTTATTAATACTATTTTTGCAAAGAGTGGGCAAAATGGATCTTTTGTCTTATAGAAGCTATAATTGTAGTAGCTTTTTTCTACTGGCTCTTTTTTTAAGGTAATAAAAACCATTCTAATTGGATCGATCCAATTAGATCGATCCAATTTTCTGAATCTTTCTTAAAAAAAAAAGAATATTTATAGGATTTGTATCAATTATTATCCTATCATTAATCATACAGTTTACAAGAAATAATAAGTAAAGATAAGACCTTACCTTCCTTTGTGTTCAAAGAAAGATAAGATCTTATCTTTCTTTTTCAGTTTTTACTTTCATATGTACAGTATCTCTTATAGATACGCGATACATCTGTTTTCTATAAAGATGATCCTAATCCGGAATAAGAACCGTAGAAAAAAATACCTATTAAACCAATAATGAGAATACCAGTTAAAGTACCTATCAACCAAAGAGGGATCCTTCCGGTGGTATCGGCCATTTCTATTACTTCCTTTCACATTTTCTTAAGTAGTCATGCTCAAGACATAAACAATAATACATAGAAGTATTCGATCTCACCAAATTCAATTAGGTAAGAAAAGAAAGTCTTCTCACTGTTCCTAATTGAAAAAGTAATTAGAGAATAGAACAGCAAGTACAAAAATAAGTAACAACCCCCAATAGAGGCTGGTACGATTCAATTCAACATTTTGTTCATTCGGGTTTGATTGTGTCATAAATAGCTCCGTGATTTAGTTTATATAAAGTTTATCGCTGTATGAATTGCATTGCTGATATTGATCCCAAGAAAAAAACCGTAGGTACAGCTAGCCCGTGAACGGCCAACCATCTAACTGTAAAAATCGGATAGGTTCTATCTATAGTCATTAATACCTCCTAAAAAGATCTAGATCTAGTAAATTCATCGAGTTGCTCTAATGAATCGAAACGGCCAGTTACTAATGGAACCTCTTGTCGGCTTTCTGTGAAATACTCATTTGGTCGAGGGCTCCCGAATACATCATAAGCTAAACCTGTACTGACAAATAACCAACCTGCAATGAATAGAGAAGGTATAGTAATGCTATGGATAACCCAGTATCGAATACTAGTAATAATGTCAGCAAAAGCACGTTCTCCCGTATTCCCAGACATGCTAAGCTCCCTATATTATTGTAAAATCAAGGGTAAATTTATCCCATGAAAGAAAGAGATCAGGAAATGGAAAACTACTGATATCTTCTACAATCCTTGTTTGATTGTCAATATGATACCAAGGGTATATTTGAAGTATACTAAGTATAGCTAGCCTTCTTCTAACATAGCAATATAATTTTGCTTAAATACCTCGGATTAGTCAATATCAACTCCATCGCAGTTGGAGTTCGGGCTATTAGGTATTGATTAGAATATGTTGTTTCTATTTAGAGAGAACATATCTTTGATATTTATTTAAAGAACGAGTAAGAATGAGAATTTGTATATGCATTCCAAATTTTCTTCTATTTTAGACAATTTATAGACTTGTTTCTATTTTTTGTTTGAAAAGATGATAAATAAATTTGTTGATTGTGATAATCCTAAACTTGTTTAGGATAGTTTAATTAGTACTCGAGTTCCTATTTATCCTGTTCAACCCCGAGCAAAGAAGAAAAAAACAGATTCAAAATGGAATTTATTCTGTTTCTCTTTTCTTCTTTGCTCGGGATTGAAGTACCAATATATGATACAAAAATTGATGATCTATTCCGTTGTAATTCTAATAAGAATCCCGGAGATTACATAATGCTTACTCTTAAGCTGTTTGTTTACACAGTAGTTATTTTTTTTGTTTCTCTCTTTATCTTTGGATTCCTATCGAACGATCCAGGACGAAATCCTGGGCGTAAAGAATAGTGATGAAAAAAGATTAGAAAGTAGGTTTTGTAAAAGGGCCTATTTTTATAGGTTTTGAGGAGTCATCTCAAGTGACTGAACGGAGAGAGAGGGATTCGAACCCTCGGTACAAATAGTTTGTACAACGGATTAGCAATCCACCGCTTTAGTCCGCTCAGCCATCTCTCCTAGATGGGAGATCTAAAATGAATATAGCATTTGACTAAATAAAGACCAACATTTGTGAGAATCCAATTGTATTTCTTTATTCCGTTCGAAACGATTTTTCGCTTTCTCTAGCCCGGCCAGTATCTGGCCAGGCCATTATCTTTCCTAGATAAGAATAATTGACCAAATTATGAAGAATACAGTGCTCTACCTAATCTGAAAGCTAAAATAATTGTTATAAAAGCAGTAAAAAGGGCTATCAAAATTTGACCCTCTGATATCATTTCTTTATTTCCTCTCCAATCACTTTTTTTATTATATAGATAATAGATAAGCACCTCTATATTTTTTTTTATTTTAATAATTCCAGCTGTTTCAGGCTATAATCTGGATGAAATGTTATAGATTGAAAATGGATAGATCATATTGGAAGGGTAAAAAAGAGGTTTCAAAAACTAAGAGTGGATCAAAATGATGAAAATGATCATAATTTTCATTTTCTATATCTTTCATAAAACTATGGTTCAAAATAACTTGAACCATTCTAAGGAATGTGTTAATAATCATAATAGCTATTATAAATGATTACTATAATAATACTTAACTAATAGGGTATTACTTTGAATATTGATTAAGGAGTGTTCTTACAAAAGTAAAAACTCTTAAGTTAAGGGGGGGGATTTGAAAGGAACCATCTCCTATGGAATTTAATTTTTGGGAATAGGGAAATATGATGATAGGAACTTGCATTAAATTTTTATTAGAATCTAATAATTACTTTTTTATTGGACAAAAGATCGATCTGTATGATACAATGAAATTGTGGCGGGTATAGTTTAGTGGTAAAAGTGTGATTCGTTCTATCATTATATTCACAGAGTTGAAGGCTCTCGTCTATATTTTGAAAAAACTCTATTTCTATAGAGGTTCCAAACCTCTCCTATGAATACCCTGGTTCAAGAAAGGAATTGTACACATTCTCATAATTTGGATCTGGAATGATAAAAGGACCATATTTTCCATTCCATCCAAGATAGCGAAATAGAATGTAGAATATTTTCAAGGATTAGACCGATCTATCTAATCGAATCAATTTATACATTAGACTAGAATATAAAATATATACTAAGAAAACAGATTAGAAAACAGATTAGAAAATATATTTATGCATTAACCTAAGAGGAGATTACCATGAATCCTTTGATTTATGCTGCTTCCGTTATTGCTGCTGGATTATCCATAGGCCTTGCTTCTATTGGACCTGGCATTGATCAAGGAACTACTGCGGGACAAGCTGTTGAAGGTATTGCGAGACAACTAGAAGCGGAGGGTAAAATACGAGGTACCTTACTGCTAAGTTTAGCTTTTATGGAAGCTTTAACTATTTATGGATTAGTTGTAGCTCTAGCACTTTTATTTGCTAATCCGTTTGTTTGATCTCGGAGACCAAAATACGTACCCTTCGGGATTTTAAATACCCCCCCTCTATCCATTTTCTTGTTCAGCCAATAGGGGAGGGGCTGATCCAAAATAATGGACTTATACTTCACTTGTTTCGATCAGAAAGATTTGCGACACTCGGAGAAGTAGATAGATCGAACAAAGTTTTTTTGTTTTCATAATTGTATCCTTATTTGTCGTTATGCGGGACCTGGGACTTACTAAGTACTTGAAATTTGCTTATCCGGACTTCGAATAATAGTAGAATCGAGTCAGAGAAAAAACTTTGTAAAAGTATCCTTATCTATGAGGGGAGAGCGTATGAAAAATGTAACTGATTCTTTCATTTCCCTAATTTATTTACCCTCCGCTGAGGGTTTCGGGTTAAATACCAATATTTTAGAAACAAATATAATAAATCTCAGTGTGGTGCTTGGTGTACTGATCTATTTCGGAAAGGGAGTGTGTGCGAGTTGTATATTTGAATAATCTAGCTGGATCCAACCAACTGCACTTTGTAGATAGAAAAGTGCATGATCTCAACGAATTACTTCTAAAAGGGAAAAAAGAAATATGGAAGAACTATAGCATTTCGTAGTTGATTGGAAAATTTTATTACCAATCCCAACCAACAAGAGAAAATCTTTAGAATGGTTAAAGCTAAACTGCTTGAAGTCCAAGCACAACTGGGTACTCTTTCCACCGCTGTGCTAATATGAGATGGGTTCAAAGGCATAGTTGGAGGTTCATCCGATATATAACATTCATATCAATGGAATTATTCAATCTATCGACTGAAAAATAGTCCTAATCTCCCATCCAATTTTTTTGGTTTAAATGCGGAACCGGCGACCTGCACAGAAGCGAAATTATTCAAGAAAAAGTAAAGAGGAAATACGAATGAAAAGAAAAAAGAAGAAAAAAAGAAGAAAAAAAGAAGAACAACAACTTTGTTGATAATAAAAAATCCCTTTTGGCAAAAGAGCCCTTCGTAGATTTCGGTCTTTGATAGATTGATCTTATTTTGACATAATATGAACGAAAAGGGTAGGCTTGGTAAAAAAAAAAAGAGCCGAGCAGGAGAGCCGAATGAATCGAAAGGTTCGTGTTCGGTTTGGGAAGAGATTCTAAATTCATTTAACTTATGAATAGATAATCTACTTTCATTAAGCAATCTATTAGATAATCGTAAACAGAAAATATTGAGTACTATTCAGAATTCTGAAGAACTATGTAAAGGAGCTGCTAATCAGCTTGAGCAAGCCTGAGCTCGCTTACGGGAAATAGAAATGCGAGCGCGCGAAATTCGCGTAAATGGATACTCTCAAATACAACAAGAAAAAGACTATCTTATCAATGTTGCTTCTGTTAATTTGAAATAATTAGAAAATTCAAAGAATGAGACCTGACGCCTATTGTAGATACATCCCCTGTTACGTATTGCATAGTATCATAAACAGCGACTCCCTGTACCATTTCTCCACCTCGACAGTGAATAAAGAACATAAAATCCTTTGTTGGATCTTCTTGATTTAAATAAATCATACTTTTCATGATTTGATCCACAGGTTGTTTTTCTAGCGGTCTAGCTAAAAAAAATATCTCCCGAAAAATAATCGGTGATATATTTCGACCCAGTTTGCTTCCTCTTCTTCCGGCCCCTGATAAGGCACTTTAGGGACGTTGGTTACGTCCATTTAAAAGGTTCTTTCTCTTCTGGCATTTTTTCATCCTCTTTAACCTTTATTTATATATTAGTAAGAAAATAAGACTTTTTGTCTTTTTATTCTTTTTATTCTTTTTATTCTTTTTGTATTATACAATATATAAACTTTATTAGTAAGAAAAAAAGACTTTTTGTGTTTTTTTTTTTGTTATGTTTGAGCTAAACGACGACTTTTTCTACACAAAACCGCTAAAAACAAAAAAAAGAAAAACATAAAAATGGATTTTTTTGCATGACTATTGCTGGTATTTTTTTTTAGTTAGAATTCATTCCAATATAAGTTTTAAATTAAAAAAATTCTTATTCTGTAAATGAATTACAGATGTATATAAATAAATTGAAATTATTCTTAATCTATTGTATAATAAAGAATACAATTAATTTATTATAAATAGATTATTTCTACTATAATTAGAAATATGTTTCTAATTATACATAGAATGTGTTATAAACACTTACATTATTTTTAGTATATATAAATTTAGACTAAAAAAAGGATAAAACCTCTACATAATTTCAAAACTTTATGCATACATCCAAAACATATCAAAAATCCAAAAAACACTCAAAAAACAGAAAACATCAAAAACATTGAAATCTAAACTATGTCGTCTCTGAGCTTAAACATAGGCAAGGCTAATCTTTGATCAGCCCCCGAGACATCAAAATCCAAAAAACATTCAAAAAACATCAAAATCCCAAAACATTAGAAAATCAAAAAAATCAAAAACATTTGAAAAATCCAAAATCCAAAAACAGCCTCAAAACATTTCAAAACGTCAAAAACATCCAAATATTTGAAAAACTCCATCCGCCTCATCTCGCTTGCACCCGCAATAATCAATCATCCATGATAAACTGATCATCACCTTCATCCTTTGGCAATGCAAACAGAAACAATCATAGCAGTCAGCAAAAGCAAACTTCAATCATAAAATCAAAATCAAAACAACAAACCTCTAAAAAAAAAAAATCAAACTCTTGATCAGTCGCAAACATGTCAATCGACCTTATATTAACAACCTATCAATCAACTTATCAAACCATCATCATCATGTACAATGCATTTCCTAGGATATATCGTTCTGACAATGGGCATCATTTTGGATATCACCTTGGATTCTTATCCTATCAAAACACATCCCTTTGGCTGAAGGTATGAAGAACATTGGCTTGTTTGTGTACTTGATCTTTTCTTTTGATTTATCTTATTGTGCTCATTCCAAGGACCTCTCGATGATATCCGAACGAAGGATTTAGAGAGATAGGAATGGGGCAACGATCATTATTATTTTGTCTGATGTGCTTGTTGGAGGCTCTTTGTAATATAACTTGGCGAATACTTGCTTTGTTAGGTACACCCTAGCAAGGTTTCCGTATGTCAAGTGTGAACAAGAATACTCCTATCTGCTTGTTGAGTCAAAGTCCATCACACTAAGTACAATGCCATCCTGGTCCTTTATACCTTGATGCATCGTGCTTAGGCGTGTTATCAAACATAAAGTAAGTGACCCTTTGAAAATCTCAATCCTTGATAAGCAAATCATCATCATCATCTATCATCATCATCTCTAATAAAGTCTCGACCAATCATGGACTTGTTGGACCCTCTTGTCATCATCTCATTTCCGCGCTAACATAACATCGCCAATGCATCCATCATGCATCCATCCATCCTGCATCCATCATGCATCCATCCTACATCTACAAACTGTCAACATACCACATATCATCCATATCATACATCATAGGAAACATTGATCTGTTATTGAGCCATTCTTTTTCTTTTTAAGCAAGAACGACTTAAAGCTAAGGGAACACCCACCAGCAAAATGAAGTTATTAACAACTTTGCTTATTAGAAACTACTAACGTTATAAGATGATAGAGTAATAGCAAAGAAAGACATTGAAAAAATAGTCATTTTTATTGTTTTCTTCAAACCATATACCCGCTATTATTATTGTTTTATTGTTAAATATACATATATATATATATATATATATATATATATATATATATTACTAACAATGTGTACTAACAATGTGAGAATGTGTACTAACAATGTGAGAAATTATGAGTTTTTGTCCTCCATTATAGGATAGAATGTTCATTGAAACATTGATACGTATCAACCTTCTAATGACAGCTTAGACTTTATCTTTTATGGTGGGTATGAAATGACATTCCAACTAATACATTACAAATGTAAACCCCCTAGCCTCTTTTTTTTCACGATATAAAAACGAGCGAACAGAAATAAAAAGAGAAGAACTCACATTAGGTTTAGGGATAATCAGTTTTGAACTGATGACTTTCACCACGTCAAGGTGACACTCTACCACTGAGTTATATCCCTTTCCTATCCTCATCTAGAAGGAAAATTGTAAGAACTTCCCATTCCCAAAGAATGGAGAAACTCCACGAAACTCTATCATTATTCTCCGGAAATTCTATCTTGCTTTCATACTCTTTCAAAACCTCATCAAAAAAAGAAAAAAGAATGGAATCATTCATTAACTATTTCAGATTGACCTTTTATTTAAAGAAAATTTGTAACTAAACTATGTAACCTAGTAGGGGTTTTTTATATTTTGCATAGACTTATTCTATTTGGATCCGCATAATGGAATTAAATTGCCTTCATGTTGATTGTCGAGTTTAAACAAGTGGAACCATCTTCTATCGTAGTACAATATTTTTCTTATTGAGTTATCATTTTTCTCTCGATCCAAATAAACAAGATGACCGAATACTAGCAATTCAGTCAAAAATAAAAAATTGAGCCAGCAGCATAGGTAATTAACTAACTAAAAAAAGAACTATTTTTCCCTAGACTTTCTCAGTTTATATTGCCGATTGGCGGGCACAGCCGCTCGGAATGAAGAATATATTCTATTGATACATTTTATCATAGGCCAAATAATGTGAGCGCGCAAAATTCGTGTAAATGGATACTCTCAAATACAACAAGAAAAAGACTATCTTATCAATGTTGCTTCTGTTAATTTGAAACAATTAGAAAATTCAAAGAATGAGACCCGACGCCTATTTTAGATACATCCCCTGTTACGTATTGCATAGTATCATAAACAGTGACTCCCTATACCATTCCTCCACCTCGACAGTGAATAAAGAACATAAAATCCTTTGTTGGATCTTCTTGATTTAAATAAATCATACTTTTCATGATTTGATCCGCAGGTTGTTTTTCTAGTGGTCTAGCTAAAAAAAATATCTCCCGAAAAATAATCGGTGATATATTTCGACCCAGTTTGCTTCCTCTTCTTCCGGCCCCTGATAAGGCACTTTAGGGATGTTGGTTACGTCCACTTTAAAAGGTTCATTCTCTTCTGGCATTTTTTCATCCTCTTTAACCTTTATTTATATATTAGTAAGAAAATAAGGCTTTTTATCTTTTTATTCTTTTTGTATTATACAATATATAAACTTTATTAGTAAGAAAAAAAGACTTTTTGTGCTTTTTTTTTTTTGTTATGTTTGAGCTAAACGACGACTTTTTCTACACAAAACCGCTAAAAACAAAAAAAAGAAAAACATAAAAATGGATTTTTTTGCATGACTATTGCTGGTATTTTTTTTTAGTTAGAATTCATTCCAATATAAGTTTTAAATTAAAAAAATTCTTATTCTGTAAATGAATTACAGATGTATATAAATAAATTGAAATTATTCTTAATCTATTGTATAATAAAGAATACAATTAATTTATTATAAATAGATTATTTCTACTATAATTAGAAATATGTTTCTAATTATACATAGAATGTGTTATAAACACTTACATTATTTTTAGTATATATAAATTTAGACTAAAAAAAGGATAAAACCTCTACATAATTTCAAAACTTTATGCATAAGTTTGATCCCCAAAAAACAATTCTTAAGGGATCAAGACTTGTTTTTGGGAATCTTATAATAAAATGAATTAGTCCTCCAACATATCAGTCAACAGGTATATTTCGATTATCTGGCTCAGAACTTTTTTTAAAAGAGCTCGTGGAACCATGGTATCAAACATTCCAAAATCAAATAAAGAATCAGATATTTGATCTTCATCATCTACTATCTGGTTTAATGTCTGCTCAATAACTCTTTTACCTGCAAATGCAATGTATGCATTAGGCTCGACAATCGTGACATTAGCCAACATACCAAAACTAGCAGTGACTCCACCAGTTGTAGGAGATGTAAGAACTGAAATATATAGTAAATTATCCTCTTTTTGATATGTATGCAACACAGCAGCTATTTTATTCATTTGCATTAAGCTAAAACTTCCTTCTTGCATGCGCGCTCCGCCAGAAGCACATACGAGAATTAATGGAAGAAGATTATCAGTAGCATACTCTATTAAACGGGTTATTTTTTCACCCACTACCGAGCCCATACTGCCTCCCATGAATTGAAAATCCATAACTTCGAGTGATACAAAAAATATATATTCTTTTGAATTGGCAAAAATAATCCATCAATACTATTTCCAAAAAATGGCCAATGAATACTTTTTGGAATTAAATTTTGAAAAGTTCTATTGGAAATTCCACAAAATAGTCAATAAATACTATTTGGAATTCAATTTGGAATTCCAAAAAATAGTCAATAAATACTATTTGGAATTCAATTTGGAATTCCACTATTTGAAATTCCAAAAAATAGTCAATAAATACTACTTGGAATTCCAAAAAAAGTCAATAAATACTATTTGGAATTTAATTTGGAATTCCACTATTTGGAATTCCAAAAAATAGTCAACAAATACTATTTGGAATTCCAAAAAATAGTCAATAAATACTATTTGGAATTCAATTTGGAATTCCAAAAAATAGTCAATAAATACTATTTGGAATTCAATAAATACTATTTGGAATTCGATTTAGAATTCCAAATTCTATTAGATAGAATCTATTTAATAATATTAGAGAGAATCTATTTAATCAAAACATTGAGTCGCAATTTAAAAGATCCAATTCGAACAAATTGGATAAAATTGAATAATGTAACGCAAGATGCAATTACCCAGCATTCATCAAGTTGGAGAATATGTCAGAAACAAAGGTTGAATCGCTCTATTCTTCGAACTTTTGACAAGAAAAAGAATAATACTTTTGTATTGTCCATTCAGATCGAATACTTTCAACAAAGATTAGAATATCTTTTGTCCATTTCCAAACAAAACAATTTCAAAAATAGAGTGTTCAATCCAATTGAGTTATGGACTACTCAACATTGGGGTTGGTTTGGAAATCCCAATAAAATTTTTGAGAATAAAATTTATAAGGTTATCTCGGACAAGATTCAATTTTATAAGATTATCTGGGACGAGATTACCAATCCGCAAAGAGAAAAATCAATTCCTAATCTTGAATCCCCGAGAATCGATCTATCCGGTTTGAATGAGGAGAAACCGATAATTGAATTGATTATTGACGTATTCGATAATGGAAAAAGTTACATGGAATTATCTAGTCTTTCGGCACTATTCGATAATTGGTTAAATCCCTTAAAACTATCTAATCAAAATATCAGTTTCTTTTCTTCACTAATCTTTTTTATATCTTGGTGTTTCTCACCATCTACCTTTGCTTCATTTTTGGTATATATGACAGTAACTATGACAGTAACTTCATACTTTTTTCCTTTGCCTCCCCGCTGTTGGGCCCCAATGACTAATATATGAACTGGGGTACACAGTTTTCACTGATTGTGCATGCTCTTACTCTTGTACATGGGGGATGGGACTTAATCATCTTACTGCAAGATTTGTAAACTGTTTGATCTCACCCATATGACTATCTAGTTTTTTGATCGGAATGAAGGATCAATATTCATCCCATTCACTTCTGTTTTTCCCTCTTTTTATTTCTACTACTAACTAAAAAGAGGGAAAAATAAATCTCATATTCCAACGAATCACACGTAGAGATATAGATAACACGCATAAAGCTAAAGGAATTTCGTAACTAATAGCTTGAGCAGCAGCTCGGAGACCACCTGAAAAAGAATATTTATTATTTGATCCATATCCTGCTATAAGCAGTCCAAGGGGAGCAATACTTGAAATGGCAATCCAAAAAAAAACGCCTATACTAAGATCAATTAAAACAATGTGGCGACCAAAGGGAACTACTAAATAGCCTAAAAAAATAGGTATGACCACTACCGCTGGTCCAATACTAAATAACCAAATATCCCCCCTAGATGGAATAATATCCTCTTTTAGCAGTAGTTTGATTCCATCTGTCAAAGCTTGAATAATTCCCAAAGGACCGGCGTATTCAGGTCCAATACGTTGTTGTATTCCCGCAGATATTTTTCTTTCGAGCCATACAATAACTAATAATCCTATCGTAATTCCCAATAGAAGGATAATTATGTCAATTAGAATCCATATAAGACTAGAGATTTCTTTTGAAAATCCCAATCGAGAAAATAAATTGGTAGCTTGTTCTTCGAAATCTGCTATATTAATCACCATTTTAACGATCAACCTCTCCCATAATGATATCTATACTACCCAAAATCGTCATGATATCGGCTAATTTCATCCTTTTAACCAGTTGAGGAGGAATCTGCAAATTAATAAAACCAGGTGGTCGGATTTTCCATCTCCAGGGAAAAATATTATCATCTCCTATAAAAAAAATTCCTAATTCACCTTTGGGAGCTTCTACTCTGACGTAATGTTCTTGTTTTGATAATTCAAAAGTAGGGGAAGGTTTTTTACTAATAAACCGAGATTCAAAATCGTTCCATTGCGAATCTTTTCCCTTATTGAAACGTCGAACCTCTAAATTCTCATATGGACCTCCCGGAATTACTTCTAGGGCCTGTCTAATTATTTTTATAGATTCTTTCATTTCCCCGATTCGAAGCAAATAACGAGCTAATGAATCTCCTTCTTTTTGCCATTGGATTTCCCAATCCAATTCATCGTAACATTCATAATGATCCACTTTACGAAGATCCCATTGGATTCCGGAAGCTCGTAGCATGGGTCCTGATAAACTCCAATCTATTGCTTCTTCTCTACTAATAATGCCTACTCCCTCCACTCGTTTCAAAAAGATAGGATTGCGTGTAATAAGCCTTTCATATTCTGTCACTTTTGGAAAGAAATAATAGCAAAAATCTAAGCATTTATCTATCCAACCGTAGGGTAAATCTACAGCTACTCCTCCAATACGGAAATAATTATGCATCATTCGCATGCCCGTGGCAGCTTCAAATAAATCATATATCATTTCCCTCTCTCTTAAAATATAAAAGAAAGGAGTCTGCGCACCAATATCAGCCATGAAAGGTCCAAGCCATAACAAATGAGAAGCTATACGACTTAACTCTAGCATAATCACTCTGATATAGCTAGCCCTTTTAGGTATTTGAATATTTTCCAAATTTTCTGGCGCATTAACCGTTATCGCCTTTGCAAAACATTAGATTTGAAATCCCTATGAAATACTTGACTATAATGAAACATGCAAATTAGATGAACACAGATGATCAAATGTAAGCATATAAAAGCATAGTCAAAACTCTATCTCATAGTCGATTGGTGTCACATGTGCTAGTGACCCTTTCTCAATCCTTGATAAAAAGCTCAAGATGATGAAATGCTATGAAGATGGTGGAATGATGATGAACAAGATCAAATCTCAAATGAAGAGAGTAACCTTGCATGAAATTGTGAAGCCATTTGCTCAAAGATGAAGCTTGTATTTAAAGATTTTCAAATGCTGAATGTTGAAGAGGGACCAATGTGGGACTAAAGATTAAGCCAATGAGAGGAAGACACTTGTCATCATGTGAGTGGTCAATGGTTGTGCAAGATTTGGGAAGAGTGCCCATGAGAGGGAGAATTTGAATTCAAATTTGCAATAAATTTTGAGAGGGGGACAAGAAAGAAGAGCAATAAATGCCATGTTTGACTTGTCATGTTGAGGGAAAATGAGGTTTTAATAAATCAATAAAATTGATTTATTGTGCAATGTTCCGTCTAGATAATGCAAATTGGGATGGGATTAGCATTAGGTGGATTAGATGATGATTATGCTGATTAAGTGAGTTGACATTTTTGGACTTTTGATAATTGATTTATTTAAATCGAGAAAATGATGGAATATGAAATGAAGTCTGATTTATTTAATTAAATGGATGATGCAAGATGAAGAAAGGTTGAATGATAATGTTTATTTGATAAATGAATGGATGAAAATACGCGATTAGTGATAGAATAGATCCCTAATATCACGATATCTAATTTGTTGAATCCGATCCTAATGCATAATGTAAAATTTTGCATGTCTACACTATATAGACCTGATTTGGAAGTACTGTTGTATCCTATACTTCAATACCCACAAATCATGCATGTAGTATTCTTGAGAATTTCAAGCTAATCTAAAGAAATCATGGTGATAGTCAAGAAGAATATGTTATATATTTGAAAGTACTCTAGATCTTGGCCTTAGTATCTAAAGGTATTGAATTTGATAAGTGTATACACTAGCTGTTGGGTTGGTTGTGTTGATGATATAAAGAGTACTAATGGTGGCTTTTCTTTATGAAGGAAAAATGGTTTCATGGAATAGTAAGAAGTGAGATTAATAATACTTTCCACTAGAAAGAGTATATTGTTGCAACATCCTATAAACACAAGTGTTGTGGACAAAGAAAACATTGAAAAGGATGTCAGCATTACAATATGATGAGTGTATTCCTGTTTTGCAATAATAAAAGTGTTATCCAATATTTCCAAGAATCCAGGTAATGCATTCTAGAGCCAAGAACATATCAATTGTATATCACTTCCTAAGAGATAAGGTTACCAAATAAAAGAGAGTCAAGATGGAGTATACATTCCTACAAACTTCTCCCAGTTGTAGATATTTTCAAAAAGGCTCTTGCAAAGGATACTTTTGAGTATCTTTGGTGGAAGTTAGGAGTAATTTACCCTCCTTTTTGCTAGATGCATAGTTGGTGCATCTATCTAGGGGGATTAATTCATGCCATATCCTTATTCTTGGACTAATGGTGGCTACCTCTCGAGGCTTGAGGTAATAGCTATTGCTAAAGGGGGATCCTATAAGCTATTTTTAAAGGGAAATAGTATTATGTGTGCACCTTAGGGTGGGGTGTCTCCAAAGAGAATTTGAAGGTACAATTTTACCCAAAGGGAGAATTTTTCCTTCTTTCCTTGATGTCAAGCAGGGGAGAAAGTGTACTTTCAGTTATTTTCCATTAATACCAAAGGGGTATATTGTTTTAGTTTGGGTTGCATTGATGTCAAAAGTATGTTTGAGATTGTTGCAACTTGATAAGTTATGTTGTCAGTATTGTCAAAAGTGAGTTATTATTTGGTTGACTGGTTGTCAGAGCCCCTAAGAGATGATCCACATTTCTCCACTGGTGATGTTGTTCTTCTATGATTTGCAAGATAGTTTCATGTTGTTTCAAATCATGTGTGGTCCAATTTTTATTTTATTTAGATTATAGGAAAGGTGTTTTGGAAGTGACAATTTGGAGGTTGTCTTGTTTCTATGAGGATACTCATAGTGGTGCAAAGCGTAGATCTATATTCCTCCACATTTATAGATATGGTTGTGTAGATCAAAAGTTAAGTTTTTTGATTTGTGAAGGTCCTATATCCAAATTTTCATATCATTTTTCCTTCTGTAGAGAAAGTTATAAGTAATAGTGTTTAGGTATGTGTTTTCCAATGATTGGTTTCAATGTCTATTTGCTTACACCAACTTGTTGCTACATGAAGTTGTGAAATGGCTATATGAGAGTGTTCCTAAATATCATGTGATTTTTTTTGGTTTCTTCAAAATAAGTTTTGGTCCAAAATGAAGATGTTGCTAGACCTTATGCCTTTTCCTGGCCAATTGAAGTATGTTGAAGGTGTGTGCCACAATTTTTTGTTTGAATAGAGTCTATAGAGTGTTTGGAGATGTTGCATGGATCATGCCAACTCATTTGGGATAAGCACAAGTAAATTATTATCTTTCATGTGTACTAAGCATGTTGTAATGGTTGACATGCTACAAGTTTCATGTTTTCTTTCTTAAGGCCAACCTAACTTGAATTTGTGAAGCATGTGAATATTTTTCATTGAACACTAATGTTGTGAAGAGTGTTTAGGATAAAGTTAAGGGTATGTGTAGGATCATGATGGGCCAAAAAGTGGTGATATGATGAGTATGTGTAGGATATGTGATTGAGAAATTTTTATTACCCAAAATTGATGAAACAAAAAGGGTTTTTAAAGGATATTCTCAGCTTTCCACCAATATAAATTATGCTTTACTTTCAATTTAATAAATAATTACTATTCATTTCCTATTTGAATTATGATAAAGTCCTAATTAATAGGCTAATTGAAAAACATCTATAGCTTTCAAACGGTATCACATTTTCTGAATCCAAAATATGTGTCACATTCTATGCTTCACATACTATAGGATTAAAAAAAATGAATTTCATGAAGTTTTGACAAAGTTAAGGTGGTGAGACACACAAATTTTTATATTTTAAAAAAAAATTAATAAAAAAATCATAATTAATTATTTAATTGGAAAAAAATTACAAAAAATATACATCACATCGGGACATGAGCCCTCTACTTATATTTAAAATATTATTATAAAAATATTATCATTTTATTATGGTTATTATTGGTAAAGGTGGAGACACACAATTTACTATTTTTTTCCCTAAATTTAAGTGCTATTGCGTGAAATTTCAATTTTCATAAAATAGTTTTTTTTTAAATAAACCTAGTAGTTTAGAAACTACATTTAATTTTCTACAAATTATATTCATACATATTTTTGAAATAATATAGATAAATTATTTATTTTATGTCAGTTGCCTAACCCGGCTTTTTCCTAATTTCATTGCCACTTGGGGCCTTTGTTTTCCATAATGGTCTTGCACATGCCCTTAGGGTGTGTGTTGGGATCCACAAGGTGTATCCCTCTTCTTGGTGTTGTGTGTAGTCTGTTTGCATCTTTCCCTTCTACACATTTCATATTGTTGTTTGATCTTTGGTCAAATTGTAAATGTAATATTCTTGTTGTTTTTGGATGATATGTAATGTAATCAATGTAGTATATCATATATATATTGTAAACCTAGTTGATCTAGGTGACGTGGTTTACTCAAATGAGGATGTGTAATGCATTATGATGTTTATGTAAGTGACTAAAAGAGAAAGAGTAGAAGTGGGAGATCTTGTCCAAATTCAAGATAATCATATTTTGGTGACAAAAGGGAAGTGAAGAGTGTGCCTACCTATTATTTGAAGGTAGCGAGCCAAAGGTGAAACTTCTTGAACATTGAAAGCAATGAGTTAGTAAGCTAAAGAGAAGACATTTGAAGAAGTTACAAAATTTTTCAAAGTAGAATTACAATCATCAAAATGGAAAGGAAAAAATTGAGTTTCAATCATCAAAAGGATTGAGCTCCATTGTTAGATTCAAATAGTAGAAGTACCATCATGCTGTAATCATTTATGATTTTTTTCTCAATTTAGGGAGTATTTGATTCCTTAGGTTGCAGCCCTAAAGAAAGTCTACAGGGAGTTGCAGCTTCCTTGGGAGTGACCCTAAGAACATTTTGCATAGAGTAGTAGCTTCCTTGGGTTGTAGCCCTAAAAAAAATTTGTAACTTTTATTCATTTGTGAGGCTAGATTAGGATAGTAGCTCCTAGTAGCATTTATCACCATGAATTTTCCCCTCTGTGGTTTTCCATGCACATATATTTTTGTGTTTTGTTCCTTATTTCTATATTTCACATTTTTGTTTATGCTATAAATTTTAAGTTTCAATTTTCTTTGGATGGTTTGATATTTGTTAGAATATTGATTCACCCCTCTTAGTATTCTAGTGTATGTCCAATAGAGATAGTGACCATTTAAGATGTACTTTTTGATTCTAAAGATTTGAATTCCCAAGTCTAGGGATCCAATGTCCCTATCCACCTAGTTTGACATTGAATTCATATGTCAGGTTCCTTTGTCTCTACACTCTACTATTTTGTAATCCTTTTCTATATTTATGATTTATGCTTCTTTAAAATAATAATAGTTTGTTAAAATTGCATAGTTAACCTAGGTACACATTTTCATCATAAAAATTAAGTAAATAATCAATCAATCAACCCCTAAAAGAAAGAAAAAAAATCCTCATCCATGATTCTATCTCTTCCATAGTGGTTAACAGCCAAGTGAGAGTTTGTGATCATTTTTATTTCTTCCTCTGGACACAAAAAAGTAACCCTTTTACTTTTAATTGTTTGGTCCCTCCTTGTGCCTATTTAACTTGATTTCACCTTGATTTAATGTTGAAATGTATCCCATACATTCACGTTAGGTCTTGAATCTCTAAGAATCTTTAACACTTTATGATGTTTTGTATTTAATTGTGAAGTGTTGTAAGACATTTTCACACTTTTCTAGACTCTTCTTATTGTAATTCACTTGCATACCCCCTTTTATCACTTACCAAGTCTTATTTTAGAGTGTTGTAAAGTCTTGTAACAAACTTTCATGATTTTCTAGAATTGTCATCACCAAATACACCTTTCTTATGCTTTATTTGGCCCCTTTGTGCACTTGCATGCCTTAATTAAATGTATTTTTTAGTACAAAAATGACAAAAATCATTTAAAACAAACTAATTACTGATACCCATTCACATTCCTTGAGTGGTACCCATTTTCCCATGGTGGTGAATGAGTCCCTCTTAGCACAAAAATCAAAATAAACTTAAATTACTGTCAAGTTTTTATTCCTAAAGACCTAAGGTCGACCTGTGATGCATTTTTTGAAAATTAGGGCATAGGTGTGTATAAATACATGATTTTCTATTCATTTTAACCCCCATTCATTCAAGTATTCATTCTTTCATGCAATCTATCTAATCATTCACTTAGGCATCATTACATCATTTAATCAAGCAATTATCAACCATCTTGGAGCAGCCATTGACATATCTTTAGACTTCAACAACAAGTTTTTGATGATTTTATGACATTTTCATGTTATTTTTTCATCATTCCTTCCTTATTTATTTCATTATCAGAGGTTTGATTACCAAAGTGGGTTTTGATTAAGGCAAACCCCTATACTCTAACCCTTAACCATTTTTCCTCTCTTTGCATGTGTGTTTGCAGGTCCTGTCGAAAGATTTGTCAAGGAGAGATGTGTTGAAAAGTGGTCAATAAGTCATCAAATTTATCAAAGTAAACATAACCCTAATTGGAGCTTGAAGACTCTTTTTAGCCTATTTTCTATAGATTCAGATCCCACAACCCGGCAAGTAGAAAAGTATAGACCAAGACCCATATAGTTGACCTTTGACTTTGCAGATTTGTATAGGTGGACTGATTCACCATATATGGTGAGTGAGTCCCACTACCAGGCTGGAAAATTATTTTTCTAAAGTTTTGAGTTACCGACATCTTGAAACCTATTCCTGTTGATTTTACCAAAAGCAAGAGTGATTCACCATCTATGGCGAATGAATCCCATTGGGCATCAGCATTGAAATATACAACATTCCAAAGCATTTCCATATCTTCTTTTAGTTTCTAGGTGCACCCCATTTACTTTGATTCAATTTTATTTGCATTTGTTTATGTTTCTAGTTCATGTTTGCATACAACATTGTGTTTTCCAGCACTTTGTATTTCCTAGTTTACATTTAATAATTGATCTATTTAATTATTTTTTTGCATTTATTTTATCTCATCTAAGCATATTGAACCCACATCACATCCATATTTGAATTTAACATTGCATTTTGGCCCCAAATCTTTACCCTTTTAGGTGAAAAAACCTAGAAGGGTGACAAGCATTTTAGGTTTCCAAAATCTTTAGTTACATTTTGGTGATCCTCACATTAGAGAATTTTTACTTCTAATTTAAAGTGAATTTTCATCCTAGGTTTAGTTTACATCAACATTGCATTAGGTTTTACATTGTTTTGTGTCCTAGGGTTTTTAAAATTGCATTAGTGAAAAGATCATATAGTTTTCTTTGTTGCATTTCAAATCATTTCAAAACATTGAAATTTTGCATCTACATCATAGCTTTGCATCATAGAATCTAAAACACATAAAATTTCATTTAAAATTTATGAAAAAACTTTAAAAAAATCATCCTCGGACTCATTCGCCACCCTAGGTGAATTAGTCTAGTTGCACATTCTACACTGCATTTTTTGGCATTTTCTAGGCATTTTCTACATTACAATTTTTTGTTATTACATTTTTTCATTATTTTCAGATTTTTTGTTTTCTTGCATTTAGTGTACTTTCATTCATTTTTGAACATCATGAATTTTTTCTTTAATAAGTTTTGGATGTCATTAAAATCCTTAGTGGACATGTCAAATTGTACCTTTGGAACTAATCCTAATGACCTTGAGATTCCTCATGCTCCTTCAACTCCTCATGAATGTCCTCATCTTGTTGTTGACATCATTAGAGAAGATGATGATAGCATGAATAAGTTCTTAAATGAATTCCTTAACAACATTGAATCCAATGCATCATTTTACCCATACATGAAACCGCAAGACCTTCCTACAGTCTCACCTCTTGATAAGTTTGGTTACTTACATCCTAAAACTAATGGACCTAAGCTTCCTCCAATAGGTGGACCTAGTTCCTCTCACGACACAAGTCCTTAACCATTCTATGTTAACAAAATTACCAAAACTCCAATCAACCTTGAAGAAACTTATGGAAAAGGTTTTACCATCATAAGCAAACAAGGATGTGACAAAACAACTGCTTATAACATTCATCAACTTTTATAAAAAATACCAATAGATGAAAACACAATAGGGTTAGGGTATCAAGATCCTCCTCATGACAGCAAGCCTCCTTTAGAATATTGGAGACTTTGTGATAATGGAATAGTGATCTTTGATTCCCCTCCTAATCTAAATGCCCTTCCTCTTGATCAACCCTTACATGATACCAATGACAAGGATGATAAGATCCTCATGGGTCCTCTTCCTCATTCAATCCATGAAAAAGGTGAATCTAGTAAACACAAATGACCTTACAAGTTGAAAAAACTAAAGTTTCCTCTCCATCCATCACCTAAATGTGAAAGGAAATTGAAAATCCTTCTAAACAAAGAATTCATTTTATTACCACCTATGAATAGGTTGGTAATCTATCCTAAAGATTCTAATGTTCCGCATTGTACATATCATCGTATTCTTGGACATAGAAGTGATGATCATCGTCAATTGAAAGAAATACTGAGCAAGTATCATTTTGTTGGTGATAATTGCTATCCAATAAATCCATAAACAACTACCAAACACCTCATCATGAAATAGTTGTAGAGTCTCCATTCTCACTATTTCATGACCTTTCCCATCACCCATCTCGGCTCATTCTTTCCTTGCACTCAATGAGGGCAAGAAGTTGTTAGCCTTGTCCTAGTGATGCATTTTTCCTTGTCCTCTAGCTATGTTTTTCACCTTTCGCTTATCCTAACTGAGATTGGGAGGTGGATGACTTGTTTGATGGTCAATTTGCCTTTGCATTACTAGTATTTTTCTTTTATTTTGAATGTGTGTGTGTGTATCGTGTTCCCCCATTATGTGTTGTTTGATGTTATGCTCTCTTTGTGACATTCTTCTATTTGTACCTTCATTCTTCTATATGTTGTACATCACTTTCACTTTTTCCTTTCTTCTTTTATTTTTAATTTTCCTTTTGGGGTTGATGCAAAGCATAGAGATGCCCTATGTCTCTTCCATGTTGACCCAAAAGGTCTTCCTTTTTTTTTCCTTTTCACGCTTTTGTTTTGTGTTTTCCTTTTGGGGATGATGCAAAGCGTAGAGATGCCCTATGTCTCTTCCATGTTGACCAGATTTCCTTTCTTTCTCTTTTTCACTTTTTGTTTTGTGTTTTTCCTTTGGGGATGACCCTGAAAGTGTCACTATGTCTCTCTTCCATGTTGACAAAAATCGTCGCTACGTTTCCTTTTAAACTTTTTTTGTTTTCCTTTTGGGGATGATGCAAAGCATAAAGATGCCCTATGTCTCTTCCATGTTGACCCAAACGGTCTTTGTTTTTCCTTTTCGCTTTTGTTTTGTGTTTTCCTTTTGGGGATGACACAAGGAATTGAGACCACAATGTCTCTTTCATGTTGACCCAAAACCTTTTTTTTTCATTTTTCCATTTTCTTTTTGCTTATGTTTTCCTTTTGGGGACGATGCAAAGTGTTGAGACTGCAATGTCTCTTCCATGTTGACCTAAAATGGATCTTTCTTTTTCTTTTGTTTTTCTCTCTTTTTCATTCTTCCCATTCTATGTATCGGGGAATGATGACAATTTTGAGCTCTTTAATCCACCAACATTGCAGCAATGAACATATTGACCCCAAATCCATAGATCCTTATGTGTGTTTTGGTGTGTTCCTTTTTGAAACCCCTTTTTATTTTGTTCCTTTTTCATTTGCATGATGAAGCCTTACTTAGAAACATATGACTTGGCATAGGGGATTTCCAAGTTGGCTCTCATGTCTTTTTTTTTTTGCATTTTTCGTTTGCTACTTTAAAGTAATTGCTTAAAGAATAGTGTGTAGAAATTCCTTTAAAGTGGGGGCATGAATTGGCATTATTCATTTGAATTTTTATTCTTGGTTCTTAGTGCAACCTTGTTACTTTATATGATGTGTATGTTGCTTTGTGGATGACATTGGGTATGATGTCTCTCATGAGCATGATCTCTCTTAGCATATTACATTCCTCTTAGTGGCCTGATGCAATGCACTGCATCCCCTAAGTTGTGAATATTCTATTCTTTGATTGGTCCTCTCTTGGAGACATTAGACACAATGTTTCCTAAGTTAAATACCTCACATAAACTAAGAAAGACTCCTTTGAAAATTTATTTTGCATGTTGCATGTTGCATTTTTATGGCCACCTTGCATAACATAGCTCGCATACTTGTGGTTCCATCACATTTGTTCATGAGTTCTAAGCATACAAAGCTTTGATTGTCTCATGAATCATGAAACGACATTGTCCTTTGTGGAACCTTATTAAATTTATCATGAGGTATAAATTTTCTATGGTTGAGTGGGAAATCCCATTCCAAGGAATGACTTTTCCCCATAGCCACCTTCTTGTGTGTGAGTGCATACAAACTGTGGGTGTATGTTTCTCACCTTTTTAGCCTTCTCACCTTGTAGATAATCAAAAATTTTGTGGTCCTAGAATGAGTATACTCAGGCCTTCTCACCCGATGGACAACCATGAGTTCTTTCACCCTAGAGTGAGTACACATTTCCAAACAAGCAACCTAGATCTGATCCACAATGAGTTGGACAGGAGATCGAAGCTTTCTCTTCTTTCCTTCATTCCTTTTTCATCATTTTCATGTGCGTTCCTTTGCATTCATGTTTGGTTTTCCATGAGATCTTGATCCTAGGGGCTTGATTATCCCTCTTGATTGATCTTGTCTCATCTCCCTAGGAATTAATGCATTTAGACCCCTCTTGATACTATGTTCGGCTACTTTAGTGTGAGTTTGAAGCAATTTCATCCTCTCACTAAAATGGGGGCTAACTATGGACACGAAAATAGTAGCCCTTTAACTTTTTCTTGTTTTGTCCCTCCTTGTGCTTATTTGTCTTGGTTTCACCTTGATTTAATGTTGAAATGTGGCCCACACATTCACATTAGGTCCTAAATCTTTATGAATCTTTAAGACTTTATGATGTCTTTAATGGTGTTGTGAAGTGTTGTAAGACATTATCACACTTTTATAGACTCTTCTTATTATAATTTGGACCTAAACTAGCTTTCTAGGCCTAATAAATGCACCTAAACATGAAAAATGAGATCAAGTTAGGATCACTCACTGGAGGTCCTACACCTGTATGTTGTTGGTACACTCGTACTCAGTCTGAAACATGTCGTGGAAGCACGCGTTGCACCATCTTGATCAATGCTTAGAGCTCTGGTGGCATAATCTCTATAGGCTATGTATGCAAATGAATTGGAAATGGCCCCCCGAGGCCTATATTAAGCCTAAAAGTTAGGGATTTTTGACATCGTTTAGCTGTCCTGCTAGGTTTTTGGCCCCCCAAGCCTATTTTTGTTCGTTTATGGGCCATTTTGCATTATTTTGGCATGTTTTTTACCTTCTAGAGCCTTTCTGAACCTGTCAGGCATCTTGTCGTCTTTTTTACGAGATCACCCAAAAAGTTGAAAAAAATTTCCGCTCTCTCGAGGGGGCAGTACATCGACATGTTTCGTCCACTAGGGTAGCAGTGGGGAAAGTTTTGAAATTAAATGTTTTTTGGCTTTTGATCAAAGACATGTTTATTCTTTGAACCAATGCAGCGAGTGCTTTGCTTCAAAGAGGGGAAAAATATAGACACGTAAAATGTACTGATTGACATTACACACTTGATCTTGATTTACTAACATCATTTCAACCTAAATAATCTTCTCAAGCTTGTCATCACTTGTTGTCCCTTAATTAAATAACTCATTATTTATCTGATTAAGTTATTCTCTTTTGTTAATTAAATAAATCAACTTGATTTAATTAACCCTAGGTCTCTATTTAATTAAATAATTCATTTTATTTGATTAAATATCTAAATTCGTCTTATTAAATTAAATAAATTAAACCTTCATCTAATTTAATCTAACAATCATCCCCTTAGTTAAACAAATCAAAATCTTTATTTAACTAAAGTCTAAATCATTTTCCTCTCAACTTTGATTTATATAAATCCTAAAATCTAAGTCAAAATTCTCAAATCACCTAACCTCCTTTTATTTAATCAAATCCTGATTAAATCTAATCTTAATCCATGTACCATCCTCTAGCTTTTGCCACTTGCACATGAAAATACATTTAATTAATTTATTAAATCCCTATTTTCTCTCAACTTGGCATCTTTAGGGGAATATTCTTCCAAATTTGAAATCCCTCCAAGTGGATTTGTCCTTCCAACAAAGCATTCATTCCCTCTTACATGTCCTTGTGCATTGAGCTAAGTGGCATTAAATTCATTCTTTTTCCCTCTTACATGTCATTTCATGATTTTCAAACTCCACCTAATTTCATTTATTGTGCACATTCATCAAAATGTGCTCAAGCTTCCTCCGTTCACATATTGAGAGGTGGCACTTTCCCATTGGATGTTGAATGATCCCACATTGCTTCATTTTGATCATTCTTCCATCTTGTCTTTCTATAAATAAGAGGCTTCTCTCCTCATTTTGATCATCCAAAATTTGAGCAAACTTATTATACTCATTTTTATCTTCAAGCATCACCATTTTCATCCATTTTATCAAGTTTATAGCTTGGTTATTGCAGGTTTTCTTCATGGATCTCAATTGAATCAACCATCAAGTGGGTCAACCTTCATCAAATCATCCCAAGTCTACATAGGAGTTGGGAAAGGGCCAATTTCCACATCAAATTGGCACCAATTCCCCCATGGGATCAAGAGTTTGCTTTACATTGAATAGAATTTGATAGATTTTGTTTATATTTACTTATGTTCTTCATTTCATTTCTTGTTCTTTTCAATTTAAATGGATTTCATGGGGAATCTTTATACTAACTTGCATTTGATCTAATATTGTGTTTATTTCTTGTGTTTGTGTAGGTCTAGGATTGGGGTTCTACACTACCAAGCTATGGTATCTAATTCATTTATAGCCCATGATTATAGTGTCAACATTAGATATTGATAAAATATAGTACCAAAATAATACCATATTCCATTTTTAGGTAGATTATGATGTATGCCAACCCTTATATATGAAGTTAGGACATTTCCATGGAGGATTTATTTATATAGAAAAACCTTTATAAAATAGTCAATGTGTTTAACCTTTCTTTAAAAAGACAGTTTACCTTGTCTTACAATTATCAAAGCATTGGTTCAACCTCTAATTACATATTTAGAAACTCACTACAAGTATAGATTTGTATAGGAATATCTATCATAACATATAAGAGTCTTAACCTAAAATTTGTTACAAATTAATAGGAGACTTCCTTTACAATTTAGCTAGAGTTAAATAAAATCGAAATTCTTGGCCCACAATAATGATATGATCTATATATCACCCTAGTGTTCCTTAAATAAAACTTAAATAACATTAAAGTATCACTTACTAATCAAGTGTGTACATATATGGGTATATTTATATATTACAAGCATCTAGGAATATACGACCTAATTCCTTATCTAAAGATATCATTAACATATAATTAATTTAATTCTCACAATACATTTATTCCCCTATGGAAGACACACTCTTACACAATAATTCATACAATCACCACAACCACTAGTAAAATAATACAATTATTATTCATCCATCAACACCTTACATGAATAGGACAAATAAATTGTTTAACAAGATATCTCAATGAAACAAGTAGATACACAATACAAACCTATTATTTAGAAGGAAATGATAAGGATTCCTCTTTAGAACTATACTATATTGTACAATTAACAAACTATAAGTATCTTTCCCATAATAGTGAGAACACCATAATCTCCTTAGAAGGAAAGGATAAGTGATTCTTAGAACATGTTGAACTGCATACCAATTTTGATGATCTATAATTTAATCTTAGGTAGAGAGAACACTCACAAAGGTTGTAGACTCTTTCATTAGATATCCTTCAAAGTTTTCAACATATTTCAACAAATCCATTTTTTTATGGATATCCTACATGAATAATGGACATCTTCCCTAATTTCATTTTAGTGTAAGGAGGGTGCTAAGAAAATTCAAGAGTTTAAATTTTCCACACACCTCTCCAATGTAGAAGCAAATCCATCTCTATTCTTCCTTCCATCCTTTTTCTCATGTTTTTCTTTCAAAACAAAGCCTCTTCAATGAATTCATTTTATGGAAATCCTGCCATCTTTGCATTCCATGAGACCACAATTCCTTCCTAGGTCACCCCTCCAAATATCATGCCTTCATGCTTTCTCTTTGACTCCTCACCACCTCCCTTCCTTCTATTCTCCTTTGTACATGTCATCTCTTATTTCTTCTATTCCTTTATTTTTCTTCTCTCCCACATAACTTTATTGCCTTCCCCCACACAATCCTACTACCCTTCCTTCCTACACTCCATTCTTTCTTTTTTTCCAATAGAGCTAATGTTTTTCTTGGAGGAGAGAAGCGTACACAAAAACACATAACTAACTCCAGTTTACATGTAGGCAAGGAGAATGTTGGAGACAACCATGGAATTTAGATTTACACTTCCCAATTACATTTTCTTCAAAGTTTCTAATTCTTTTTCAAAAAAAAAAAATTGTGCACAACGTGCGACTATTGTAGTTCAGGAGACCACGTTTATTTAAGGGACTTCACCTCCATTCTAACAATGCCCCATATGATGATGAGACTCAGAGAAAAAGTGATATCTTCCATTATCTTCTTCTTCCAAAGATAAATCTTGAATATGTAGAATGAGTGGTTGTAAGGGTTTAAATATTGCCATTTTCCATCTTTAGAGCTCAAAATTTCTAGATCAATTGTTTGCAATTTTTTATATCAACGTTTCAGATCATACTCCATGATCCATCATCTGGATGTAAAGTAGTATAGAGAAATGAAAATGTGTTAGCAGACTTGGATAGAAATAGAAGAAGAGTGTGGAAACAAAATGAGCTCTAACTATTATGGACTGTGGAAACAAAATGTTACTAATTTTCCATCTTTTTTCACATGACTTGATATTTTTGGATGACTCAAGGAACTGGTAAATCATTCCTTCCTTCCCTCTCTACTTCTCTCTCTCACCCCCCTTTCCCTCTCTCTATTTCTCATTATCTCCCCTCTCCCTCTCTACCCACCTCTCTCCCCTTCATCCCTCCCTCCCTCTTTCCTTCTCTCTCTGCTTCCCTATCTACTCTCTATCTCCCATCTCCCTCTCTATCTTTACTTACCTCTCTCACCTAGCCTCCCTCCCTAACTTTACCTCTCTCTCTAACTCTCCATCTCCATCTCCCCCTTCCCCTCCCCTCTCTTCCCTCTCTACCTCTCCCTCCCTCCCTCATTATCGATCTACTTCTCTCTATCTCAGCCCCCCCTCTCTCTCTCTCCCCTCTCTACGTCTCCCTCCCTCTCTCCCCTCTCTACGTCTCCCTCCCTCTCTCTCCTCTCTACTTCTCTCTATTTCACCTAGATCTCTCTCAGCCTCTCTCTCTCCCTCCCTCCTTCCTTCCATATATACTCTCCATATCCCCTCTCTCTACCTACCTATCCCTCTCTTTGTACCTACCTACCTCAAGAGAGAGAGGGATGGAGCGAAGGAGAGTTAGGTAGAGATAGAGGGAGAGGTTAGATAGAGAGAAGTAGAGAGTGGGGAAAGGAGGGGGGGTGGAAGAAAGAGAGACATGGAAAAGTAAGTAGAGATAAAGAGAGGTAGGGAGTGGGGGAAGGAGAAGTAGGTAGAGATAGATGGAGAGGGGAGATAGAAATAAGTAGAGAGGGAAGTAGGGAGGAAGGGAGAGAGATATAGGTGAGATAGAGATAAATAGAGAGAGAGAGGTGGGTCTTGAACTTATGAGAGAGAGTAGTAGAGAAATGGATGGCAAGAGAGAGAAAGATGATAGGATGTTGTTGATTATTAAAATTTGACAAAGTTTGAAAAATTATAAGATCATCCAAAACATATAATCTGCATTATAACTCCTAGATATTTGAAACATTCTCAAAAATCCCAAAACTATATACATAAAATATAACTTAAAGTATAAGAAAATAAATTTATGTATATAAATTTCACTTATACATATATGTATTTCATGTATATAGTTTGAGCTAGAGAGAGATGGGAAGAGAAAGAGAGGGATAGGTATATTTACTTCCTAGAAACACAAGCACATTATAATATTCTCACATTATAGCACTCATTTTATAGCATGCTCATGTTATAGTGATCGAGCCTAGGATCTTTCACTACCAAACCATAATGTGAGTGTGTTATGCAATAACGTGCTCATATTAGGTCTTGTATGGGAACAAAAAGTAGTGTTGCTACTTTTTGGTCCCCTATCTTTCTGCACTTACCCATAAGGTGTTTCTTGTTTTTCAAGAGTAGTTTATGTGGTGTCTATTATGTTTATTTTATGTAGATATAAATATCAAAAGTAGTCAAGAAGAAGTACAAATTTAAAGGGGTTTTCCCTGAAACTAAGATTATGTCAAGATGGAACTTTGTGGGAGACAATTATTTAGGACATGTAAACATGGAGGAAATAAGAGAAAGCACGTTTGGAAATAGTTTTACACCAAAAGAAAGGAAATTAGTTGATAATGGGATTTCCCAAGATGTTGATTTCCTACTTTAGTTCAATGTCCTAATTAGATCATGAAATGTAGAGAGCATTATTTTTCTGAATCTAGGAAGATAATAGCTCCAAATGGTAGAGTATTTTTTGATTTGTTAAGTGCTACAATAATAGAGGCTTTTGAGATTCCCACTCATCCCACCATGACATAAATAAAAAAGGATCAAGAAAAACAAGTCTATGATCAGGGACCTAAGAAGAAATCAATGATCATAGACTAAATCAAAAGAAGAAACATCCAAGGAAAAAGGTGAACATCCAAAGCAAGATGAAGTGGAGATGGCTTCAACGTCTTAAAAATAAAAAAGCTAAAAATAAAGGAGAAAAGAAGGCCATGGAAGGAGAATGACATCCAATAGCTCAAACAAGAGTATATAAGAGAAAGGGTGAGTCTGCAAAAGGTATTGAAAAGCAACCACATAAGAAGAAAAAAATAATAAAAAGAAAACTCATCCTGAATAGCCTCATGTCCCCTCTCCACCTCATGATAACATTCCTCCTCCAACTTTTCCTGCTACTTCATATTCTCCTAAGTCCACAAGACCACCTTCCACTTCCTCTACTTCCACCACATAAGGCACTATTCCTACCATCACAACTACTTCACCTATCCTTTATTTTCCTATTTCTACAATCACCACCTCTATTTCACCCATTACCGTTAATTATTTTCCAAATACTTCACCTCCACCCCAATATTCCTCACCTTCAATATCATTACCACAATATACTATGTCCATTATATCATCTACCATTCCATCAACCTCTCTTCCTTCTACTTTAATTGATTTACTAGAATCTATTTTTTCCTAACTTTCTAATTTTCCAAGGGAGATGGTTGTTTTAGTTATTTTATTTCTAAAGTGAATAAGGCATTGTTAGAAAAGATTGCAAGTGCTCTCCCATTCCAACACCCCAAGAGAATATTGAGCCTCCTTCATTGGATAATATTGAACAAGTGTGCAAGGAGTTGGAAGCTCAATAAAGTAGCAATATAAATACATCTCTTCTAGTACCACAAGAGATTTTGATAGAATAGATTGATCAAGGTGGGTAGGGTACTGATGAAATGAAAGATAAACCTATTGATCAACCTATTTTTGAGCATGCACAAAAAGAAGTTGTAGCTAAATTCCCCAATGTTGAGAAGATAATAGAACAAGAAGAAATTAATGTTGCTTAAAATGGGGTTGAGAAAGTAGTAAATATAGAAAAAATTAAAATAAAAATCCCTCAGTCTTCGTCTCTATAGGAGCAATCTATAAATGAGTCTACATCCCTAAAATTGTTGCAATCATAATTAAAACAAAAGTAACCAATTACTAAAACTCCAAATTTGGATTTGGTAAGCTTATTAAGCATAATTGAGTAGCCTAGGGCAAAGGAGAAGGAAAAAACAAGGTCTCTCATGACTAGAGATTCAACCTGGTTAAGAGTTTTACATTTTGTAATGCCAACTATAGGTAAGGATAATAGGGATCTCAGACTAGAAGACTTTAATGTCTCCACCTTGAATTTGGGCCACATTTCCAAAATATAAGAAACTGACGAGTTACATGGGTCTATGAACACTAATGTACAAATATTGAATAAGGATGAAATCAACAAAATCTAGCTAAAAGCACAAGTGGTTGAGTTGTCGGATTACATTAAATATTTAGTTGGTCCCATATAGAAGAAGAAGGTAATTTTGTTCCTCCTATAGTTTTGTTAAAGTCAGAGGTGGAAGAGATGGAAATTTATAAAATCTATAGCCCAAGCTACCTATACATGACTTGACAACATTTTTAATGAGGTAAATAGAAAAATAGATAATACAATTGAAGTACAAAGTAATTTCCTAGTGCTAAAGAATGAAGTAAATAAGGTGTTGGAGGACTATGAGGAAAATGAAAAGTTCCATTCTATGGTTTTCCTAATGTTGGAAGCAATACACAAGTTATCTTATGAAGTACCAATAAAAGAAGGTATTTTTATTAAAGATAAACTAAAGAAACCTCATTTTTGGATGTATGCTATGAAGTTTAGAAGATACTTTTTGTAAGAAGCTAAGTAGGTAGCGTTGCACATAGATGTTCAAATAGATGATGTACTAAAGAATTGCACTAAATTTTTAAATATTTTAATAACTAGAAATGATACTAATAAAGGTATAGAATTTGATGATCAATTGATCAAATAGTAGTGGAAGTCACAATTATATAGAGAACAACCAAATATTTTTTTTTCTTAGGAAAATATAGATTGTGCCATTTCATTTTTTTTAGAAATTAAAAGTTCTTCACAAAATAAATCCCATGTAGAGGAAGTCCCACAATATTTTGGTCAGAGATTATGATGTCGAGTGTTACATAGTTCATTCTACTTTAGGTCCACAACATGATGAAGTCACCCCAACACATACTGTGTTTGTGAAGTATGCATGTATAAAAAGCGAATAGTGTAAACTTTTGATAGATGATGATCTTCTGTGATTCCTTTATGTCCCACATGCATGTCTTTTCCTCTCTTTGACTAATTTCCTAAGAAAGCATACCACCTTTTTTGTTCAAGCCTTTTTATTTTGAATGAAGATGCCAATAGTGTATGCATTGGAAATTATGCCAGATCTACGCCAACTATGTGCCAAATGACCCATTTACTAAATTTTCTTCGAAATGTAATTTTGCCTTTCCCAAGATAAGGATGTAACATAATTCAGTTAGAGATAGATGAAATCATTTAATGTGCCCCATGTATTTATTTATGATCTAATATTTACCCTTGGTATTGAGATGATCCCTACCATTAATTGTGTCCTACATTTTATTGTTCTTTTATTTATAAGGCAACATTCTCTCAGTGTAAGACATTGTTGAACAAGAATTGTTGAGACTAGATATTTGAAATTATTTTGGTGTTTCTCTTGTGGTTTCAAATGTTTACATGGTTCCTTTCTCCAATAATAGATAAAATTTCAATTGTATTAGTGATGAAGTGTCTAGATATTTGATAGATCTATGGATAATACCATTTGTGGCTTGCTAATTGTGAGTTACTTTGTATGGTTAGTCAACGCCTTATTTTGTAATAAGTACAATTATGAATTTTTTCTTGAATTGTGCTAGAAATTTTGTATACATTTGAATCTTTATGATAGGAAAATATTTACATCCATTGAAGATTACACTATTTCTGCAATGTTGTGATTTTACTTCTAATTAGATTAGAATTATTTTATTTGAGGAATCCATCTATTTGATGCACTAAATTATTATTGTGGTTTACCATAAGAATTCTATCTCTTTTCTTTCTCACCTTATCTTTTGAATTTTATTTGAGACAAGAAAGTTAGTTTTAGGATAACCTTCAAACTATTGTTAATTTAGAAGGTTAAAAGCTATTTTTAGATCTCAGATCTAGAGGTATACACCGCAATTGAAAATAACAATTATACATTAAACAAAACTATTTTACAAGTCAAGACCTAACAATTGAAGCCTTGGGGTAGTCTTTTTCTAAGTCATTAGGATCATATTTCCTTTCAAGATAGATACAATACATAGTATTTTGTCTAAGTTGTGGTGTGCAAAAACACACATCAATAGTTAGGTGTTTGATCATTGCTTGGAATTGGTTGGAGTTGATGTATTTTGGGACACTAGAATTTTGTAGATCTTAATCTAAAGTTTTCTCATGGATGGGATAAGTTTTAAGAAATTGTAAAATATATATTTGATCTTGTGTCTTCCCAAGGTGACCAAGGAGATTATAATGGGTACATGGCTAGGAAAATGATGACATCTCTTGGATAGTTACCTGATTTTGGTGATTAGTTCTAGCACAATTACAATTATGACTCTTGATGGTTATTGTGAAAACTTTTGAATGAATTTGATTGACTCGACCAAATATTGAGTCATAGGACATGGTATTATGGATAAAATTGGTATGATTTCATGATATATCCTTGTTGGATGTGGATGGATTGTTTTGATCATGATTGGTGAGTGAATTCTTGTACATACCTAATTGATCATTTAGGGAATTCGTTGAGTGGCCTTCAACTGATCTCACTACAATCAATGATATCTTGGATCATGTAATTATTGAGTTTTATACATTTGGAGGTGGCTTGACAAATAATGCAAGTTTTGGGTTGTTTTCATTAAAAGGTCTTGTCATGGGAAATTACACCATATTGGCTTGAAATAGTTTCAAAAATACCACTTCTATGGGTTCCCCCAATAGAGTATATTTGTGCTTAGGATTCTTATTTCATTTAGGATATCATTGTGGGATAGAAATATTATTTTTTTCTTGTAAATTTTGGATGTTTGGGGTATTTTGGGCTGTTGGTGGTATCGGTGCTTGTACATTTTAGATATGTTTAGCATTTGTTACACCATCATTGACTACATTTTTATTCTTGGCCCAAATTTGAGGATTTCCATTGGGTTGGTTATTGTTTGTGTCTTTGTTTTCTTTATAGATCTTAACCAAAATGTTTAGCAATAGGGGCCTTTTGGATAATTACCCATTTTTCTATGAATTCACTCAAAGGAATTTGCACATTAGACCTATAAGTGGAAGCCCATTTCTTGATTAAGGTTTTGGATGTAGATTGTGCCAAGTTTTTTTCAAGAATAAGACATGAACATATACTTGTGAGATTTCTCCAACATTGTAAGAAGGTTGGAAAGATATGATCATTATGTTTTTTGGTGTCACACAAATCTAGCTGCAACTATTCATTTTTTCTCCTTATGATCTCTTTCTCATCTTGATGATGGATCACAGAGTGCGATCTGAAATATTGATGCAAAAATGATCACACAATCGAATACAAAAATCTGTTAAGCTTGCAATATGATGAAGTGTTAGGGATGTATGAGCTTGGATAAGGTAGGTATGATGTGTTGGCTGAAATATAAGTTGGAGAAATATATGATGAAGTTTTTGGTAGATGTAATGTAGGATGAGAAATAGATGATTGAGGAAAATATAAAGTTTGTGGAAAATATGATTGAGAGAAATTATGAGGTAAATATGATGAGATGATAGATGTTTGAGGTAGTTTTTTTATTTTTTTAATTATTATGAGTAAAATGTGATGAATGGTTGTGGGAAGTATGAATTTGAGAGGCATCTGAACTGGTAATAAGAGAATATGATGTGGTAAGTTGGGTATTTTGATGGACTTTATTTGTGGTTATTTTAACACAGATTTGTGATGATGAATTAGGGATGGTGATAATATGATAAGGCTTGATGATTAGGAGTTGATTAGAACGATTGCGTTGAATGCATATAAACATAAGGAAATAACAAACATTGTGAAAAAATGTCTTTACTTAGTTCTAGGTAGAAAATGTCTATGTGGAAATTCAGTCAACTTTGAATTTCTTAAATCAAAATGAGATAAGTTTGCAACAACAAGGATGACCTTACAACCACAAATTGATCTTGAGATGGAAAAGAGAATAAGTCTCAGTGGATAACGTGTGCATGGAAATGAGTGTGAGTATGGATGTGATAAACAAATGAATAGGTTGAATGTATGAGGGTGTGTGAACATGCAAATAAGGATGAGTGTTCATACATATATAAATTGGTAGGTAGATAGAATAAATCAAGGAACCCAACTTTACACAAAATTATATCATTTATCAAAGCTCTCTAATTAAAATATACAAAAAATTAAATGAAAAATGATAATAATATGCAAATTCTCAATATCTTTTTTGAGAACTTCTCAATAATTAACTTTATTTTTTAGGAATTTTTAAATGTAGATTGGATCCCTGAATTAATTTATTATTTTAATTAACTACTATTTTCTTTACACAGGCAGATTACATTTATTCATATAATGATTTCAACTGATTTGCAAGACGGATTCGGTCTCAGAACCATAGATGCTAAGGTTAGAGGAAGCTTCTCATGACTAGCATAAGTTCATAAGCCTTGAAATTCTGCTTCTTACACGAACATACAAATAATGTGGGGATATTTCCAAATTCTGTTTTCCACGTTCTTTTCAGTTTTATTCCTACCTTTAGCCTGTCAAGCTTTTGGATCAGGCTATACATTGACTTCAGTCACACAAGCACCAGACGGTAAATCCTTAGCAGCCCAACTACAGCTCATCTCCAATAATTCGCTTTATGGCCCGGATATACAAAACCTCAAACTGCAAGTCAGGTAGCTATAACCAATCCTTATTTATTAAACAGAGTTATTTTTTTTCTCAGAGAAGTTCGTGCTTCATCTGAAAGTGATCACTAATGAATGACCTGGAATTTTTCCAGCTATGAGTCCAATGAGTGCTTAAGAGTTTATATCAGCGATGCAGAAAAACAAAGGTGGGAAGTCCCCAGAGAAGTAGTTGCCAGATATGAAAACCATCATGGTGCTAATGATAATTGTAGTAATACTTATGATAATGAATTGCAGTTTTCATACACCCAAAGCCCATTTGGATTTGCAGTTACAAGGAGATCCAATGGAGAAGTCCTGTTCAATTCCAGTGCACAAGGTCAAGGAAACGCTTATCTATTTGGAAACATGGTGTTCGAAGACCAGTATTTGGAGATATCTACTGGTCTTCCCTCAACTGCTTCTCTATATGGATTGGGGGAGAGCGCCAGGCCTGGATTTATGCTTAACAGGAATGGAAGCCGGTTTACTCTCTGGAATCTGGACATTGGGGTTGTGAAATTGTATCTGGATTTGTATGGGTCTCATCCATTTTATATGGATGTGAGAACAGGGGGTGTTGCTCATGGAGTGTTGTTGCTTAATAGCAATGGGATGGATATAGAGTATGCGGGCAACTACTTGACATATAGAGTGACTGGGGGAGTTTTGGACTTCTATTTTTTCTCTGGCTCTTCTCCACTCTCTGTTGTTCAGCAATACACAGGCCTGGTGGGTAGACCTGCCCCAATGCCATACTGGTCTTTCGGTAAGATGTTTTTCTTCCATGTTTTCGCTTTATCTCCAGATATGTTAACTTGGATTTGAATCAGTATGCAGAGTGTGCAGTATAAAAGTGTTTTTCATCACATCCTAGACCATGTTATGCATAGAACAACGAGTCTCGGGAAGAATGACTTTAGAAACCATATTAATCAGGAGAACAGCTCACGATTTTGGATTCTCACTTGTGATTTTGATCTAGTGAGGCTCATGGATCAAACACTAACTTCCAGCTATATAGATACCCAATCTTAAAGCTTGGCTGCCAAGAAATTCTCCCCGAACACAATCCTAGTGGCCCTAGTATTTAACCTAATTGCAGAAGGAATCATCCCAACCCTGCAAACAGTCAGGTTCCAGTAGTATCAGCTCTGAATAGCTGGTAAGAGGGATTACCCTACTGAATTCGGTTGGCTTGGTTCTGGTTCAAAAGAGTGTAATACCATGCTTCAGATCTTCATGTACAATTATTCAGGTGAGAAGAGAAGCTTTTTTTCCTCAAGGAAAAGCATCATAGCTGGAATTGCCCCTTTCAATTGGGAATTTCATCATTTGTGAAAATCCCAACAAATTAAGGTATTGCTCCTACTAATTGCTTCTCCAGAGGCAGATCTATTACCATTATGGGCCTGGCAGGGGTCTTTGCAGTTGTGCCTAATCCCGGTCCACTATGATTTGTGCTACCTTAGTGAACGGGCTAGCCTTATGCCATACAAGAATTACAAGACACGGTGGCTAACCCGAGTAATTTGGGGTTAAATAGGTAAACAAATAGTCTCCTGAAAATTTTCTTACGATTGTGAAAATTGCAAGAGCTTCTATTTTGTTTTGCCTTTAACTAGATCAGAAGGTAAAACTCCACTTTTCTCAGAAGGTAAAATTTACTCAGCTATCGATCAAGTAATGTTTTGCCTCCAATTTGAAGAAACTCTACTTTTCTCAGAAGGTAAAATTTAGTCACCTATCGATCGATCGAGTGATGTTTTGCCTCCAACTAGAAGAAAACTCTACTTTTCCCGGAAGGTAAAATTTAGCCACCTATCGACCAAGTGATCCTTATGATTATAAAAATTCAGCACAGTAGGTATCATCACATTATTAATGCCCACAGAGTGAAAGGGGATTGTCATATAAACAGTAACATGTTTCTAGGAAACCAATTAAAATATTGCAATCCATTGGAGGGCATTAAGTGCTTACCAATGCAAACATCGATTCTATTGCCTAAAGATGTTTGGCACTAGAATAACTTTTCAGTTGTCACTTCAAATACACTATATAAATATTCATATACTTACACAGACATATAGGAATTGAAATATCATTCTGACCTAAACGCAAAAGCTAGATTTAATAAAATATTCTAACCCTATTTTACCAAGTTATTCAATTCAGTATTGGACCCTTAATATCTAAGAAGGCTGCAGAATCAATTCTAATAAAACCATAAATATCAGACCAAATGGAGATAAGAAAACTTTAATCCATTTTGAAAAGTCCTTTCCAAAATTATTATTCTAGCCATTCTTCTCGTGGATCTAACTCGTTTACAGCCAACACCATAATTAGGGCATGATAAGCAATCATATACATATTTAGTTATGCACACATA
>VDFB02047230.1:209057804-209266079 GCA_007258455.2 Sequoia sempervirens | reverse complement strand
CATCAGATTTCTATCTCTTTGATGCTAACTTTTTATCAGTATATCTCTCGACGCTTTTCCCTCTCATCTATTTCTCTATTCTTTTGCTTTCTACTATATTCTACTAATCACACTCGATTATGTTAGACTCATCTTCTTTTTTATAACCGACAAGTCTACTTTTCCTTTAGCCATGTACCACCACCACCACAATTCTCTATATTTTTTTTTTCTATTTTTAGCATGTATCAAACCCTATCTTTGATACACATTAAATTACCATTCCTGTATGATTGATTTGGTATTAGATTTTTGTATCCATCTGTTCCTTAATGTTCTCAGTCATACCTTTCAACAACCAATAAAAATTTCAATTGGAGCGGTTGTGGTAATAAATTTCATTCACAATGTCAAATTTCACCACTTGACTAGGAGTTCCACCTCTTGACCATTGAGAGAATCAAATATTTGAATATTTTTTATAGATTTGCAACTTCACACCATGATCTGATGGTCTTCGTTAATATGCTTCAACTTTAAAATGTGACCATTTGATTAAATTCCCTTTGAATTTGTGCCATCTAGATCTCCACTTAAACTCTGGGTGAAAATTTTGCTTGAGATGGGATTAAATCTTAGCTAGGTCATCATGGACACACGTCACAATTTTCTGTTCCTACAAAGGAAAAATGAGGACCCACCATTCTTTCTACAGAATGGTGGAAATATGACATCTGACTCATAGACATCATATTGGACACGTGGAGCCATATCATATCATCACAAACTTGGCATTGCCAGAGTAGGACAAAAAGGAACTATTACGATAAATGTTTTATCTTCTCCTTCAATGTGTACCATTGATCTTTATCGTTGTCCCTTTGCTTACCATGTTTTTTCTTTGTGCTTGAAAAATGATATCTACAATCCATATGAGGTATGCAATGCAATGAATGATTTCCAATTGTCATCCTTCTGTCTATTATTCCATCTCTCTTTGTGCTAGAAAACTTAAGATGTGATGCATAGTGTCTTTATGTTGCAATGATATTTAGACACTTTTCATTGTTTCACACTATCACATATTTAACATTGTCAGAGTAAATCAAAAAAACAACGCCAAGTAATAATTGTTGATCTCTACTATTTCTTGTCTTGATAATTGATCTTAGCAAAGCAAAGAGCCTTGTGCTTGGTCCCACCAAATACATGGAAATATTTCAGGATCTCGTAGTCAAGAGCTGACATTAGCCGTATAGCCTTGTGGGTGCATGACAGTCGACTGATCTTCAAACAGTTCATCGAGTCGGTAATCCCTAGGACAAAGGGACCGGTTGTACAATGATGAAGAAGGCTTAAGTTGTAAATTCACCTTTTTTATTTATATAACTATGAAAGACATCCTAGTATGGATAATTGTGGACAAAGGTAATCAAGGTGTGTCATACAAAAATGGCCCCTTTTCATTTTCATGGCCTTTTAGGTCTTGTTTCATGGTGTTTGAACTATGTTGCTATGATTTTATGTTGTAACATGGCTTGAACATGCTTATTTAGGTACTAAAAATAAAAGAACGATGTCTTGTGAAGGTGTTGTGAAGTGTTGTAAGACATTTCCACATTCTTCTAGACTCTATTTAATGCAATTTACCTAAAAAACTACCCTTTTCACTCATCAACAAGTCCTATTTTGAAGTGTTGTAAAGTATTGCAATAAGCTTTCATGCTCGTCTAGGCATATTTTCCTTATTTACACCCTTCCCATGCTTTATTTGGTCTCTTTATTCCCTCACAAGTTGTAATTAAGTGTATTTTTGAATTATTTCCCGAAAAATAATATTAAATACAACATTTTTCCCAACACATGTTTTTAGGTCCAATGCAGGAGTCCCCCTTGGCCCAAAATTCAAAATATTTCAAATTTCCTTTTGAGATTTTATTCAAAATCACTTGATGTCGGCCTATGATAAGGTATGAACAGATACTAAGGTAAAAGAAGTATATAAATAAATTATTTTCACCTCATTTTACAGCTCCTTTCTCATTCAAGCATTCAATCTCACATTTCATTCATTCAAGCATTTCACATCATCTTTTCAAGCACCATTCAAGCACTTTGAAGTAGCCATTGACATTGCACTTCAGACTTATCAAGGGTTACGATGGCCCATTATGCTTGCATTTATTATTTTATGTTTCTCTTTTCGTTTCATTATCTTTTCAGGGTTTGAAATTTACCCAAAGTGCAGTTTGAGGAAAACCCTATTCCATAACCCTCAATCAATTTTCCCCTATTGCATGTTTGTTTTGTAGCTCTTTAGGGTATGTAAGTTGATACAGGTTGTCTTAGTTTTTTCAAGATATATTTAAATTCTGTATAGGTGATTCAAGTCAGCAGGTCAATTCAAAAACGGAAGAGAGTTATTTGTCTATTTTCCTATACATAATTGTCTTACGACAACCCTATGAAATAAAGTTTTCCGGTCTGGTGTTGTAGAGTTGTCTCCTAATTTTTCAAAAATTTGTATGAAGGATAATAATTTTCAACCTATAGTGATATGGAGGTCCCACCTTGGGACTAAAAAATCTAAATTTTGTCAAATTACGGATCCCTACCAATGAGCAGCTCCCAACCCCTTTTTTTCACCCGGAGGACTAATTCCACTTGACTTGGGGAATGAGTCCCAACTTGTAAAAGTCTAAATAATTACATCAGAATTAAAAACCTCCCACAATCATCCCTGAATTCATCTAAGGTACTTTTTCGGATTCATCCTGTACTTTCTATTTTGGAATTGTTCTTATTTCTTCCATTTATTATTATTTTGCATCCTAAATGTGTTTCCAAACCTTAGTGCATTGCACTTTTCGATCATTTTACAGGGTCATTTAGTTGAATTAATTGAATTTAGTTGAGATCATTACATCAAAACATTGAATACATCCTAAATTTGACTAAATACATTTACATTTTTTCCCGGCACCTATCTCTCCTTTTGGGTAGAAAAGGCTGTAGAAGTTACAAAGAGTAGTCCACGGTCCCAAAATCTATGTTTCATTTAATTGAACCAACTTTTGAACACTTTGAATTTTTGATTACATTCGCATATTGAATTTTAGCTTCCATTTGCATTAGCATTCAATTAAGACATTCATTTGTTATTGCAATAGTGAAAACTTCATTTAGCTTTCATTTTTGCATTACGTCTCATTGAAAAAAGTTAAAAAATTGCATTTTGCATTTGTCATTTCATTCTATAGAGAATTTAAATCATATTTAAATTTCTAAAAAACACTAATAAACTTCATACTGGGACTCATTCGCCACCCAGGGCAAATCAATCCCTCTACACTTTTTAGACAACATTTCTGGCATTTTTTTGGCTTTTTTTTTTCTTTTTTCTTTTCATTTAGTTGGATCTCTGTTATAGTTAGTAGAATCTCTATTATTTTCATTATAGAGCTCTTATATTAGCTTGCATTTTCATTAATTCCCCCTTTGTGGTCCTTGCATGAGTGTTTGGTGCCCCGTTGATAATAATTTAGTGAGAAGAAGTTCTAGACTCATGGATTCCCACGATAGCACTTTCATTGTGTGGACCTTGGGATCTCAGCAGGCTCCTACTCCCTAGGATGGACAATGACATTATCCCTATATTACCACTTCCATGCCTTCCTTTCCATCAATGAGATATTGACAATCCAAAAATTCCCTCCCATAAGAGAAAAGAGTCATTAATATTCGCGGACTTTGCACATTTCCAATGAGACTTGTCATGAAACATTTTCGATAACGCCCGTACCACCGGTAGGGAATCTTCATGGTTTGATTTAGAAAGTGATGATGGCTTTACCAAGTCAATAAAATTGTGATATTTACAATAAACAGCCATCTTCAATACCGATCCAACCCAAAATTCCTTAATATGAGGAGGACCTCAGTTCCTCCCCCTTTCAACTCCACCAGCATCCATACCAACTTCTATCAATCTGTAAGTCCATACAACTATGCATCAGGCTACTTCTTTCCTAAGTTCCACTAGCATTCCTACTTCTTTTGTGGCATCACAAGTCCCTTCCACCACTTTCACACCCCTTAGCATTCCTTTCACTTCCCCTAACATCACTTACACTCCATCACCATTTTCCCTTCCACCCCAACCCACATACCCCAATCCCCTTCTTACACAAATCCTTACCACTGTTTCATCTATACAACATCAACTTTCCACCATTAGCCAAAGGTCAGCCCTCCAGCAACATATTGTGTCTCCAACAACCCCTTATCCATGTAAATCTTGTTTTAATTTCAGAGGGATAGAAATTACTTAGTTTAGAAATACAAGAGGAAAAGTAGATCCTATCAATATGCAATTAGAAGGGTTTGCTCACCGGACCATATATAGAAATCCTCCTTGGATAGGAACCACACTTCAGTTTTAAAACCACATCTGATATAAGAGTCTCTTTTTACACCTATCAAAATCATGATAAAAATAACTTGCTTTTGGGGATCAAATGGAATTCGATTCAAATTTTTTTTTGCTTTAAATTATGTATTCCCTAATATAAACTTCCAAAATATAATTTTAAATAAAATTTAATTTGATTATTATATTTATTTTTATTTCTTGTGAATGTAGGTTTTCACCAAAAATCAAATACATTTTATATTTAATGGAAAAATATATGATTATCAAAAAAAAGAAAAATGTGATTACACACTAGATGTTGGGAATTCATAAGTCCAACAAAAGAAAAATTTGAATTTTGATACATACAAAAATTCACGCGTATATCACGGTCCGCTATATACGAATTATAATTAAGTTTTTGACTTCAAAGGCAGTTAAAGAAAAATATTAAATAAAGACTATCAACTAGAATGAAACCCCACTCAATATAATTTCAAATCCAAATTTGAAGAATGCTTCATGGAAAAAAGTTATACATTATCACGATTAAGATTGTCACTTTTTAAAAATGTTGTTTTATGGAAAAAACTAGATTTTGAGGGAGATGGAAAAAGAACTGCACAAAAAATTTCATATGATCATCTTCAAATTCCCTCAAGAAAATGGCAGTGTCCACCTTATAAAATGTAGAAAAAATACGGATGAAAAACTGACGAATTTCATCTCATGTTACCAATCCTTATATTCTCAAATTGATGTCAAGATTCTTGATGCACATCTACAAAATATGTTTATCGAAAACTTGCACACCAACCTTCAAGATAAACACAAAATGATGAAATTTCCTTCATTCATGCATTTATGTACAACCTTATGTGACTATCAAAATTTGGTTTCAAGTCATGATTCAAAATCCACTTCTAGCCAAGTTGACAAACCAGAACACACCAATCAAAACTAAAATAACACACAAAACTTCCGCAACCCTAATAGAGGCTTTCTACAGTTTAATCCACCTCCTCAACCTCAACCACAACCAACCCAATCCATTCCAAATCAATTGGTCATTGTTAAGGAATTCATGCCTTATCATTATGGGGATCCAAAGAGACAATTCACTCCTTTACCTGATACTCTCCATAATATAATGAACCAATTAATTAAAAAATGCATCCTCACTTTGTCGCTTGTTAGACCACTTGATCCAAATTAACCATTACCACCCAATTTCAAGCCTAACGCTTATTGTCACTTTCATCGCCAAAATGGACATGACACTGAACATTGTAAGCATCTAAAACATTTAGTTCAAGACCTCATTGAGTTAGACCGTTTTTCCATTGATGGTGTTAATGGTTAAGACAATATGTCTATTGCACCCCCTAACCAGAATTCACAGATTTTCACCAACCCCATGCCTAAACATACTACCTCGTTTGTCAAGGCTAGTGAACCTTCAAACCTTGATGTAATGACTGTTGATATAAATAGTGAACAACATGATACATCTCCTATTGTTACCCAAGTTAGTCATATGGATAATTTTGTGGCTACGATAGACATTATCCTTCATAAGGGAGAAACCACTAAGTCTCTTGAAATCACTTTTTCTACTAAAGACATACTACAAAAGCTTCTTGATGGTCCTCTCTACATAGATGGAAAAATCTATGATAAGCCCACTAATGGGATATTAATAGATCCCACTTGTGGTGAGCATGTGGTCATAGAGAAGTTTCTAGTATTACATGAACTATATCAAGATGAATATAATAAACCAACTGCATGGATAAAAACACATAATGGTTTTCTTTCCCTACAATTGGATCAATCATGCTAACCTTACAAATAGGACTTAAAGCTTTGGAGGTAATATTTTCAATTATTCCACAATCTTACCAATTTCATTTGCAGCTAGGCCTCCCTTGGCTTCGCTCAATGAAAGAGGTCCCATCAGTTGTTCATAAGTGTTTGAAGTTTCCACATGACAATGAGATAGTCACCATACATCATAGTGGGTTTAATCCCTTATATTCCAAAGGTAACTTCTCATTAGAATCCTTTTGGCCTAAACCTATGGAACCAATCACCCCTCACAAGAACTTCTTTTTCATAGCTTATGAAAAGTTTAAAGCCAAAAAGATATTTGAATTATCTCTTTGTAACTCGTCCCTATCTACTTTCGCACCTCCTATCATAGAGAAAATCCTCAAACCTCCTGAACAATCACCCCACGATAGTTCCCCGCCATCGTTTAAATGACCAAGAGAACATGAAACAAACCCTTCTTAGCCTCCTCACCTTAAAAAAGTGTATAAAGCTAAAGAGAAAGTGGTTGATCCATCCTCTTCGGTTTCTTCTATTCTTCTCCCTTCAAACGAAAAAGAACCTATGATGACTCAATCCACTCTTACACCTTCACAACTCCAAAATAGAATTAAATGGAACTGCAGTGCTAGGGAATGTAGGCAGCATCATCGTCTCCTTTCTCGTCAATCTCGCATAGAAGAAGATAAAGAAAATCAACCTTTACCTTTGATAGAAGTAATAGATTACCACCGTCCTTCTCTTGACCCACCACAAGATAGCCCTATGCAATAATCACAACAAATTGAACCAATCCAACAACCTCAGCTTTTGATACATCCATCTTTTGAAATCACCCTACGTCCTCCTATTGTCATTAATCTTGATGATGATGATGATGGTGATGACAATGTGGAGATTTCCAAAATAGATGAAGAAGTGCATAATGATTTAAATTATTTATTTTCATCTACAATAAGCTTAAATGATACATCCTCTCCACCAAGTGAAGAACCTGATACGACTCCTTGTTCAGTGCTTGCAATTATCCCTTTCGACATTAAACCTCCCTCGCATTACATTGAACATGATTGGGAGGTGGATAAAATGTTAGATGGTTGACTTGCATTCACCTAACTAGCCTTTTTACTTTTCTCTTTTTTATTTTTCTTTTCATGTGTGTATCATGTTCCCCTGTATCGTGCATTTGATGTTCTCTCTCTTTGTACACTTTTTCTATTTGTATCTCTCCTCTTCTATATGTCGTACATTTTCCTTTTCTCTTTTTGTTTTGTGTTCTCCTTCTAGGGATGATGCAAATCGTAGAGACACCTCATGTCTCTTTCATGTTGACCCCAAAGGTCCTTATCTATTTCTCTTTTTGTTTTGTGTTCTCCTTTTCGAGATGATGCAAAGCATAGAGAGGCCCTATGTCTCTTCCTTGTTGACCCAAAAGGTCCTTGTCTTTGTCTCTTTTTGTTTTTTGTTCTCCTTTTTGGGATGACGCAAAGCATAGAGATTCCCTATGTCTCTTGCATGTTGACCCAATTAGTCCTTTTGCTTTTTCTTTTGTCTTTTATTGTGTTATCCTTTTGGGGATGATGCAAGGCATTGAGACCGAAATGTCTCCTTCATGTTGACCCAAAAGCTTTTTCTTTTCTTTTGCCTTTTCATTTTTTTTTTCTTGTGTTTTCCTTTTGGGGATGATGCAAAGTGTCAAGACCACAATGTCTCTTCCATGTTGAATCAAAAAAAACATTTTTTTCACTCTCTTTGTGTCATTCTTCTAGTTCTATGTGCCTTGGGGAATGATGACTATTTCGAGCTCTTTCATAAACACATGGCAGCAACGAACATATTGACCCAAATCCATAGATCCCTTATGTGTTTGGTGTTCTTTTCTGGGGTAACTCCCTTTTTCTTTTCCTTTCCTTTTCCTTGACATGACACAGTGTAACTTTGAAACATATGACTTGGCATAGGGCTTTCCAAGTTGGCTCTCATGTCTTGTTTTCTTTTTGCTTTTTCTTTCTTCTCTACTTTAAAGTAATTGCTCACAGAACGATGTGTAGCAATTCCTTTAAAGAGGGGGGCATCCATTACCATTAATTCATTTGCATTCTTGGTTCCTAGTGTAACCTTGTCATTTATATGATGTGTTTGTCACATTGTGGATGACTTTGGGTGTGATTTCCTTCGTAATTGTGACCTTTCTTGACATATTACATTCCTCTTAGTGACCTGATGTGATTTACTCTATCCCCTAAGTTGTGAATATATTATTCTTTTATTGGTCCTCTCTTGGAGACATTAGATACAATATTCCCTAAGTAACTGAACTTGCATAAACTAAACAAGACTCCTTCGAACATCTTTTTAAATTTTACATTTATGTTTAACATTTTTACATTGTTTCATTTTGTATGGCCACCTTGTATAACACAATTTGCATGCATGTGGTGCCATCTTGTGTGTTCATGAGTTTTAAGAATTTGAAGCTTTGTTTGTCTCATGAAGCTCGAACTGATACCCATTCCTTTTTCTTTGTGGTGCCTTGTTAAAGTTATCAATTGGTATAACTTTGACATGGTTGAACGGGAAGACCACCTAGCGGCATGAATTTTCCCCATAGCCACTTTTTTGTTTGTGAGTGCATACCAACTAGCATATGTATCTTACCTTTTTTGGCTTTCTCACCTTGTGAATAACTCTTTTTATGGCCCCAAAGTGAGTATATAGTTTAAATTTATCACCCTATAGAAAACCTGAAGTTTTGTGGCCCTAGAGTGAGTACAAACTTTCTTTCTCAAACAATTAGCCTAGATATCTTTCCACAACTACTTGGATTGAAAATCAAAGCTTCATCCAATTCTTTTTATCACTTATGTGTTCCTCTATTCTTATGTCTAGTTTGCCATGGGATCTTCATCCCGGGGGACTGATCATTATCATTCCATCTTGCTAACGTAAGTGCATTTTAACCCTCCCCTCATTGTTCATGGCTACTTTAGTGTGAATTTGAAAAATGTTCATCCTCTCACTAAAGTGGGGGCTAAATGTGTAGTAGAAAAATGGCTCCTTGTCATTTTCATGGCCTTTTAGGTCTTGTTTCATGGTGTTGGAACTATGTTGCTCTTATTTTATGTTGTAACATGGCTTGAACATGCCTATTTAGGTACTAAAACTCAAAGAACAATGTCTTCTGAACACATTCTAAAGTGTTGTAAGATATTTCGACATTCTTCTAGACTCTATTTAATGTAATTTACCTAAAAACCACCCTTTTAAATCATCAAAAAGCCCTAATTTGAAGTGTTGTAAAGTCTTGTAACAATCTTTCACACTCTCCTAGGCATATTTTCACTTTTTACACCTTTCTCATGCTTTATTTGGTCTCTTTATGCCCTCATAAGTTGTAATTAAGTGTATTTTTGAATGGTATCTCGATAAATAACATTAAAGAAAACATTTTTCCCGACACATTTTTTTAGGTCCTAGGTGGGGCCCATTCACCATGGGTGGCGAATGAGTCCTTGTTGGCCCCAAATTCAAAATATTTCAAATTTCTTTTTGGGATTTTATTCAAAATCACTTGATGTCGGCCTGTGATGAGGTATGAACGGATACCAAGGCACAAGAATTTTATAAATAAGTGGTTTTCACCTCATTTTATAGCTCCTTGCTCATTCAAGCATTCAATCTCTCATTTCATGCATTCAAAAAATTTGCATCATCTTTTCAAGCACTATTCAAGCACTTTGAAGCAGTCATTGACATTACTTCAGACTTGCATTATAAAAGGTTAGTTAAGTTGATAGCACTTGCATGTTATTAGTTTATCTTTCTCTTTCATTTCATTATCTTTTCAAGGGTTTAATTAACAAAAGTAGGGTTTGACCAAGACAAACCCCTATTCACTAACCCTCAATCATTTTTCCCCTATTGCATGTTTGTTTGTAGCTCTTTGTATGCAGATTTGACAAGTTATTAAGTATTGAAGATTGATTTCCAAGTCAACTAGGTGCTTCAAGTCAACTTGAGTCAAATTCAAGCTTGGAGAGAGTTATTTATCTTTTTTTTGTGGAAATGACTTCAACAACTCGACAAGCAGACTTTTCTAGATCTGGTGTTGCAGAGTTGTCTCTTGATTTTTCAGAAATTTGGAAGAGGACTGTTTTTCCACCTGTGTCGAATGAGTCCCACCTTAGGACTGAAAATTTGAATTTTGTTAGAATCCAAATCCTAACAGACAGAAACCAGCTCCCAACACTTTTTCACCAGGTAGAGGACTAATTCAACACCTTGGGCGAATGAGTGCCACTGTGAAAATTTAGTAATTTCCACTAGAATTCATAACACTCCAGAATCATCACAATTCATCCAAGTGCACTCAGATTCATCCCTATACTTTCTGTTTTGCATTATTTCTTCATTTACATAGTTTTTTGCATATCACAATGTGTTTTCAAACATAGTTGTAATTGCACTTTTTGCATTCATTTTCAGTCATTGAGATTAGTTAATTGCATTTAGTTAAGTCCATTTACATTAAACAACATTGCATACATCCTAATTTGAGTAATACATTAGCATTTTTGGCCCTATCTCTCACCTTTTAGGTGAAAAACCTTAGAAGTGCAAGAGTAGTCCATAGGGTCCCAAAAATCTATGTTTCACAAGGGTGTTCAAAATAATGATAATTTTGCATATTTTCACAAAGGTATTGGTGTTAAATATTCTTCATTCGTACATGGGAACCTAGTAAATGTATTTGTTAGAGGTGGTCCCCATCATTTAGTTAATTTGTGTGATAAAGTAAAATTTATGGGAGGGTGTTACAAATTTAAACTATATTTAATCACACTCACCATATTTGTTATGTAGATTCATGTCTCAATGCAAGAGATACATCTTTCCAAGCATGATATCTATTTAAAGATTTTTTGATCCATTTATTTGTTAATAGAAAAAATCTATATTGTTCTTGTCAACCATTGCACTAGCGAAGAGCCAACAAGAATTTATTGCTATCGTGCCTAGTCTCCTTTGCCCTTAAATTGCACTAGCGAAGAGCCAACAAGAATTTATTGCTATCGTGCCTAGTCTCCTTTGCCCTTAAATATGTTGCCTTAATAAATAGCACATTAGAAAGTCTTCGCTTCCTTAAGCTTATTAAAACTATGTCAATCAGTAATAAAATCATGGTTTTCATTTTCTGTTAATCAGTAATACAGACAAGAAAAAACAGTTGCAAGAGAATAAGTCACATGATCAATAACTTCACATAGCCAAAACCTTCTTCCATGCAGGTCTTGAGGAAATATCCTCTCACCATCCATTCAGTTGTTTCATATTCCTAATTTGATATCCCTTATCAGTAGCATTCATTATATACTCAGTAAATGGAAAATGCGACAGGCCGGCAAGGCTGTAAATGTCCCCTGCCAAGTACTTGCTCTTTGACAGCCTCTTTTCGTACACATCTAACACTTCCCCTAATTTTCGGGCACTGCTCTCATTGTCCGTCTTGTCCTGGGGCAAATTAATCCTTGGAGCGGGGAGAAGCCGATAAAGTAATGCATTAGCATGAGGATTAAAGTTCTGTCCTTCAGGTTCAAGCTATTGTTCGATAAATGCTCTCTGCTCCAAAGTCTTCCGTAAAAGACAAGTCCCTGTCCTGCATATTTCTCTACGTAGTACCTTATGATAGCCCTTGAGTCCGCACATAGTTTATATCTATGGTATCCAAAACAGATTCATATGTATACAGTGAATATATCACATAGAATATGCACCACTAACCTATAAATTTTGAAGACATACGATAAACATATCACAAGGAAGATAATTATCTACACCACCCACATAAGCTTCAAATAAAAACAGGGAAAGTGATAATCCTCAGTACCCGCAAAATGTTCAAAGATATACAATGAATGTAATTACATGCAAATTGAAAATGTGCACTACCCAAATCAGGTCTAAATATATAAGTTGAATGTATCTTACCGAAAAGTGATAAGTTACATCACCCAAATCAGGTTTATTCATACAACCAATATATCATATGGGAATGGGAAAAATGGAATTTGCTGTCTCATAGACTATCTTTAATCTAATGAACATTTAAATTTGCTGACTATTTTTAATCTCGCGAACATTTAAATTCTTTTATTCTATTTATAGATCATGAAACTTGAAAATCTACACAAACTAAATCCAATACACTATCTTTAAGCTTATAAATGTTAAAAGTTTTCCTTTCTATTTATCGAATGAAACTTGAAAATCTCAGATCAAAGTATACCCAACAAAATATATCACAAGGGAGGGGACAAGCTTCGTTACCCAAATTAAGTCGGTCTTTATAAAATGAAATGAATGTATGCAATTGAAAGCAAAGTGTAGACTTCCCATATAATTCTTAAGCATATATAAAATTGATACCATTACCAAACAGCGTGAGATCTCCGTCCTGGACCACTGGAACTTTTCCAGAGGGCTGCATGTCCCATATACAAATTAAAAAAACCATAACTTGCTTTAGTGACTGTAGATGTGTACATACTCCATAAATGCCTTGTGCAACCAACAACGGAAAAAAATAATTTCGTAATTTCGGTCCCCTACTCCTAAGGCTAGGAACTCTGGTTTTTCCTGATTCCCTTTCAGTATATCAACGGGAACAATTTTGAACTCGGTATCTTTCTCTATTAGGGATGCAAGCACCATTCTGCTGAAGGAAGCATAGACAGTTCCAAGCAGCTTGACAACCATTTTGGTTTTCTTCTTTATTGGAAAGAAAACTAATATTTTTCCTAGCAGAAGCTCCAAGAGCTGCTATGCATTTGAGAGGGTTGTGATGGGAGAGGTATTTGTAGAAGAGGGGAGCTAATGAAAGAATTGGGTCCTCTAATTTGGACGATATGGACGGTTACAAATCTAAGATAGGTATTGTATGATCATGGAAATGATATTCATGATATTAAACAAATATAATATGGTTAAGTACATTGTTGATCTAAGAAATCATACTACCACAACTTTAATTTTGAGTTATTGAAGCTCACAAATAGACATTCTGATTTATTTTTTTGTCCTTCAAAAAGGTGATTACTATTTCACAATCTTTATCTTCATTAGATACACAAGCTAATCAATGTTAGGAACCAGACACAATACGTCTTTTTTAATTAGACGGTTCAATGAATTTATATGTCTTAATATTTTTTTCAATAGCTAATATGAAAAAAATTAGTTGAATTATATTTTAGCAATAGTTAAAAGGAGAGAAAATAGTCCCACCCTAAAGACACCCCCTAGAAATTGACAACTAAAAATTATAGGATACTTTTTTTTCAAGGACAAGATTCTAATTATTCTTGTAGTATATGTGAGAGTCATGATCAATTGGTCAAGTGATGGTACTTGGTTAAGCTGCAAAAGAATACAATGCAAATGTAATTGAATATAATTATGTGAAATTCTCAAAGAGGATGATGCATATATATATGAAGATGAGTTAATGAGTCATTGTAGGAGTTCTCAACTCAAGGTAGAAACAAGGTTCCACCAAGTGGAAAATGAGGAATGCCACACAACCTTGAAGAGTTCAACTACCTCTTCAAGTGACACATCGCCACATAAGGTGGTTTAATACATAAAGTAAAATAAACAATTAAATAATAACTATTTTACTCTAACATCCCCCTTTAAGCTTAGCTTAGGTGGGTACACAAATCAATGGGTCTCGACAACTAGGTCTGATGAGGTACCCATGTACAAGGAAACTCTCCCAAAAGGTGGAGAAAGGTAGAAAACCCTATGGGAATAACTACCCTCCAAAATGGAGATAATAACAAGAAAGTATAATGATGAGAGACTATGAAGGCTCCCAAAAGATGATGAATTTCTCCTTGTAATCTTATACTAGAAGAACCTTTGGATTCTCTCGATGAAGTTCCTTTGAATTTTGATATAGCCAAAGATAGAGGAGGAGATGAATTGTCCATACTAGAAGTAGAAGAATTAATTGGTGAGTATGAATCTAATAGATCAAAGTGTGAAAATGTATAAACATAAGAGAGTTGATCAAGCTCACCCATTGCAACAATCTCTTTTCTCTGAGAGTCTCGAATTTTCATTGAAGCTTATGCAAAATCAACTACCTTTCCAAATTTTATAAGTTGATAAATGGAAAGAATGTTGTTTGCCAATTTAGGAACAAAAAAGACATTAAGAATACTCTGATTACATACCTCATTTGTACCTTGACCATGAACACATATGAAATTTTTATTAGCTACTTATAATTTTTTTACATCAAAAGGATAAAATGACATGAACACTTCTAGATAAGGAGACATATGGTGTGATGCTCCTAAATCAACAACCCATTTATAAATATCTGAACATTTAGTAGTCATTAGTGCTTTTCCTTTAAATGTTGAAATAGATGATGATTCTTTGTTGGAGATAGTAATTCCTTGTTACTCAAGTAGATTCTCAAGGTGATGTATCCTTTTCTTTATATATTTATCTTCAATATGCCCAATTTTCTTGTGGAAATCACACTTCACTTTTCCAAATTTTATTTCTATGTCCTTTTTTCTATGTCCATAAGCAATCATGGATTTGAATGGTGTATTGTACCCATCTAAATCAGTTTATTTTTCTCCTTTGTGAGAGAAATATAAAATCTAAGAGTGATGGCATAGTATATCATGCACCAAACGAATTCTTTGTTACATGGAAAGTAGAACCAAACACTAAATATTGAGGACCTAATTTTGACAAGATACTTGGGACCAATCATTCATATTCTTTTTTAATTCCACTTTGTTTTAGTTGAAACCTTAAAAGATTTAATTTATAAAAAAAAACTCTTGGATTCCGTTGAAGTCTAGTGGATTAAGACTTATCAATTCATTTTCAAATTGATGTCCTCTCATGACATCTTTCTTACGATTTTTTCTTTTCTAATTATGTCCATGCATCATTAGGTGTTTTTGTAGAGTTAATGTGGATGAGAAGATTAGTAGGAATGGGTAAGTGCAAGAAGTTGGGTCCACATTCAAGAGAAGTGTCATTTTTCAGCTCTAAAATAGGTACACACTCATTTTTTAGAATAGGTACCCATTTTAAAGTAGATACACATCCCAAAAGGTTTGAGACTCACAATACATGTTTTTTATTTGGATTTAGCTTTAGAAAAGGCATGTTAGTCCAATACTTAGCCTTGAACTTGCAAGAACAAGGTCATGACAATTTTAGGAGAAAAAACTAACTTTGGCAATATAGCTAATGAAGTTTTTTTCAAAACTGTTTTATGAAATTAAAACCTATTATAGATGACAATATCTAGTTTTTAAATATATAATTTTTTTACAATTGGATTATTTTTTTATATTTTCTAAGGGTGATCCCACAATACTGGTTTATAATTTTTGGCCAAACTGGACATTGAAATAACTTTTTCTAACTAAATCTTCACTTTTGGGCACCTATAGTGGCTAAAGCATGAGGAATTTGAAGATGATGCAAACTAGTTATTTGTGACATTTTTTCTGTAGATTCTAAATATATTTTTTTTCAATTCTTTTGGAATCATATTCCACTTTTTTTTCTATATCATTCAAAAACTAGTAATTTTCAGTAAACACTATTTTTAAGGAGTGACGTTCACTGTATAACACATAATTTTTTTTTCCATGAAGGATAAAATTCTAATTCTTTCAAATTTAGATTTGTAACTCCGATATCTACTGCTTCTGATTGGTTAGATATTGTTTTATTGAATATTTTTTCTTTAATCAAGTTTCAAAGTCAAACCAATTACAATTCAGACATAGGCATACCGTATAACGTGTAACATTTTTAGTATGTGTCAAAATTCAATTTTTTTTGTTAGATCAAGGACTTCAATATCTGGTGCACTCATATTTACATTACTCTACTATTTTTCCACATGTGCATAACATAGAGCTTGATTTTTAGTGAAAACCCTATGTTTAATAAAACTACAAAAACAAATACATAATAAAACAAAAACATATCAAAATTATATTTGCTGGATAGCTCACTCCAAGGACTACCATCATCCAATTGGGTCTGTGAAGTTTCCTCCATTTTCATCCTCTACCCGACCTTTGAAGGGAAAATTTCTAATGTTTTTATGTGTCAAAGAGTGGGAAGGTGGGAAAGGGGGGTTCACTCAAACTAGGGAGGTTTCGAGTGAACCCCCAGGGGTTTGCTCGAACCCCCTTTCAAAACTTGGGCTTCCTTTGGTTTTTTTGGCGGGAATGGTGGGAAGTTCATTGAATGGATTTGCTCGAAGCCTAGTTCATTTTAACCCTCTTTTGGTTCATTCGAACCTATTAGTTTGTTTGAAACCCTAAAACAAATTTTTTTGGCATGGGGTCATTTTTTTCAACTTTTCCTTCCTTACTCCAATTGTAAACCACTTTTCTAGGTTCATGCCTAATTAAGTTATGAGAAATACAACCCATAAACTTGAAATGTCAGGTTTTCGTATGTTAATAACTTTTAATTTGTCGAGTTTATTGTTTAAAAAATTATATGGCATCAATCTATAAACAATTCTTTACACAATGAAAAAAATAAAATTCAAAAAATGATAACTTTAGGTCAAGTTATGGTGTTCAAACACAAGGGTTTAAAAAAATACTTATTGAAAATTAATGAATAAAAAAAATATTGAGAAAAAATTATAAAAAATTATGGTGTTCGTACACATGCATGGTGTAGTCCTAAAAAAGAGACTTTTAAAAAGTGGTTTTTATACATGAGTATGAAAAAACATTGTGTCATCTAGGTATTAGAATAAATTGCATATATTTGAAAACTAGACTCAAAATACTAAATTTCATATTAGTGAACATTTTAAAAATTCAATGTGTAAGTGCTTGAAATTTTAAGTCCAATTGTGACAAATTCTGAAAATCAGGAAACAAACTTCCATATTTTGAACATTTTGTGGACCTAGCTTCTTGTACCCACCCAAATGAATGCACATAATGTACCATAGGATTGATCATTATGATTATGCCACTTTCATTTCTTAGTTGCTCTTGGAGGTTCAAGTTCCAAAACCAAAGTGACAAGATGCAAACCTAATTTCTTCAATTTTATCTCAATCGATTGATAACATTCATGTAAGTTAAATGGATTTAGAATTATATTCATATTAAAAAAATAATACTCAAGACCCCCCTTGATATGACTTTAATTTCCCCTAAATTTGGGTACTTTAAAATTTTTAGTGCATATAACAATTTTAAACTAACAAATAATGACACTTTATAATAGAGTGTGATATCATTTGTAATTCAAATGGTCAAGTGATATTCACTTTTACAAAAGCATTACTCAACGTGAGTAAGTAATCAAAAGATTCAATAATCATTTATGCCTAATTTTTCACTTAGAAACAAAAAGTTTTCCTTTCACAAGAGGAGACAAAAAATTGTGTTTAACAACACAATTTGCACATCATCTTGATGCTAGTTTTTTGGTCTTGAAAAGAGATTTATGACTACTATTCACAATTGATTTTTTGACTTGCCATTTGAAATTGACAACAAAAAGAAAGATACTACTCCCCCATTACAACAATTGATTCAATATTTGACCCCATTTTGATTATTAACAAAAAAATTGATGGTTAATACTAACCACTAATGGTTAGAACAATTTTATAAGTTTAACAATAAAAGTTATAAGCTAAATTTGCTAAAAATATATCAAAAAAATGTTAACAAAAAAAATGTCAATGTTGGAATTTTGTGTTGTCGTTGATGTCAATAAATCTTTGGTTTTGTATTGATGTCAATAGAGATTGTTGGAAGCCTATGGAGATGCTTTGATTGTTTGCATTATGTTTTCATTAGTAGTATCACTGATGTCAACCTCTAGTGTTGCTTTGATGAACATGTATTGGCGATTCATAATGTTCAACCTCTTGTGTGGTTGAGATGCTAAAGACGTGTTCCAAGTGCTTTTGAGAAAAAATAATAAAAGAGGAAATAGTGTGTGAAGAGTGTTTAGTATGACAGAGTGGTGTTTAGTGTTTTGCTCCACATTTCTTCGTGGTTGAAGATATAATTGTGTGGTTTGGATATATTGATCAGAGGTGTTATATCTAGAATTTTTTTGTCCTGGATCATTGTGCAAGGAAAGTTTTGTTCACCAATTTGTGAATCGTGAAAGTATTGTTTTCTGGGAGAAATGGTTTTGCCCCCATATTTCTCCACAATTTGGTTTCTAGTCTTGTGGATCTGAGGCTGTCCTTATATTTCTTATACCTATCTTCAATATGAGTTTTTTATATGTTCTAGTGCTCTACAAGGGTGGACTAAGGTGTTGTACTATGTGAAAGGCTAGCTAGTTGTGCAAAATGAATGTGTTCTTCTGGAGTATGATGTTATGACCTGGAGTTCTTGAATTTCAGGGTATTGAAAGAATATTCTAAATGGTCTTAAAGTTTTGTGTGTGGTTCACTAGTCATCTTTGGATATAAGGAAGTGTGTACTTAATTGTTTAATGGTGTTAACAAAGGTTCAACTGACCTTGGGTGTTTACACTAATTGTAGATATTCTTTGGTGTTTGTGGAAGTGTTGCATCATGTGTATGAGTGGGTTTGGGTCCAATTTAAAGTGTGTTGTTGTCTTCATTCATTCATTTCCATCATGGGAATGTTTTGGTGTAGACATAACTTGAATTGCATGTTTGAGGTGCATAGCCAACCTTGTGAATTATTTTCAAGGTTGAAGACGGTATATATGAGTGATGATTTAAGGTGTGAAGTGTCTAATGTGAAGTTTTGATATGTGAAGTGTGAAAGTGTAAAATGGAGTGTGATCTTTAATACCTATGAATATTGGAAACAATGAGTAGAAGTTGTCTACAATGTACAGAGAGTATGAAAGTTCTAGTGAAGCAGTGGTGGATATTTTTGTTACTTTGAGATGAGTTCATCATTGTAACACTTTTTTTTCTTCTTCTTTTTAACTCGGCTGTGAGCCCTCCAATAGTGAGCCTATTATATTTGGTGTTACAATTAATTTATATTGTGAGCTAATCCTCATTGGACGTGGATTTTCCCTTCTTTCTTTTTCCATGTTAATTTGGTGTTCTCATGTGTTTGGATGTGTTTGCATTATTGTTTCTCATGTTTACATTCTACTAATCCATGATAAGATTTTGATGGTTGCTAAGGGTTTACGGAATAATACAGATCTAAACTTTAATGAGAGTTTTCATGTTTTAATGTAGAACTGATTCACCGCCCCTCTTAGTTTTCTTGTTCATTCAACAATTGGTATTAGATATCGGTTACTTAGAAGAAAGCTTAACCACTTGAGGTAGATCTAGGATAGTGAACAAGAAGAAGGCTCCTATGTTTGATGGATCTAATTATGCATTCTAGAAGATTATGATGGAAGGTTTTCTTATTTCTTTGGTATTTGGATTTTGTAAGTCTATTGAAACTAGATAAATAATTCTTGCAAATGGTTTGAGTACCGATGATGAGATCAAGGCATACGAGAAAAATGGAAAAGAAAGGTCTGCTCTTTTGAGTTTTCTTTCTAATTTATAATTTTTCAAAGTTATGAGTATTAAAACTATTGGTGAAATCTAGAAAAATTTGTAAAGAATCAATGAAGGAGATGATAAAGTGAAGGAAGCAAAGATGTAGAATTTGAAAACCAAATTTGAGACCTTAGGGATGACAAAATATGAAGATATATTATACGTTACATGCATAGAGTGGACAAAGTTTTCAATTCCATCAAAGGCCTTGGAGGAAAACATGAAGAAGATGAGGCAGTAAAGAAGGTGCTAAGAACTATTACTAAAGCTTATAGTCATAATTTTTTTGCGATTGAAGAATTTCATAATTTAGATTAGTATTCTAGAGGTTAGTTGTTTGGTGCTTTAACTAATTTTAAATTGAGAAAATTTCATTCAACTGATTCAAGAAAAGAGACTCCTTTTAATTTTGGAAAAGTAGAGAAGAATGAGGAATTTGATCTGGATGAATTTGATGAGTTGGAAGCAAACTTTGTAAGGAAATTGAAAAAGGGCACTAGAAAATACAAGGTAAGTTACCTTTCAAATGCTTTAACTATGGAAAGATTGGTCATTATGCTTCAAGATGTCCTATCAAAGCTTCAAGAGATAGACCTAAGGATAATAGAGGTAAATCAATTAAGAAAAATTATTATGTTAGAGAAGATTCTAGTATATTTGATGATGAAATTGATTACCCTGGTGATGAAAATGATGAATTATTTTTCATGGTTCTAAATGATGGAACTAATTCTACTAACTTTGAGAGATGTATGAAGGAAAGTGCTCTAGAAGAAAGTCATAACATTGGAGGAGCAATGGTGGCTGATTTTCATGCTAGATAAGAAAATAACAACTAGATCATTGACAATGGATGCTCAAATGACATGATCGGTGATAAGAGTAAGTTGATTAATCTTGAGAAGTTTGAAGGTAGTTTAGTTAAGTTTGGTGGTGATACATCTGCTAAAATATGTGGAAAAGGTTCAATCAGTTTTAATGGAAAGTATAATATAGATTATGTTATTTATGTTAAGGTTTTGTGGCATAACCTTTTGAGTTTAGGATAAATGCGTAGCAAAGGATAAATATTGTGTTTCAAGGCAATTGTTGTGAGATCATAAAAGGTTCTGGAATTGTGGTTGTTGTAGGAAGGACAAACGGAAATGTTTATCAACTTAAGGGTGCAAATGGTCAATGCTTTATGGCTCAAATTAATAAAAATTTTCTATGCCATAGAAGAATGTGTCGCATCAATTTTGATTGCCTAGTGATCAGTTTGTAGACATTGAAAAATCTCTTGGTCTGCAGGCATCATCTTTCCATTGTCTTGGTCTTCTTCCTTACATAATTAAACAATTTTAATTATTTAATTAATTCATTTCTTGATCTTTATTCTACTATGTGTTGGGACTTTCAAATTTCACAAATTTGAAGTGCCTATATTTGAAATTTTACATTTGCACACTTAGAAATGCACCTGGAAAATTTGCCCAGGTGACCTACTTTGAAGGGTCATAATTCAGAGCCAGTTGATTTTCAAGACAAACCCCCTAGTGGACATATTAATTTGACATATGTGAACATGTATGCTACTTTTAAACTCCCCATGATGATTTTTGATAGGGTTTTAAAAAGAAAAGTTTGAGGGTTCTAGGACTATTTTGTTTGCAAACTTTTTGTCCTACAAGTTGGCCTCTTGTTTGAGTGAATATTTTGCAACTGGATGATTTTCAAGACAAAAAAATTGTTTCTCTCCATTATCCCGACATTCATATGGTCCCTAGTCCAGTTTTAGAGCCTCGTGATCAGATATACTATTTTTCCTAGATCAAAAGTAAATGTAGTTTGTTATAATTTTACATCTGCATTTCTAACATGCTTCAAGGTGGTCAACTTTGACCCCTAATATTTTGTGAAGAACAATGATTGAAGGAAATACCTCTTGTACATGTCCTCAATGTACCCAAATGAGTTTTTTTTTTTTCCATTAGCAGTTTCCCATAAGATGATTTGCTATTTTTTGGAAGTGGAGACTTGGTGAGCTTTAATTGGTTTTCAAGAACAAGTGCAGTTGTAGAAATGTTTGACTGAGAAAAATTAATGTTGAATATATTGCACCTCATGATCTCTTTTTCTGAGTCGTTTGTTGCACTACATTCTTGGGTGAAATTTCTACATTCCTGTGCATTTTCATAGCTTTGCTAGGTCATTTGACTAGTTTACTAGGGTGATTTCAAAGTCCACTAGACTAGTTGTGATCACTGTGCAAACATGCTTGAAAGTATATTTTAATGACAACCCATTTCAAATTTTCATGCGAGGAACATTTAGAAGCTGTGATTAAATCAAATCAAGATGAAACTTGTTTTGGAAACAATTTTTTTTATTCGGTCCCATAAGGGGACCCGACATATGTCACACAATTTGAGGCTAGTGTGGTTTAGGTTTTCTAATTATTTGAATGCAGTGAATACTTCCACAACCTTTTTCATCATCCTCCCTGATTGTGAGATTGCTGAGGTTGTGAACACCCAATTTGCTTCATTTGGATTAGTTGTGAAAATGTGGAATTTTGTTGAAGTTGTAGTCACAATTCTTTTGATTGATATGCACATGGATTATGGAGTCTCTTTTACATTTTTGAGCAAGCTTGATAGCTAAGGGAAGGTTATTTAGGGTTCAATAGCCACTAAGGAGGAGTGATGATTCCAATACTATCAAGGTATTGAAAGAAGCAAGGTCAGCTACATAAAATTTCAATGCTCTCTATTTTATGGCTTCTAAAATAGTAAAGAATAACAAGTTGAGGAAGATTTGAACATGCTAAGTCTTTGAAGAAATGGTTTTCATTTAAATCACTATAGGAACGAGTCACAACACCCTGCAATCTTACATGGTTGTTTGAATGGCTGGATGATGTCGAAATGGAAAATCATATTAAATTATATTCCTATTGTTAAGGTTTTTGAATTAAATGGAATCATATTAAATCATGCTACAGCGGTTTAGGCCTAGAGTTAGCAACAAGAGGATTCTCAACAGCTAACATAAAATTTGGAAGTGAAACACATATGACCAATGAGCCTTGTGTTAGTGCCAAGGCTGCCATCGAGCACACTAAGGAAGTCAACTTGATGTAGCAAAGTGAAATTTTATTATGCTTGAATTTAATACAATAAGAGGTCGATATGATAGTGTAGGCTCAAACGTATGATGAAGCATAGCAGGTATGCATCAAAGGATGAAATAGTATGTTGTTGTTTGGGGATTTTGAATCTTCAATAATTCACATATTAGAAGGGGGTTGATCGAACTATTGTATAAAGAGCTACCACAAGAAATATTCAAGTTCAAATGCCTGATCTATGGGTAAATCTAGCACATATTTACATTGCACTGGGAATTTTTCTTTTGTAGTGAAAGTGTATCAAAAAATTTTGTGGAAATTCTATTTTGACTTGGGCTCAGGAAATGTTATGTTGTGTGTGGCACACAATGCATTAGTTGAAAGAAATCTATTTAATAAAGTAGGGGGGAGTTGCATTTTGATCATTGAAAACCTTTCAATGTGCCACCATGATCAATGAAACGAGAAGAGCATCAAAATTAGGGAAAATACTCAGATCGATGACTAACAAAATGGAGGAGACGTGGACTAATCAAGGGCACACCTCACCAGTTTGCACAAATAAATCATTTCCTTATTTGAGCCTACGAGGTGCATGAGATGTGGAGAAGGTAGCCTCATGGTGGGCCTACGGGAGTTTTAAAGAGGCCAGGTTCAAAAGATTTTAATAGCCTAATCGTAAAGTATTTTAAGAGCTTTAATTTTACTATTTAAAGAGAAAAGTATTTTAAGTGTGCGAGGTAAAATGGCATGGGTAAAATTGTAGTTTCCCCATAGTATGATATTTTAAAGCCTACAAAATTTGAATATGAAGTGAAAGGTAAAATCTTTTCAAGGCCTTCATTTTAGGTGAAGCTTTTAGAATTTTTAAAATGGTAAATATTAGAATGTTTCCTAGGAAAAGGTTGTGGGGTTTTCCACTCTTTATAAGTTGGATGTTAAATGTGAGGTGAAAGTGGAGGGCATGAGAATAATCTTTGCCCGATTATATAGTTTTTAAAATCTTTTAGTGTGAAAAGAAAAAAGTTTAAAATGGGTTGCAAAATAAAATGGAACAGGGGGAGAATTTTATGGAGTGAATAAAATATTCACTCTATAAAATATCATTATTTGTTGGGAGGTTAAAATGTAGAAAGGTAAAGGGGAAAAATAAAAGAGCTTTCACGAACAAAGTATACTTTATTTGCTGAAGTGAAAATATAAAGTGCAATATTAAAAAAAGAAAGCCTTCACTATGTAAAAGAAAATATTTGAAGATGAAGTGTAATGGTAAGTGCAACAAAGAGCATAAATAAAAGACTTTCTTGGGAGGAGCCATTTTTCAATTGCAAGTGGGTAAATTTGAGATGGAGGTTTCCCTAAGAGGAGAATTTTTTGCTATAAATAAAGCAAAGAGCAAAGAGTAAGGGAAAAGTTTGTTACTACAAAAGGAAGAGAGAAGAGAGGATTTTCATTTCTTGTTATTGATTAATACAGAAGGAAGCTGCCAAGTGTCTTTTACAGATTGAATTTAGGGCTTCTTGTGTTTCTTCTTATTCTCATTCTCTTCTAATTGTAAAGGGTTCTAAAATTTTGTACGGGTTGGGTAGATAGAGAAATGCTAAGTCTGAGTCATGAATTGAGTTGGTAAGCTGCAATTGTTGATTTCATGAGTAAATATCAATCAATTTTTGCAAGAAAAGCATGAATGTCATCAAATTGTCTCTAGATTTGTACAAATTTGATTATATGAACTCAATAATGTGTCATCCCACAAAGATGATTTACAATTTTTGGGAGATTTTGATTTTTGCTAAAATCACATATTTTTAGTAAATATAACAATTTAAGCCTTAAAAAGTTCCATTTAAAGCATTACAACTAAAGAGGGTTTGATCAAGCTACATTAGATCAAACCCCCTTGGATAGAATCCTGCTAGTTTTAAACCATACCTATAACGGAGTCTCATTTACACCTATCAAAATGCTGATAAAAAACCACTTTTGATTTACGTTTTGGGGGATCAAATGAATTCATTTAAAACTTATTTTTTGTATGTAGTCCTTATTATAAGCTTCCCAAAAAGTATAATTTTAAATAAATTTAATTTTATTATTATATTTATTTTTTATTTCTAGTGAATGTAGGTTTTCAACCGAAAATCAAGCTCTATGTTCTACACATCTGGAAAAATAGAAGATTATCTTTTTTTTGAAAAATATGAGTGCACAATATTGAAGTCCTTGATCCAACAAAAAAAAAAGAATTTTGATACATACAATAAAAGTTCTGTTATACAGTCGCCTATTGAATTGTTGGTTTGACTTTTAAACTTGATTAAGGAAAAATATTCAATAAAAACTATGAAACCAATTGGAAGCACTAGATATCGTAATTACAAATCTAAATTTGGAAAAATTAGAATTTTATCCTTCATGGAAAATTTTTTATGTGTTATACGATGAGCGTCACTCCTTAAAAATGGTGTTTACTAAAAAAAAGTATTTTTCGAAGCAGATGGAAAAAGACGTGCAATATGATTCAAAAATTTTGAAAAAAAAAATTTAGAATCTATAGAGAAAATGCCACAAATCACTAGTTTGCATCATCTTCAAAATCCTCATGGTTTAGTTGTTATAGGTGCCTGAAAGTGAAGATTTAGTTAGAAAAAATTAGTTTAGTGTCTAGTTTGGCCAAAAATTGTAAACCAATATTGTGGGATCACCCTAATACAAAGCATCTTTGAATTTGTCATCTCGATTTCCCTGAGATTGTGTTATGTGTTCATGGTTCTATTGAAGGAAATAGTTAAATTACTTTGAGTAGATAATTGTGATTTCAAGTGTGCAGGGTAGATCTATAAAACGAATTTGATTGACAAGAAGAGTGGATATGTTAGTGTAATGCATTAGAAGTTTGAATCCAGTGGTTGAAGTTTATTTGTTGATGAATTCTTTTTATGATTATATATTTGACTCCATGGCCCAGAATTAGGCACTGATTTTTCATTCATCTTAATGTATACTCATAAATAAATTAAATTAAAAATCATTTCAATTTATGTTGTTGGGTTTAGGTTTGGTGTAGGGTTCTGCTTCCCAATTGCTAAGTGGGTGTTGAGATACAAAAAATATAGCCAGATTTGAAGTTGTCAATGCTTTCCTTGGTATATTTTCATTGGGAATGATCTGCTATAAAAATTAATGTATGTGCATAATTGAGTTGAGTCTTTAGGCATTGTGAAGGGAGACCCCCCTTGGTTTTGTAGAACCAAAAGTGTAGGAGATTTCAGTCTTTGATTTAATATTGTCAGTTGGCCAAATCCCTCTTTGAGTCTGAGCATAAAAAATTGGCTATTCCTTAGGACTCATTGGACCAGTTGATTTGGAACACCAACACTATGATCAATTATATAAATTTAATTTTATCACTAATCTACTTTTCTTCAATGATTAAATAAATTACTATTTATTTAATTATTTACCTTTCACTATTCATCTATATTCAAATAGTTATTATTAATTTTTTGTCTATTCATTAATCTTTTGATTCTTCTATAGTCAAATAAATTTTAAATTATCTTACTATCTATTGATATGTATTCCTCATTAAATAATTGATTCAAATTAATTATTTAATATCTTTTTTTTGTTTCCTCCTATTTAATTAAAATGATTGCATAAATCATTTTAATTAAATACCCACTTTCCTTTTCCTCAACGAAATAATTTAAATAAATAAATCATTTATCCCTTCACTTAGTCAAAGATTCCTTCTCATGTATTAAATGATTTTAATTTTTAATTTATCCATTATTTCCCTCCACTATCTCATTTTCAAATCTCAGTTGTCGATTGACTATGGTCTTTTCTCAATCTTGATTCTTCATTTTGTAAACTCCACTTCTATGTGTTGCATGTCTTCTCATTCATGAATCTTGGAATCTTTCTAGAAGCTTGATCTTGTCCATCCATTTGAATGGTTGTCTATGAAAAAAGCTTTCCTCATCCATTTTTTATTTAACAACCACATTTCTCCAAAATTCTTGCTAACTTGTCATTGCCAATTGGAGGTATTCAATCACTTCAAAATCTAAGGGAAAAGCTTTGCAATTTGAGAAAGAATCGAGAAGCAAAAGAGATGAATCAACTATGATAGGGGAGTTTACTTTTATGTTTTTGTTCTTGTTTTCTCTCTTTTGATCATTTGTACTCTCTTGTTTGGATTTAAAATTTGGGCTTAGATCTTCTGTAGAGTGGTTGCTATTTGGTGTTAGCCATTTTACATTTTTGAATCTTACATTTGGTGAAACTGATGTGAATCTTCCCATTTTACTGAGAAATCCATTTTTTTTCTTCCTTGCTTTTGTTGTTTCGCAGGTTACAAAAAATAATTCACACAAAATCCCATCATCTTCTTTTGATCATAGAAAAATAAGCACATAATATCTTAAAAATTGATTATTCAAGTTTTTTAGGGCTCACTCTTATCTTTCTGGAACTTCAAATGGTTTTAAATTTCGTTAGGTTTTGAGAAAGTTATGTCCGTTTTAGTGCTCACAGCTTTTTAAAATTTAGCTGTTAAGACCCACATTTTCTTTTGTTTATAACATTTTTGTCATATAGGATTTTGCTAAACTCTTTCTGGGTTTTGAAGGTTTATGTCTTAGCTTACCATATATTTTTACTGTTTAAAATTGAACGATAAATTTTTGCAAATAGGCACTTTCTTACATTTCTAGGGTTTTGCACCTAAAAGGAGAAAGATATCCCAAAAATCTATATGGTTTACTCAAGACCAATGCAAATATGATTGAAATATGTCTAAATAGAATTCCCAAAATGAAAAGAACTGATAAAAAATATGAATTATTAATGTAAAAATGACGAAATATAAGTTGTTTCAAAACACAATGTGATATGCAAAATGAACTAAAAATGCAAATAAACTATAACAAAAATTGATGAAATAGAAGAAGTGCACCTAGAAACTAGAATGTGATGTAGAGAGGCTCTGAAATCCTGAAAAAATCACTGTTGATGCCAATTGGGAAACTTATGCCAATTTGGGCGACTTAGTCATGTTTCGGGGAAATTCTAAAGAAACAGGTTTCAACCAAAAGGGTATCCAAAAATGCAAAAAACACTTTTCAGGCCTAGCAGTGGGACTAATTCACCACTGATCATGACTTAGTCCAGCTTTAGCTTTTGCAAAATTCAATGATGCAATATGTAGCTCCCGATTTGCTCTTCAGTTCCTGATAGGTTTTATGGATCCAAATCTAAAGAATCTGGTTTGTAAGTGATCTCCAAGCTTCTTTTAGGGCTTTGTTGACTTTGAAAGACTTTGATGAATTGATGAATCCTTTTAATACCTCACTATTTGACAAATCTGCATACAAGACCTATAAAACACTCATGCAAAGAGGGAAAAAAGTGTTAAGGGTTAGTGAATAGGGGTTTTCCTTGGGCAAACCCTAGTTTGGTAATTAAATTCTTGAAAAATGATATTAAATGAAATGAAAAGAGAATGATAAATGAAAAACACGCAATGCTACAATGCACCAAACTCTTGAAGTAGAAATCTAAAGATATGCAAGTAAATTTTCCAATCGATGTATTCTTAAGAATGCCTAGAATGCTTGAGAATGATTAAGTGAATGAATTAGGGTATTAAGGAAATTAGGAGATGAAAAATGAGGGGTAAACCCTATATTTATAAATTATTATGCAAAATTTCCTGAAGATACCACATCACATGCTGACCTCAAGGTTTAGAAAATAATATCCTACCAGAATTTTGAAATAATTTTTATTTTTGAGCCAAGTGGGACTAAGTCACCCCTAGTGGCGACTTGGTCCCACCAGGGCATTTTTAATGGGTGTCAGCAATTAGAGTGTATTAAATGATGTTTAATGGGATTATTCTCAAAAACAAACTTAAGTAGGGAATGTAAGTGTATAAAGGGGTCATTTAAATATAAGAAAGGGTAAAATTATTGATGACAAGCCTAGAAAAGCATGAAAGTTTGTTACAACACTTTACAACACTTTGAAATAATGCTTGATAAGTGACGAAAAGAGGTTATTTAGATTAATTATAATAAAAAGGTCCTAGAAAAGTGTGAAAGTGGGTTACAACACTTCACAACACTTTTACAAGGCATCATAAAATTCTTATTGATTCACAAGTGTCCAAGACCTAATGTGAATGTGTTGACCACATTAAAACATTAAATCTAGGAAAAACTAGGCCACCATCCATAAGAAAGACTGAAATGAGTGTGAAAACTTCAATGATACATTTTTTTATGCCACATTTAGCCCCCACTTTAGTAAGAGGATGAACTTTCTCCATACTCACACAAAAGTAGCCAAACATGCACATCAAAAGGGATCCAAATCAATTCATGCTGGAAAGATGAGACAACAACAATCAAGAGAGGTGATCAACCCTGTAGGATCAAGATTGCATGGAAACCCATACATAAGCTCAAAAGAACACACAAGAGAATTATGTATTTAAAAGAATAAAAGGGAGAGAAGGAGAAGGAAAAAGAGAATCATATCAAGCTTCGATAATTTTTCCATCTCATTGTGGATCAGATCTAGATTGTTTTTCCAGAAAACACACTCACTTTGAGGTGAGAGAACTCATGGCTATTCACTGGGTGAGAAGGCCTAAAAGTTGAGAAATATACACTCATGGCTAGTATGCAATCACACACACGAAAGTGGCTATGGGGATAGTCATGCCTCTGAATGGGCTTCCCACTCAACCATACCAAAGTTATACCTCCTAATAACTTTAATAAGGTGCCACAAAAGAAAATGACTTTTCAAGCTTCATGAGACAAGTAAAACTTTGTATGCTTGGAGCTCATGAACAAACATGATGGCACCACAAGCATGAAAGCTATCTTATGCAAGGTTTCCATATAACAAATGAAAAATGCAACATGCAAGGGATGTTCAAAGGAGTCGTTCTTAGCTCATGCCCTGTCTTTAACTTAGGGAACATTGTGTGTAATTTCTCCAAGAGAGGACCAAATCTACCACTACAAGCCATTGGGTGCCACCATGCAAGTGGTGAATCCCAACACCCAGTCATGGGCCCAGAGTTGTACCCTAATAAGTACCATGAATCCCTAATCTATCCATGTCTAAGATTTGCAGTAGGCCTGACCACCAGTCGGCAGAGGAATCTACATACACCGAAGCTACTTTGTTGACACCATATTTAACCAGTAGATCTACATCACCATTTGCTTCTTGGTAAATGTGTGAGAGATAAAAGTCACATAGATTACCTAGTAGTTCCTTGATTTTCCCAATCCATGTTTCAATTTTCCAATTCTGAGTTTTTCCTTTAGTTAATGCTTGGATACAAATTTTTGAGTCACCTTTGATTTCCACCTCCTTGATACCCTTTTGGATGCAAACTTCCAACCCAAGTGCCAAAGCCTCCAATTATACAATATTATTGGATCTAATTCCTAGGAATTTAGACACAACTCTCACACATTGGTTGCGACCATCTCTAATTATACTCCCAGCCCCAACCCACCCAGGGTTACCTTTGACCGCATCATCAAAGTTTAATTTCCATTTTAATCTGACCGATTGAAGCCAACAGACTCCTTTGTGTTCACCTTTGTTGGCCTAGGTGACACTGGCATACGATACTTGAGATTGTACTAGACCTTTTGTATTTCGTCATCCCACCTTGTGAACCTTGCATTTTCCCCTATAGTAATTTTGTTGTTTGTTGTCTCTATGATGGGACCATGTATTTTGGAGACGAGGAGATGGCGATCAAGAGTATTCCCTTTGAAGATACACCTATTCCTTCCCTTCCACAAGTGCCACACCACCAAGGAAGGAGCAAGTATCCAGATGTCGTGCCAATACTTGGACTTGTTAGCCAATGGCCAACTAGTCAAAAAGTCTCTAAAGTTGTCCTGCCTTGGTCCTTGCAGCCCAAGGGCCCCTTGTGGCCAATCGTAATAGGATACGACCAAGGGGCACATGAGAAATAGGTGATCCACATCCACCACTTCTTGTTCACATAGTACACATCTGGAAGGGCCTACAATCCCAGTCATCCTTAACCTTTCACCTGTAAGGCAATGGTAGTGAAGGGCCACCCAAAGGAAAGAACCCGCTTTGGGCAATACTTCCCATTTCCAACAAAGGGTCGTCATCCATCCTCTATCTTCACATTGGGAAACTTGAATGCGATATCCTAACTTGGCTGAGTACTCTCCTAGTGTCACCCCACACCATATAATGGTGTCTTCCGTGTTGGTCAACATAATTGGCCTATTAGTAAGTTCTTGGGAAATAACCTCTTTCAAGTCTTATGGGAGCAGAAGACGATTGACGTCCTTCCATTTAGTTAGAGCCTTGCCCACCTCATCATCTTTCGGGAGCACATAGTCTATCACCTTATCCCCAAATTATTCCTAGAGACTATCCACAAATTGACCCAACTCAAACATCTCAATCAAGTTTGTGTGTCCATTCCAAGAATCAGACCAGAACAATTATTTCCTTCCATCCCCTATTTTCCACGAGAGATGGGATGATATTAGTTGTCTGGATGTCGATATGTTCTTCCAAACAACTAATATTCCTTCGATGTTGTAAATAGTCAGTATTCTAGATGGCTCCCAATTATCAAGATATTTTTTTTGCAGCACTTGACACCACTTCTTCTTAGGGATATTGTACATTTTCCAAATTAGTTTGGTGCCCAAAGCCAGATTTTGAAATTTGGTCTTCCATAATCCCACCCCACCTTTGTCCTTTGATTTGCTTGTTGTTTCCCAACCAATTAGTGGGATATTTCTTACATCTTTGGAGCCCTCCCATAGGAACCTCTTCAAGATTTTTCCCAAATCTTCTCCTACCTTTGTCGGGGCTTCATAACATGACATGGTGTAGATTGGTATAGCAGACAAAACTGCCTTGGCCATTATATTTCTCCCAGCAAGTGTAAACTAGCTACTCTTCCATGCCATTGCCCTATTTCTGCACTTCTCAAACACTTCCTGCCAGTGCTTGGTCTTGCATGTGCCCTCAAATATTTTGACCCTTAAAAATTTTGCTAGCAATTTCCCTGCTTGAAAGCCTAGAATTGAAGATATGGCATGTTGGAGGGGAATCCTGGTATTGAAGAAGTAAATGCATGACTTCTCCCTATTCATCTTTTGGCTTGATTATTCTTCGTATGCATCTAACATATTTTTAATGCTTTTGGCTTCCTAAATACTTTCCTCTTTGAGCAGATTGGTGTCATCAATGAATTGTATATGTGTGATTGGTTCCATGTTTGGGGCCACCCTCACTCCCCTCCATTCCAATCTTTTGTGACTATTTTTGATGGCACAACTCGAGGATTTGGCCATGATTATGAAAAGGAATGGAAAAAGAGGGTTGCCTTGTCTAAGACCATTCGTTTCCTTGAAGAAGTCATGCAATGACCCATTTACCAAGATTGAGAAGCGAACTGTGGAAATACAAAATTTTATCATTTCGCACCAATGTGGTTCGAAGCCTAATTTATTTATCACCTTCAATAGGAATCTCCATGAAACCATGTCGTAGGCCTTACTAACATCAAGTTTGATCATCATCCCTACCTCCCTTCTTGATTTGAGTGTGTGCGCTGCCTCTGCCAAAAGCAAGAGGATGTCTAGGATTTCCCACCCTGGTACAAAACCATTATGTTTAGGTGACATTATTTTCCTAAGAACCAATTTGAGCCTATTTTCCAATACATTTTCTACCACCTTCTAAATCATATTGCATAAAGAGATGGGTTTGTAGTCAGTGAAGGAATTGCAAGTTTGCTTCTTTGGGATCAAAGCTATTATAGAATTGTTCAAGTTGATCAGAAACCATTTAGACTTCCTAAAATCCTCAACAAGACTCCACAAGTCATCCCCCAAGAAGTTCCAATATGATTGAAAGAATTTGGTAGTGAAACCATTCGGCCCTGATGCCTTGCTCGGATGCATCTGGAATAGAGCCACCTTAACTTCTTCCTTTGAAACTTCACCACAAAGCATAAGATTATTGGCTTCACTTACCTTTTTACTTACCCCATCAATGAAGCCACTATCCAATATCTATGACCCTTGTTTTCCAAGTAAGTGCATGAAAAAATCAACTAAGTACTGCAAAACCCACCTCTGACAAACCGTGAATCATGTGTCCCCTCAGGGTCATTATTTTCTCAATCTTATTGGCTTCCCTCCTGCCTAACACCGAAGCATGAAAAAACTTTGAATTCATGTCACCTTCACTAATCCATACTTATCTTGACTTGTCCCTCCAATAGATTTCCTCTCTCTTGAGGAGTTTGGCCAACTTGGCCTTTCATTCTTTTTCTTTGTGGAACTCCTCATTTCTCAATGTTCCTTCATTAATCATTTTCGCATTAAGGGATTCCTGCTCACTTTCCACATTATTCTTCTCCACAATTTTTTTTGGTAAATTTTCCTTATTCCAAATCTTTAGCTTTTGCTTAATGGCGTGCAATTTCTTGACAATCTCAAAACTTACTGAGACCCCAACTCATGTCTCCTTCCACCATTTCTCTAGTAGACTGATTAGGATTTTATTCCACCACTAGATGTTTTGGAATTTGAAGCTTGTATTTACCCCAATTGGTCATTCAATGATTGTTAGTTCCATTAGAAACTGATTAGATATTGACACCGGAGAAATGGCAGCATGCACGTACAAACCAAATTCATTCCAATGTGAGGAGATTAATAACCTATCTAGTCATTCCACAATTGTGGTGAAATCTTTCAACATATTTGTCTAGGTAAAGATGCCATTCTCCATTGGGAAATCAATAATGTTAGCTTCTTCTATGAAATTTCTTAAATCAATGGAGGCCTGAGAAACACGAGTCCCTCCACTCTTCTTCGTCAGCTCCAGGATGGCATTGAAATCCCCTCCAATTATCAAAAACTCCCCAAGGAATGGTTAGGAAAATTTGAGCACCGATTCCCACAAGGAAGCCTTCTCCTCCATCTTCGTCATACCATATATGTTAATAATCACGAAGTTGTAGCTCAACACCAGATCATAGACCTTCACTACCAGCCAATTAGCAGTGGAACCCATTACCTCTACTGAGACCAGAGCATCTTTCTATAGAATACCCAATCCTCCTGCGACAACCTAGGAGTCTTGAAAGAAGCTATTCCATGGTTGAAAATACCTTGCAAACCTCATTCCTTCTTCCCTTGTCAACTTAGTTTCTTGTATCAAAACCAGATTGCTTGTTCTTTTCTGCAGTTCATGCTTGACAAGGTGTCTCTTGTCATGGACCCTTAGCGCCCTGGCATTCCATGTGGTGATTTTCATTGCTTCCCAAGGGAAGGCTTCCCTCCCTTGGTACTCAAGAATCTGGTAATGCTAGGGTACTTCTTCACAGTAGCCTCCTCCTCCCTCAGTTGCTTGAAATATTTTCTACCCCTAGAGTTACCCGATTTGCCAATTTTTCCCACACCCAGATATTTGGTAGCTGATTGTGAAATGCATCTATCCTCAATGATGTCTAATGTGTCATCTAGACCTTCATTCGAGTCAAGATCAATGTTTTCTAATGAGGCAACCTCCTTGTCCTCTTCAAGTTCCCAACCATGACTCATTTCCAAGCCCAAGGGATTCGACTGGGGGACCTCCCCCTGTTCACCATCCTTTACCACATCTGAGGAAATTTCAAGGTGTTCTCTTATCCCCCCACCGTTTGGTGCCACCTCCACCTGATTTTTCTTCACTTCCAACACCATGGGAATGGGCCTCTATTCGGATAGAGGCTTGTCCTTGGATGTAATTTTATTCCTGGAGCCCAACCTTCCTTTGCAACATTCAGATTCTTGATGGTCCTAAGATCCGCAAATGAGACAAAAATTTTTTGATTCCTCCACTTCTATCTCCCGATACCATCTGAACCCCTCCGCAAGCAAACACACTTTCTTTGGAATGGTATCAATTTCTATCATTTTTAGCCTTACATATTTGTAGAAATACCCTTCCAGAATACTCATGTCATTCTCCATTAAGGTACCCAGCAATCGGCCAATTTTCTCTAGACAATCGCTTTCCCAATATTCCATTGGCAGATTGTAATGCCTAATCCACACAGGCTCTTCATATAGATTCATCTTTACTGGGTCAAAATTGTGACACCAGGGTTGCATTAGAGGGGGGAGTCATTAATATACCACAAATCGCCCTTCATGCACCTTCTTTTTTCTTCCTCATTTATGAAACACCACCATGAAGAAGCCTTTAGGCAAGAACCTTAACAACACTTATGTTTTCTAGTTTTCTTTGATCAAACCACTAATTGTGGCTTTGTCTGTTCTTCCATCGGTGAAGTAGAAAATCAAAGAATAATCTCTTAAAATGGCTACATCTTCCCCTATTTCATGTGCTACATCGATTTCCAATAATTAATTTTTTGGTTTCCAAGTTAGGGCTTGGTGCCACCAACATCCCCTAACATTCCACTAGCCAGAACTCGGACCTAGTGTTCCAATTCCTTCTTGTTTCGAACTGCCCCCCTTAGATCAACCCTTCTTCCATCCTTTACACCTTCTCCTAGGCTCTTTCCCTTGAAACATGAATGTTCAATTGAAATTTTTTACATATCCTCTCTGCGGGGTAGACATACTCTAGTTCTTCCCATAAAAACCTAGATCTTTCTCTAGGGCATCCGACTCGAGAGTGTCATGGCTTTTTCTAGCTGGAATCCTATTATCACCATCTACGGACACCAGCTTCCTATAGCTAGGGTGACACATATCTTTCCATCTTTCACCTATAAAAACCCATTGGGGGCGATAATCCTATTGTGAACCTACCTACCTATCCTCATCCACCTCATCTCCCCAATGAATTTTCCTACTGACCTCGCTCCCCAAGCACTCGTCATCTATCTTCTGTGGCACGCCATCTTTCCTTGATTCTCCTGCCTTAGCCCCAGTGCTTACCTACAACTCTGCTTTGCCTTGCGCTATAATATATAATATATATTAATATATTAAGTATTATAAATTAATATCATATTAATTTAATAAATAAATTTAATTTTATTATTATATTTATTTTTTATTTCTTGTGAATGTAGGTTTTTCACCAAACATCAAGCTCTTTGTTCTTCACCTATAGAAAAATAGAAGATTATCAATTTTTTTTTTGAAAAATATGAGTGCACCAGATATTGAAGTCCCTGATCCAACAAAAAAATAATTGAATTTCAATACATACAACAAAAGTTGTGTTATATGGTTTTCCTATGTGTGACTTGTAATTTGTTTGACTAAGAAACTTGATTAAGGAAAAAATATTTAATAAAACACTATGAAACCAATTTGATGCACTATATATCATAGTTACAAATCTAAATTTGAAAAAATTAGAATTTTATCGTCCATGGAAAAAAAATTATGGGTTATACGGTGAGCATCACTCCTTAAAAATGGTGTTTACTAAAAAAACTAGTTTTCGAAGGAGATGGAAAAATAAGTGCAATATGATTCCAAATTTTTTGAAAAAAATATATTTAGAATCTATAGACAAAATACCACAAATCACTAGTTTGTATCATCTTGAAATTCCTCACAGTTTAGGTACTATAGGTGCCCAAAAGTGAAGATTTAGTTAGAAAAAATCAGTTCAGTGTCCAGCTGGGCCAAAAATTGTAAACCAGTATTGTGGGATCACCCTAATACAATGTATGTTTGAATTTTTCATCTTGATTTCACTAAGATTGTCTTGTGTTCATGGTTCTATTTGAAAGAAGTAGTTAAATTACTTTGAGCAGATAATTGTGATTTCAAGTGTGCAGAGTGGATCTATAAGAAGAATTTGATTGACAACAGGAGTGGATCTATTGGTGTAATGCATTAGCAGTTTGAATCCACTAGTTGAAATTTATTTGTTGATGAATTATTTTTATAATTATATATATGACTCCATGGCCCAAAATTAGGAACTGATTTGTCATTCATCGTAATGCATTCTCATAAACAAATTAAATTTAAAATAATTTCAATTTATGTTGTTGGGTTTATATTTGGTGTAGGGTTCTTCTTCCCAATTGATGAGTGGGTGTTGAGATACCAAAAATATAGCCAGATTTGAAGTTGTCAATGCTTTCCTTGGTATATTTTCATTGGGAATTATCTGCTATAAAAAGCAATGTCTATACATAATTGAGTTGAGTCTTTAGGCATTGTGAAGGGAGACCCCCCTTGGTTTTGCAAAACCCGAAGTGTAGGATATTTTAGTATTTGATTGAATATTGTCAATTGGCCAAATCCCTCTTTGAGTCTGAGCATAAGAAATTGGCTATTCTTTAGGACTCATTGGACTAGTTGATTTGGAACAAAAACACTATGGTCAATTACAAAAATTTAATTGTATCCCTAATCTACTTTTCTTCAATAATTAAATAAATTACTATTTATTTAATTATTTACCTTTCACTATTAATCTATAGTCAAATAGTTATTATTAAGTGTTTGTCTATTCATTAATCTTTCGATTCTTCTATAGTCAAATAAATTTTAAATTATATCATTATCTTTTGATATGTCTCCCTCATTAAATAATTGATTCAAATTAATTATTTAATACCTTTTTTTCTATTTCCTCATATTTTATTAAAATGGTTGCATAAATCATTTTAATTAAATGCCCACTTGCCTTTTCCTCAAATAAATAATTTAAATAAATAAATTATTTATGCCTCCACTTAGTCAAAGATTCCTTCTCATGTATTAAAATATTTAATTTTTAATTTCTCCATTATCTCCATCCACTATCTGATTATTGAATCTCGGTTGCTAGTTGACTATGGTCTTTTCTCAATCTTGACCCTTCAATTTGTAACCTCTAGCTAATTCTCTGTGTTGTATGTCTTCTCATCTGTCGATCTTGGAATCTTTCTAGAAGCTTTATCTCTTCCGTCCATTTGAATGGCTATCTATAAAAGAAGCCTTCTCATCCATTTTCAATTTAACAACCACATTTCTCCAAAAATTTTGCTATTTTGACATTGTCATTTTTAGGTATTCAAGCACTTCAAAATCTAAGGGAAAAGATTTGCAATTTGAGAAAGAATGGAGGAGAAGAAAGGGAGATGAATCAACTATGATAGGGGAGTTTACTTTTGTGTTTTTGTTCTTGTTTTCTCTCTTTTGATCATTTCTACTCTCTTGTTTGGATTTAAAATTTGGGCTTAGATATTTTTTAGAGTGCTTGCTACTTTGGTCTTAGCCATTATTCACTTTTGATTCTTATATTTGGTGAACACGATGTGAATCTTACAATTTTATAGAGAAATCCATTTGTTTTCTTGTTTTCTTTTGTTGTTTTGCAGGTTACAACCAAGAATTCACACAAAATACCATCATCTTCTTTTGAGCATAGACAAATAAGCACATAATATATTAAAAATAATTATCCAGGTTTTGTAGGGCTCACTCTTAGCTTTTTGGAACTTCAAACAATTTTAAAATTTGTTAGGTTTTGAGAAAGTCATGTTTGTTTTAGTGGTCACAACCTTTTAAAATTTAGTTGTTAAGACACACATTTTCTTTTGTTTATAAAATTTTTGTCGTATAGGATTTTTCCAACCTCTTTCTGGGTTTCGAAGATTTATGTCTTAGCTTACCATATATTTTTATAGTTTAAAATTGAAATGTAAATTTTTGGGGATAGGCACTCTCTTACACTTCTAGGGTTTTGCACCTAAAAGGAGAAAGATATCCCAAAAATCTATATGGTTCACTCAAGACTAATGAAAATATAATTTAAATATGTCTATATAGAATGCCCTAAATGCAAAGAAATGATAAAAAAAAATGAATTATTAATGTAAAAGTAATAAAATGCAAGTTGTTTGAAAACATAATGTGATATGCAAAATGAACTAAAAATGCAAATATTCTATAACTTAAATTGATGAAACTAAAGAAGTGCACCTAGAAACTGGAATGTGATGTAGAGAGGCTTGGGAATCCTACAGAAATGACTGTTGATGCCAACTAGGAGACTTACGCCAAGCTAGGTGACTTAGTCCTATTTCAAGGAAATTTTGTTATAGTAGGTTTAAGCCAAAAGTGTATCCAAAACTGCAAAAAAAACCTTTTAGGCATGGCAATGGGACTAATTCACCATTGATGGTCACTTAGTCCACCTTCAACTTTCACAAAATTTAGAGATGTAATATGTACCTCTCAGTCTGCAATTTAGTTCTTAACAAGTTTTTTGGATTCGAATATGCAGAATCTGGTCTGTAGGTGATCTCCAAGTTTCTTTTAGTGCTTTTTTGACTTTGAAATACTTTGATGAATTAATGAAACCTTTTAATACCTTTCTCTTTGACAAATCTGCACACAAAACCTGCAAAACACATGTGCAAAGAGGGGAAAAAGTGTTAAGGGTTAGTGAATAGGGGTTTTGCATGGTCAAACCCTAGTTTGGTAATTAAGCCCTTGAAAATGAAATGAAAAGAGAATAGTGAATGGACAACATGCAATTCTAAAACTCATGAAACCCTTGAAGTAGAAATCTTAATATATGCAAGTAAATTCTCCAATTGATGTATGCTTAAGAATGCCTAGAATGCTTGAGAATGATTAAGTGAATGAATTAGGGTATTAAGGAAATTAGGAGATGAAAAATGAGGGGAAAACCCTATATTATACATGATTATACAAAATTTCTCAAAGATACCACATCACAGGATGACCTCAAGGTTTAGAAAATAATATCCTTCCAAAATTTTGAAATAATTTTGATTTTTTAGCCAAGTGTGACTATGTCACCCCTAGTGGTTGCATGGTCCCACCAAGGCATTTCTAATGGGTTTCAAGAATTAAGTGTTTTAATGATGTTTAACGAGATTAAATTCTCAAAAACACACTTAAGTAGGGCCTGCGAGTGTATAAAGGGGTCATTTAAGCATAAGAAAGGGTCAAATTATTGATGACAAGCCTAGAAAAGCATGAAAGCTTGTTACAATAATTTACAACACTTTGAAATAAGGCTTGGTAAGTGATAAAAAGAGGTTATTTATATGAATTATAATAAAAAGGTCCTAGAGAAGTCTGAAAGTAGGTTACAATACTTCACAACACTTTTACAAGACATCATAGAATTCTTATTGATTCACAAGTGTCCAAGACCTAATGTGAATGTGTTGACCACATTACAACATTAAATCTAGGAAAAACTAGGCCAACATCCATAAGAAAGACCCACATGAGTGTGATAATTTCAAGGATGCATTTTCTTATGCCACATTTAGCCCCCAATGTAGTGAGAGGATGAAATTTCTCTAAACTCACAATAAAGTAGTCAAACATGTGCATAAAAAGGGATACAAATGCACTCATGTTGGCAAGATCAGACAACAACAATCAAGAGAGGTGATCAATCCCATAGGATAAAGATCCCATGGAAACCCATACATAAGCACAAAGGAACACACAAGAGAATGATGTATTTAAAAGAATAAAAGGGAGAGAAGGAGAAGGAAAAAGAGAATCAAATCAAGCTTCTATTGTTTTTCCATCCCGCTGTGGATCAGATCTAGATTGTCTATCCAGAAAACACATACTCACTTTGAGGCAAGGGAACTCATGGCTATTCGTTGGGTGAGAAGTCCTAAATGTTGAGAAATATTCACTCATTGCTGGTATGCACTTGCACACGTGCGCAAGTGGCTATGGGGAGATTCATGTCTCTGAATGGGCTTCCCGCACAACCATACCAAAGTTATACCTCCTAATAATTTTAATTAGGTTCCACAAAATAAAATGACTTTTCAATCTTCACGAGAGAAGAAAAACTTTGTATGCTTGGAGCTCATGAAAAAATGTGATGGCACCACAGGCATGCAAACTATGTTATGCAACGTGGCCATATAACAAATGAAAAATGCAACATGCAAGAGATGTTCAAAGGAGTCTTTCTTAGTTCATGCGAGGTCTTTAACTTAGGGAACATTGTGTGTAATGTCTCCAAGATTTGACAAATCAAAGAATATAAAATTTGCAACTTAGGGGATGCAGTGTGTCACATCAAGCCACAAAGCAATAAAACACATTATATGAAGTAAGAAGGTTGCACTAAGAACGAAGAAAAGAGAAAAATGCAAATAAATAATGTCAATGTATGCCCCCACTTTAAAGGAATTGCTACACACCATACTGTGAGCAATTAATTTAAAGTAGCAAATGAAAAATGAAAACAAGAAGAAAGACATGAGAGGCAAATTTAAAATCCATATGCCAAGTCATATGTTTATGAGTAAGGCTATGTATTGAAAAGGAAAGAAAAGAAAAGGAAGGGGTTACCCCCAAAATGAAAACACCAAACACATAAGGGATCTACTAATTGGGGGTTAGTATGTTCTTTGCTACAATGTTAATGTTAAGGAGCACAAAACTATCATCATCCCCCAAATACATAGAACTGGAAGAATGACATAAAGAAAGCAAAAAAAAAGAAAAAAAAAGATCCTTTGGGGTCAACATGGAAGAGACATAGGAAACGGATGCTTTTGTAGTTATCCCCAAAAAGGAAAGCAATGTAATCCAAAGGAAAAAGAAAGGAGAGAAATGGAAAAAGTTTCCTGGTCAACATGATGTGAGACATGAATGTCTCAATTCCTTGTGACCATCCCTAAAAGGAAAGTGCTAAGAAAAAAAGAAAGGCCATTTACCAATACCAAAAGAGATACAATATTCAATGCCTTGTGTGTCATCCCCAAAAAGGAAAACACAAGAAAAAGACAAAAGAAAAAGGTGAAAGCGATCTACGACATAGAGAAGAATGAAGGTACAAATAGAGGAATGTCACAAAGAGAGAGAACATCAAACAAAACATCATGACAGATCACATTATGCACATGCAAAAACACAAAAGAAAAAGAAAAATAAAATGAAAAAGACTAGTAAGGAAAATGTGAGTCAATCATCAGGCAATTCATCTACCTCCCAGTCATGTTCATGATATGTTGAGGGTGGACAACTGGCCAAAGTGACAAGAGAAAGTGCCGAAGTAGGGGAAGTACTAGGTTCAACACTCTTTATAGGAGATTGGTCGTTTCAGTTCATGGAAGAGGAAAATAATGTGTTTAAATCATTATGCACCTCTTTGTCTATTTTGGTGATCTCGTCATAGTCATCTAGATTAATCACAACAAAAGGATCAATGATAATGTCCAATGAAGAGCGTACCTCTTTTTGTGATTGTTGTATTTGATCGTTTTGTTGTGGTTGGGGAGAAGAGTCATCATGCATTTCATTTGTCAAGTGTGGATTGTGAATTTCTTTACTTCCTTCTTCATGTAAGTTGTGAGCAATTGCATGATGTCTACGCTTATGCTCCCTAGCGCCTCTATTTCTTTTGGTTTTGTTGTCAAGTTGTGTTTGTGAAGGATTGGGTTGATCAACCATAGGTTGTTTTTCTTCCTGAAGGGGAGGAATGGAGGGAACCATGGAAGGTTGTTCATCCACTTTCTCCTTTGCTTTGTAAACTTGTTTTATTTGAGGAGGCATGATGGAGTTGTTTTTATTCTTTGTCAGTCTCTTGGATGATGTTAGGGATGTTTTTAGTGTTTTTTGAGCTTGGTTGTTTGGTTCTTGTTCATGTTGAAGCATTGTTTCATCTAGGATAGGAGTGTCGGCAGTGGACAAGGACATGTTGCAAAGATACAATTTTGATATTTTATTTGCTTTAAATTTTTGGTAAGAAATGAAAAAGAAGTCTTGTTGAGGTGTTATAGGTTCCATGGGCTTGGACCAAAAGGCTTATAAGGAAAAGTTTCCTTTAAAAGACAAGGGGTTAAATCCACTATGGTGAATAGTGAATATTTCATTGTCAAATGGAAACATTAAGAATTTGTGAATAAACAAGGGGACAAATTTCATTGAGTGAAGCCATGCATGACCTAGCCTCAAATGAAACTATTCTAACTATAGAATGATGGAGAATGTGGCATCCAAGGTTTTTGGTCCTATTTGTAATGGTAGGACAATCAATCCTATCATAGGGCAAGAAAAACCATTGTTTGTTTTGATCCATGCTTTTGGTTTATCATAGTCATCTTGATAAAGGTCATGTAAGACCAAAAACTCCTCAATGATCATGTTCTCTCCATAGGTGGGATCTATTAGTATCCCATTAGTGTTCTTGTCATAGATACAACCGGCTATGTAAAGAGGACCATCGGGGAGATTTTTAAGTATGTCCTTATAGGAGAAAGTAATATCAAGATATTTCTTAGGTTGGCCCATACAAGGGATAACATGTATGGCTCCTACCATTTCATCCATAGGATTAACATGGGTAACATGTGGGATAGGATCAGGATGTTCATCATCTATATCAACATTCATCACATCATTCTTTGTAGTTTCACTAGCTTTGACAAATGAAATATTATGTTTGGGCATTGGATTAGTGAAAATTTGCATGTTTTGATTTGGAGGAGCAACAAACTTATTGCCTTGATCATTAAAACCTGCAATGGATAGACAGCTGGAATGAATGACGTCTTGCACAAGATCTTTAAGACACTTACAATGTTTTGTGTCATGTCCATTTTTTCTATGATAATGGCAATAAGCATTAGAATAAAAGTTTAGAGGTAAAGGCTTACTAGGATCAGGTGCTTTGACAACAGGAAAGGTAATCATTTGTTGTTGTAAAAGTTGGGACATTATGTTATGAAGGGTATTAGGTAAAGGTGTGAATTGTCTTTTTAGGTGTCCATAACTAAAGGGAACCACGGTTTTAACAAATGCTACTTGTTTTTTTGGTGGGTTGAGTTGGTTGTGGAGTGGGGTTGAACTGTAAGAACCCTTTGTTTTGCTTTCTAAATGGTTGGAAATTTTTTTGGTTGGAATGTTCATTTTTTTTAGCTCAGCTAGAAGTGGACCTTGTATCTCAACTACTAATTGAATTGTGATAATTGCAAAGGGCAGTACACAAGTGCATGAAGGAGGGGAATTTCATCATAGTGATTTTGTCCTGAAGTTTAGTTTGAAAGTTTTCTACAAACATATTTTGAAGGTGTGGGTCAGGAATCTTGACATAGATTTGGGAATAAAGTAATTGATAGCGTGAGATAAAACTAGTTATATTTTCTTCCTCGTTTTGCTTGCATCTTATCAAATCAACAAAGGTCTTCTTGGGAGTCATATGCACTTGGAAATGATTTATAAATGTATGAAAAAAATTATTAAATGAACAAATTCAATTGTTCGATAAAGACGAGAACCATTCCAAGGTAGTGTCTTTTAAGGTCCTAGGAAACAATTTTGCTAAAATTTTATCATCAAGGACAAAGTGACTACATAAGGCAGTGTAGGCATTAACATGGTTAAAAGGATCTCCCTTCCCTCCATATTTCTCAAATCTAGGAATCTCTACACCTTGTGGCATCGATGTTCACAATATCTCCAAGGTCAATGGGCTGCTTCAAACATAATAGGTGGGTGGTCCATTCTAATTTTGGTTTATGGCAGAGATTTTTTTTTGCATGGATGAAGCAGTTTGGAAAAGTTGGGTTATGAAAGGGTCATTTTAAGTGGTATGGGGTGGAAGGGAAAGTGGTAATGGAGTGTATGTAGTGGTAGGGAAAGTGAATGGAATTCTTATAGATTCTATTGTAGAAGAGGATAGAACATGTGATGCCACATAGAAATTAGGGATGCTAGTAGGAATACTTGAGGAAGGAATTATTTTTTCTTGTAGTATATGATCAATTTGTGTGTCAACTTGCATGTTATTGGAAGGCAAAGATTTGCTAAAGATAGTATCCATGCCAAGTGTACTAGTTTCCGTACTAGTAGTGGAAGCTTTAGATAACCCAAGATCCACAACGAGTGTGTTATCGTGGGATAACATAAGTCCCAAACTTCTTCTCACAAAGGTATTAGCAATAGGACACCAAACACTCATGCAAAGGTATCTAAAGGCGAGGGAATGAAAATGAAATGTAATATAAGAATGAATGAAATGCTTAAAACTAAAATTATGAAAAATAAAACTAAAATGCAAAAACAACAAATAGAAACTTAGAAACTGTAGATTAAATCCCATAAAATGTAGTGATAAATATGCAACTGGACTAAGTCGCCCAGGGTGGCGAACTAGTCCAAGTAGTGATTTTTTCGAGAATTTTGAAAAAATTTAAATGGAATTTTATGCTTTTTATGTTTTTAGATGTAGATATAATATGAAAATGTAGAATGATGTTTATTTTTAATGAAATGCAATGCAAAAATGCAAGCTAGATGAGATTTTCGCTAATGCAAGTTTTAAAACCCTAGGATGGATATTAAACAATGGAAAATGCAATGCAAGGCCAATGTAAGATTTAATTCTGAGGATGTAAATGCAGTTAAAATCAAGAATAGAATGTTCAAAATGCAGGTTCACCAAAATGAACCATAAATTTTTGGGGATAGGCACTCTCTTATAGTTCTAGGGTTTTTCATCTAAAAGGAGAAAGTTATCCCAAAAAAAATTTGTTTACTCAAGAATAATGCAAATATGATTGAAATATGTCTAAATAAAATGCCCTAAATGTAAAGAACTGATAAAAGAGATGAATTATTAATGCAAAACTAATGAATTGTAAGTTGTTTGAAAACATAATGTGATATGAAAAATGAAATAAAAATGCAAATAAACTATAACAAAAATTGATGAAAATGAAGAAGTGCACCTGGAAACTAGAATGTGATGCAAAGAGGCTCAATAATTCTACATAAATCACTATTGATGCCAACTAGGACACTTACGCCAAGCTGGGCGACTTAGTCATATTTCAGGGAAATTATGTCACAACAGGTTTCAGCCAAAAGGGTATCCGGAACTGCATAAAACACTTTTCAGGAATGGCAATGGGACTAATTCACCACTGATGGAAACTTAGTCTACCTTCAGCTTTTGTGAAATTCGAAGATGCAATCTGTAGCTCCCAATCTACACTTCAATTCCTGACAGGTTTCTAGATCTGAATATGTAGAATCTGGTTTGTAGGTGATCTCCAAGCTTCTTTCAGGGATTTGTTGACTTTGAAAGACTTTGATGAATTGATGACACCTTTTATTACTTGAACCACAATTTTTTGGGGATTGACACTTTCTTACACTTCTAGGGTTTTGCACCTTCAAGGAGAAAGGTATCCCACAAAAACTTAGGGGTTCACTTAAGACTAATATGATTGAAATATGTATAAATGGAATGCCCTAAATGCAACAAACTGATAAAAGAGATGAATTATCAATGCAAAACTAAGGAAATGCAAGATGTTTGAAAACACAATGTGATATACAAAATGAACTAAAAATGCAAGTAAACTATAATAGATATAAGTGAGACTGGAAAGGTTCACTAGAAACTAGAATGTGATACATAGAGGCTCTAGAATCTTGTATAATTTTCTATTTAAGCCAATTGGGACACTTACGCCAAGTTGAGTGACTTAGTCATGTTTTGGGGAGATTCTAATAGAATAGGTTTCAACCAAAAGGGTATTCCGAATTGCAAAAAAAACTTTTCAAGCCTAGAAGTGGGACTAATTTACCACCAATGGCGACTTAGTCCACCTTCAGCTTTCAAGAATTTTAAAAATGCAATCTATAGCTCTCGGCCTGCACTTTGGTTCCTAACAGGTGTGTGGATATGAATCGATATAATTCGGTCTATAGGGGATCTCCAAGCTTCTTTTAGGGATTTTTTGAGTTTTAAATAGTTTAATGGATTGATGAAACCTTTTTAACAACTTGCTCTTAGAAAAATTTCCATACAAGACCTACAAAACACACATGCAAAGAGGTGAAAAAGGGTTAAGGGTTAGTGAATAAGGGTTTCCCTTGGTCAAACCCTGGTTTGGTAATGAAATCCTTGAAAATGAAATGAAATGGAAAGAGAATGATGGATGAAGAACATGCAATTCTACTGTGAGATTTCCTAACTAGCCTACCCAGGAATCTAATGACCAAAGGAAAGAAAAACCAGAAATATGAGGAGAAATAAATTGTATTCGTCTCAAGAATGCAAAGCTATATCCAACTTGAGAATTGAGAATTACAAAGGAAATTCCTTGGTTATATAGGCCAAGGGGAGAGATATATGCAACCAAATTATGACAAGTGTTGGCATCCTTTGAGGTGTGACAACTCATGTCATTAAAGGATCAACCACCTTATCCATATGTAAAGTTAAGCTAGTGTGAAGAGGACTTTAGTGGAGAATGAGGCATGGTAGGGGATGGAGGAGGAGATTCCAAACTCTTTGAAGAGGAAGATGAAATCTCACGATCAACTTGAAGACTAGAAGAATCTTGAGGAAAATCCTCAATGTCAGAATCCTCTAAATCCATTGTGGAGGTAGGAAGAGTAGAGGATGAGCTAGAAAATATTTCCTCAAAATGGACACTACACTCAATGAAGTTCTCATGTGTTGTATGATCCATGAGTCGATATCCTTTGACACCATTGGGGCAACCAAAAAATATACAAGGCCTTCTTTGAGGTTTCAAGGCCTTCTTCTTCTCTGAAAGAATATGTGCCCATGCTGGTGAACCAAAAACTCTAAAGTGCCCCACAATAGGTTTCCTACCACACCAAGCTTCAAAGGGAGTGATGGGCCCTTTAATACCTTATGTGGAACTTTGTTATAGATGTGAGAAGCATAGTTGATAGCTTTAGCCCAATATGTAAGTGCAAGGGAGCAAACGTGGATCATGCAACCAACCATGTCTTTTAGGGACCTATTTTTCCTCTCAGCTACACCATTTTGTCGTGGTGTGTAAGCAATAGTGTATTGAAGATTAATCCCTTCAATATTACAAAATTGATCAAACCGATCATTCACATATTCTTTTCCATTATCAGTGCAGAGAATTTTGACACACTTTATAGATTGTTTCTTAGCACGAGCCTTAAACTCTTGAAATCTATCAAATAATTCTCCTTTATGTTGAAGGAAGTATACCCATGTGTATCTAGAATTATTATTAATGAAGGGCTTACTAAAATACAATGATGGAAAAGGACCTACCAAGTCACTATGAACCAATTCAAGGACTTTTGAAGCCCTCCAAGCCTTTCCTTTGTCGAACTTGTCTTCAAGATGTTTTTCTAAGGCACAACTCGAACATACACCCTTAAAAAATTTAAATTGAGGAAGACTCGTAACCATATTGTGTTTGCTAAGTTACTAAAGATAGTGGTAGTTGAGATGGCCAAACCACTCATGCCATAGTTTCCTCACAACATTTGAATGGGTGAGCAATACAGTGGAATGTGAATTAGGTACAAAATGAGAGAAAGCATACAAGTGAGACTCGTGATTAGCCTTACCAACTATAAGGAGCACATTATCTTCAATATTCCTGATGTTGACACAATCTAGAGTGAATTCAACTTTTCTATAATTTTGAGTGATTTGGTAGATGGAGAGAAGGTTGGCTGACAGATCAGGCATGCAAAGCACATCCTCAAATGTACCATTTCCAGTATCAATTGAACCATTCCTAATAACATCCACTAGAGAATCGTCCTTGATGAGAATGTAGGGCACAAAACAAAGATCCAACAAAGAAAATGGTTCTTTACTAGAACCCATGTGTTGTGATGCACCCGAGTCAAGAATCCACTCTTTTGAAGAATGAGTAATAGCAACAAGTGCATGTTCTTTCCCTTTACCTAATTTTGAAGGAGTAGAGGATTATTGAGTAACAAAATAAGATAGATTAATGTTGTTCTTTTTAAGAAGATGCTTTGACTCATTGATCTGCTTCTTATGACAAGAATGTTCCTCATGACCAGGTTTCCTACAACAGCTACAAGTTGGCCTTTCCTTCTTTTGAAAATTCCCCTTTGAAGAGGAGTTGGAGTAAACTTTTGTTGTTGAAGATGATTGTGCTTGATCTCTTTGTGACTTCTTCTTGAACTACTTTTGTTTGTCATCGTGTTTCCTTGATTCTTTTTGAGCCTTTGGTTGACTAGTCATCAAATCTTGAGTGTGAAGGCTTAAGAAGACCCATTAAAAGAAGCTTACCTTGCTCTTGCATCAATATTTCAGAAAATGAAGCAAAAGAAGGTGTAGTGAATGTAGATCCCATTTTCAACCTATGAGTATGAAATCTAGAAACAAAAGGTACAAATTTAGGTCCATGTTTTTTTAGAGTGTTATAGACAAGATGAATGCCTTTTTTCTCTAAGCCACATGATTTACATTGTGCTCTAAGGTCATTGAACTTTGTGACATAATCTTGGATGTTATCAAAATACTTTCGATCAAGACTCATGAGTTCATTCTCAATTTGATAACCAAAAACTTCATCAATTGGACCATAGAGAATTTTTAATTTGTCCCATACATCATGTGAATCTTTACATTCTTCAATCTGAAACATTATATCAAGAGAAACAAGAGTCCTTAGACAACCAAGATATTTTGTATGTTCAAACATCTAGAGTAGTTTTTCCTTATCATTTGTGGGTTCAGTTACCTTCTTCTCAACATAAAGTGTATATCCTAGTTACATTAAGGCATTCCATGCATTTTGATGCCATGTGTTGTAGTTGTAGGGAATGAGCAATGGAAACTTAAATGTACCCATAGTTAAGGAAAAAACAAAGCACAAAGTATGAGAGATGTTCAAGCACAAGAAAACAAGAGACCCCCCTTCTTTACTCAATCAAAGAGCCCCCCTAAAAAAAAATGATTTGGCACTTTATATTTAGTGTAGTTACATATTTCAGGATTTCAATTCTTTTACAAATCCTCAAGAAATGAGCATGTGTTAAAAGTATACACTTTTACAATTTCATGTGAAATAAATAGCATCAATGCGAACTGAGCAAAAAATATGCCCTTTTAAAAAAAGAATCAACTTGATTTGAGGTCGTATGCAAAAGTTATGGAACTTTGAAGTTTTCAAAATGAGAACAAAGAGGAGTCCTCCTTGAGAATCAGAAATTTTTGAAAAAACCGTGTACCAAAATCTCAAACCGTCTTCACCAATGTGTAGGGCACAAAAAATTAGCCCAAATTAAAAAAAATTGCACTGAATTTGGAGGTGGGAGCCTGAGTTATTAGCTTGCAAAGTTTTACTTGAAAAATGATGCATCAATGGAGAGGGGGTAAAAACTCTTCAAAAGAATCTCATGAAATTTAACAGAACTTCTGCCAAAGTTAGCAGTCTACCAAAATTAAAGATCTGCTAGAAACTCCACCAAAATTAAAGTTAGCAATCCTCCAATTTAGTCACCACTAAATACTCCTCCAATTTTGACAACTATGTGATATTTATGTTTTTTAATTAAAAGATATTTAAAAAATCATAAAAAAAATGTTGGCACAATATTTTTTAAAATCCTTAGTGGACTCCAAAATATTATATTTTTTAATATATTAAAATAGTCGGCATGATATTTGGAAATGCATTGGCGGATTTCAAATTTGATAAATTTGAATATAAAAAAGATTAAAAAATGATTAAAAATTTTAATAAAAATTTTCAAAGCCCAAAGGCAAAGATACTGCACAACACAGAGTACAGGTACTTGGTAAGGCATGAGGCCCAAAGCGAATAGAGGTGGATTTTTAGCGGATCAAAAAATGCATAAAACGCATTTGGAAAAGAAATTAATTTTTTTCGTTTTTGTTAAAAAATAGCCCAAAGGTTGAGCAACGCGCCTGACAAAGGGTACCTACACAAGTACCAGTACCACAGTACTGTAGGTCTACATAGGTACCAGTACCTATGCAGTGAATTTCTTTTGTTTTTTAACTTTTCAATTAAAATTTTTTTAATTTTGTTTCTTTTTAATTTATTTTGATTTTAAAAAAATAGAAAATAATATATATTTCTCTAGGATGGTTTTAGAAAAAAAAATTTAAAACCAAAAATATATTTTCTTTTCAAAAATTTTAGAAATCAAAATGTATTTTGAAAACATAGGATTTTTTCAATTTTTTATAAATAAATATATAATATATATATATATATATATATATATATATATATATATATATATATATATATATATATATATTCTAATTACAAGAGAATTAAAAAAAATTGTGTTTTAAAAAATCAAAATTTAGAAAAAACAATAAAAAATATATTTTTTATTTTAAAATAAAAATATTATTTTCTAAACTAATTTGTTCACGGGAGCCAAATGGCTCCTTGGACAGAAAAAAATTGCCTCACCTCGCAACTTTGTCCAAAATTGACATTTTCACAATTGATTTTATGGTTTTCGGGCCTTCTGAACATGATGGCAGGGTCAGATTTGATCCAAAATGCTCTGAAATGATGGCTCCTTGTTGGATCTGGCAATGAACTTCCTGCTTCAAATTGTTGCAGATCTGGCCTCTAGTGTCCATTTTAGGTGAAATAAAGGGCAGATCTGACTGTCTTAGCTACTCTGAACTCAATGGTGAGATCAAAATATCTCTAGGAAGCTTTAAATGGCCTATAACTAGCAATTCAATGTATGAACCCTTCAGAAACTTATAATTTTTTCACATATTTCTGATTCTCTAGTTCATCTGAGGATGCAAGACAAGAGCATACTCAGTTTTTGAAAAAAAAAACTCTACACTCACAAATTTCCTAAAGGAATGACAACCCACAACTCAAATTTGGCTTTGATACCATGTGGGATTTGCTAACTAACCTATCCAGGAATCGAATGACTGAAGGAAAGAAAAACTAGAAAGATGAGGAGAAATAAATTTTATTCCTCTCAAGAATGCAAAGCTATATTCGACTTGAGAATTGAGAATTACAAAGGAAATGCAATGGTTATATAGGCCAAGGGGAGAGATAGATGCATCTAGATTATGAAAAGTGTTGGCATCCTATGAGGTGTGACAACTCATGTTATTAAAGGCTCAACCACCTTATCGCTATGTAAAGTTAAGCTAGTGTGAAGAGGACTTTAGTGGAGAACTAGCTAAGTATGAACTAGTTAGATAAAGTACCCCTTTCACATTAACAGCTACAACTCACCAAACCTTTGAAATAGAAATTTGAAGATATTCAAGTAGAAGCTCCAATGGATGTATGCTGAAAAATTCCTAGGATGCTTGAGAATGATTAAGTGAATGAATTAGAGTATTAACGAAATTAGGAGATGAAAAATGAGGAGAAAACCCTATATTTATAAATGATTATATTAAAATTTCCTAAAGATACCACATCACAGGCTGACCTCAAGGTCTAGAAAATAATATCTTGTCTGAATTTTAAAATAATTTTGATTTTTGAGCCAAGTTAGACTAAGTTGCCCCCTAGTAGTGACAAGGCAATTTTAATGGGTGTCAGGAATTAAAGTGTATTAAATGATGTTTAATGGGATTTTTCTCTGAAACACACTTAAGTAGGGCCTGTAAGTGCAGTAAGGGGTCATTTAAACATAAGAAAGGGTCAAATTATTGATGACAAGACTAGGAAAGTGTGAAAGTTCATTACATCAACACTTTGAAATAAGGCTTGGTAAGTGATAAAAAGGAGTTATTTAGGTGAATTATAATAAAAAGGTCCTAGAAAAGTGTGAAGGTGGGTTACAACACTTCATGACACTTTTACAAAACATCATAGAATTTTTATTGATTCACAAGGGTCCAAGACCTAATGTGAATGTGTTGACCACATTACAACATTAAATCTAGGAAAAACTAGGCCAACATCCATAAGAAAGACCCAAATGAGCATAAAAAATTCAAGGATACATTTTTTGTGACACATTTAGCCCCCACTTTAGTGAGAGGATGAATTTGATTCAAACTCACACTAAAGTAGACCAACATACACATCAAGAGGGATCCAAATGCACCCACACTAAGATGGGAAAACAATAATCAAGAGGGGTGATCAAGCCCCCAAGATCAATATCTCATGGAAAACCAAGCATTAGCACAAGAGAATGATGTAAAATAATGAAATGGAGAGAAGGAAAAGGAAAAAGAGAGTTGGATCAAGCCTCAATCATTTTTCCATCTTGTTGTGGACCAGATCTAGGTTGTTTGTCTATAGAACACATATACTCACTCTGAGTTGATAAAACTCATGGTTTTTCGCCAGGTGAGAAATCCCAAAAGGCGAGAAACCTACACTCATGGCTAGTGTGCACTGACACAAACTTAGGTGGCTATAGGGAAAGTCATGCCTCAGAATGGGCTTCCCACTCAACCATTCCAAAGTTATACCCCCCTATAACTTTAATAAGGGGCCACATAAGAAAATAACTTTTTGAGCTTCACGAGACAAGCAAAAATTTGTATTCTTGGAGCTCATGAACAAACACAATGGCACCATAGGCATGCAAGTTGTGTTATGCAAGGTGGCCATATAAAAAATGCAAAATGAAAAAATAGGAAATTTTCAAAAAAGTCTTTCTTAGTTCATGCAAGGTCTTTAACTTTGGGAACATTGCGCCTAATATCTCCAAGAGAGGACCAGTCAAAGGATACAACTGCTATGTAAAGAGGGCCATCGGAGAGATTTTTATGTTCTTAAAGGAGAAAATGTAACATCAATAAATTTTTAGGTTTCCTTTATGAGGGATAACGCTCTATCATGCCAACCATTTCATCCAGGATTAATAGGGGTAATATGAGGAATAGGATCGGATGTTTATCATCTTTATCAACATTCATCACATCATTCTTTGTAGTTCCACTAGCTTTGACAAATGAAACATTATTTTTGGGCATTGGATCAGTGAAAATTTGCAAGTTTTGATTTGGAGGGGCAACAAACTTATTGCCTTGATCATTAACACCTGCAATGGATATATGGTCAGAATCACTGAGGTCTTGAACAAGATGTTTAAGATGCTTACAATGTTCCATGTCATGTCCATTTTTTCTATGATAATGGCAATAAGCATTGGATTTAAATTTCAAAGGTAAAGGATTAGTAGGATCAGGTGCTTTGATCGAAGGTAAGGTAATCATTTGTTGTTGTAAAAGTTAGGACATTGTGTTATGAAGTGTGTTTGGTAAAGGTGTGAATTGTCTTTTTGAATCTCCATAAGTAAAGGGAACCGTGGTTTTAACAGCTGCTACTTCATTGTTAATAGTTTGAGGTGGTTGGTGAGGGGGTTTGAATTGTAAGAACCCTATGTTTTTCTTTCAGAATGGTTGGGAATTTTTTTGGTTGGCATGTTCATAATTTTTAGCTCAGCTAAAAATGGACTTTGTATCTTGACTACTAACTAAATTGTGATAATTGCAAAGGGAAGTACGCAAGTGCATGAAGGAAGGGAATATCATCATAGTGAGTGTTTTCTGAAGTTTAGTTTTCAAATTTTTGATCAACATCTTTTCAAGTTATGGGTTGGGGATCTTCACATCGATTTGAGAATAAAACGATTGATAGTGATAGATAAAATTAGTTATCTTTTCTTCCTCATTTTGCTTGCATCTCATCAAATCGGCCAAGGTCTTCTTGGCGGTCATATGCACTCGGAAATGATCTATAAATGCATCAAAAAGTTCATTAAATAAATGAATTGAATTTTTTGGTAAAGATGAAAACCATTCCAAGGTCGTGTCTTTTAAGTCCTATGAAATAGTTTCTCTAATAGTTTATCATCAAGGAGAAATTCACTACATAAAGTGGCATGTAGGAATTAACATGGTTAGAAGGATCTCCCTTCCCTCCATATTTCTCAAATCTATGCATCTCTATTCCTTGTGGCATTGGTGTTCATGATATTTCCAAATACAATGGGTTGCTTCAAACATAATATGTGGGTGGTCCATTCTGATTTTGGTTGATGGTGGATATTTGTTTTTTAGTGGATGAGATAGTTTGGAAAAGTTGTGTTATGAGAGGGTCATTCTAAGTGGTATGAGGTGGAAGGGAAAGTGGTGATGGAGTGTATGCAATGGTAGGGAATGTAAAGGGAATGCTTATAGTTGGTATTGTAGAAGAGGATAGAACATGCAATGCCACATAGGAATTAAGGATGCTAGCAGGAATAGTCAAGGAATCACATTACTAACTTATTGCATTGTTGTTGTGACATGAGGAGTGGTATAGGTAGGTATGGAGGCTATTGTTGAGGGAATAGGAGTGTGAGGTCCTCCTTGGCTAACCACAGTGTTTGTTGGTTGATATATTCTAGGGGTAGAAGGAACATGTTTTGTATATATCTCAATTATTTGTTTCACAACGTCTAGGCCTTCGTCACTTTCAAGCATGCGATGGATGTTTTCTATGGTATGAATTCCAGTGGCTGAAATTTTTTCAAGGATCACTTGATGTTGGAGATGTGTTAAGTCCCCATGAATGTTAATGATTTTGTCTTGTGGGATGTGATAATTTTGTGTGTCAACTTGCATGTTATTAGAAGGCAAAGAGTTTCTAAAGATAGTATACATGCCTAGTTTACTAGTTGCCATACTAGGAGTGGAAGCTTTAGATAACCCAAGATCCACAATGAGTGTATTATGGTAGGATAATATGAGTCTTGAACTTCATCTTACTAAGGTATTAGTAATACAACACCAAACACTCATGCAAAGCTTTCAAAATGTGGGTGAATGAAAATGCAATATAAACTAATAAGAATGAAATCCCTAACACTGAAATTTTGAAAAATAAAACTAAAATGTAGAAACAACAAGAAGAAACTTAGAAATTGCAGATTAACTTCTAGAAAGTACAGTGAAAAATATGCAACTAGACTAAGTCGCCCAAGGTGGCGAATTAGTCCAAGTAGTGATTTTTTGAGAATTTTAAGAATTTTTAAATTGGATTTTATGATTTTTATGTTTTTAGATGCAAATATAATATGAACATGTAGAATTTTCCGAATTTTTAATGAAATGGAATGAAAATATGCAAGCTAGATGATCTTTTCACTAATACAATTTTGAAAACCCTAGGATGTGATTTAAATAATGCAATGCAATGCTAATGTATGCTATTACTAGGATGTAAATGCACTCTAAATCAAAAATAGGATGTTCTAAAATTATGTTCACCAAAATGAACCGCAATTTTTTGGGGATTGGCACTTTCTTACACTTATAGGGTTTTGCAGTCTAAAAGGAGAAAGGTATACAACAAAAACTTAGGGGTGCACTAAAGACTAATGCTAATATGATTGAAATGTGTCTAAGTGGAATACCCTAAATGCTATTGAAGTAGATTGGGACACTTACGCCAAGCTAGGTGACTTAGTCATGTTTCAGGGAAATTCTACCAGAATAGGTTTCAGCCAAAAGGGTATTCAAAACTATAGAAAGCACTTTTTAGGCCCGGTAGTGGGACTAATTCACCACTGATGGTGATTTAGTCCACCTTCAGCTTTCAAGAATTTCAAAGATGCAATCTGTAGCTCTTGGTCTGCACTTTGGTTCCTAACAGTTGTCCGGATTTTGAATCTGCAAAATTTGGTCTATAGGTGATCTCCAAGCTTCTTTTAGGGATTTGTTGACTTTCAAAGACATTGATGGATTGATGACACATTTTTAACACCTTTCTCTTTGAAAAATATACATACAAGACCTACAAAACACACATAAAAAGAGGGGAATAAGGGTTAAGGGTTAGTGAATATGGGTTTGTCTTGGTCAAACCATGGTTTGGAAATCAAACCCTTGAAAATGAAATGAAATGGAAAGAGAATGATGAATGAAAAACATGCAATGCTACAACTCACCAAACCCTTGAAATAGAAATCTAAAGATATGCAGGTAGAAGCTCGAATGGATGTATGCTTAAGAATTCCTAGAATGCTTGAGAATGATTAAGTGAATTAATTAGAGTATTAAGGAAATTAGGAGATGAAAAATGAAATGAAAACCCTATATCGATACATGTTTATACAAAATTTCTTGAAGATACGACATCACAAACTGGCCTCAAGGTCTAGAAAATAATTTCCCATTAGAATTTTAAAATAATTTTGATTTTTGAGCAAAGTTGGACTAAGTTTCCCCTAGTGTCAACTTGGTCCCACTCGGGAAATTTTAATGGTGTCAGGAATTAAAGTGTATTAAATGATGTTTAATATGATTATTCTCTAAAACACACTTAAGTAGTGCCTGCAAGTGCATTAAGGGTCATTTAAACATAAGAAAGGGTAAAATTATTGATGACAAGCCTAAGAAAGCGTGAAAGTTTGTTACAACACTTTTCAACACTTTGAAATAAGGCTTGGTAAGTGATAAAAAGGGGTTATTTAGGTGAATTATAATAAAAATTCCCTATAAAATTGTCAAAGTAGGTTACAACACTTCACAACAGTTTTAAAAGGCATCATAAAATTCTTATTGATTCACAAGGATCCAAGACCTAATTTGAATGTGCTGACCACATTACAACATTAAATCGAGGTGAAACTAGGCCAACATCGATAAGCAAGACCCAAATGAGCATAAAAATTTCAAGGATACATTTTTTGTGACACAATACCTTGCTCTTTGACAAATCCGCATACAAGACCTACAAAACACACATGCAAAGAGGGGGGAAAGTGTTAAGGTTTAGTGAATAGGGGTTTGCCTTGGTCAAACCCTGGTTTGGTAATTAAACCCTTGAAAATGAAATGAAATAAAAATAGAATGATGAATGAACAACATGCAATGCTACAACTCACAAAACCCTTGAAGAAATATGAAGATATGCAAGTAAATGCTCCACTGGATGTATGCTTAACAATGCTTAGAATGCTTGAGAATAATATAGTGAATGAATTAGGGTATTAAGTAAATTACAAGATGAAAAATGAGGGGAAAACCTTATATTTATATATGATTATTCAAAAATTCCTAAAGATACCACATCACAGGTCGACCTCAAAGTTTAGAAAATAATATCTCGCTAGAATTTCAAAATAATTTTGATTTTTGAACCAAGTGGAACTAAGTCGCCCCTAGTGGTGACTTGGTGCCACTAGGGAATTTTAAATGGGTTTTCAGAATTAAAGTGTATTAAATGATGTTTAAAGGGATTATTCTAAAAAACACACTTAATTAGGGCCTGTAAGTGTATCAAGGGGTCATTTAAACATAAGAAAGGGTCAAATTATTGATGACAAGCCTAGAAAAGCATGAAATTTTGTTACAACACTTTGCAACACTTTGAAATAAGGCTTGGTAAGTGATAAAAATAGGTTATTTAGATGAATTATGATAAAAAGGTCTTAGAAAAGTGTGAAAGTGGGTTACAACACTTCACAACACTTTTACAAGACAAGATAGAATTCTTATTGATTCACAAGTTTGCAAGACCTAATGTGAATGCGTTGACCACATTGCAACATTAAATCTAGGAAAAACTAGGCCAACATCCATAAGAAAGACCCAAATTAGAGGGAAAATGTCGAGGATACATTTTTTTATGCCACAAAAATTATTGTCTAGTTTTGAGAAAGTTATCACCATTTTTAGTTTTTTGTTATCATTAAAGTTTTTTTAGTTTGCTAATCTCTTTTTTTTAGCATATGGCATCAATCTTGGAGGGATTTCTAAAAATTGTTTTTTTTGAAACATAATCATTTGTTTGCCTATCATTTCATTTACTTAGCTTTGGTTTATCATTATCTCATTTTGTTTTGCAAAAGAAAAAAAATGCATATTCCATTCATGGGCTTAAAATGAGCAAATTGCATTTTCCATTCATGGGTTTAAAATGAACAAATTACATTTTTCCATTTATGGGTTTAAAATGAACAAAAACTGGAGTATTTCATTCATGGGGCTTAAAATGAACAATATTTTCTTATGAATCACTCATTGGGCCTAAAATTTACAACTACAACTTGCATTGCATTCATAAGGTGAAAATGAACATGCATTTTTCATTCATAAGGGTTTAAAATGAACAAAGAAATGTATTTTCTCACTCATGAGTTTTAAAATGAACATGCATCACACATCATTAGCCTAAAAAGAATCCAAGTATCTTCAAATCATAAGTAAAGGCTTAAAATTGACAAGTGTCTTTTTGTGTTTTTTGGTTTTCAATTTTTCATAGGATGCGTATGCTCTACTCTCATACCACTTGGTGATCTTGAGGATCAAAAGAATTTCTTTGGCACTTGTATAACCACCCCCAAATTTGGATTTTAGAATTAAAATGAATCCCAAGCAAGTGTGAGGAAAATTCATTGTGTATGCTCTCTCCTTTCGCTTTGTGTGATCTAGGAGATAAAAAACAATGTACTTCCTTGCTATTGCAGAGTTTCTTGTATGCCCGAGCTTCAAATTTTTTTAGTTTGAATTTTTAGAGGATGAGTTTCCCTCTACAATTCAACATTGTAAGGAGGCATATTCTTCATTTCCATGTGAATTGGAGGCATTTTCTCTTTGCCTTGATTCATGTGAGGTGCAATAGGTATGAAGGTACCATGGTTTCATATGGTGCTAACCAAAGTTCTCAGTTTCTTCCACCTAGTACAAAATCAAAAAATTTAGTATGTGGCAGTGAGCTATCCTATGTGGTGTGGTTACCATGAAACAATAGGAACCAATATGTAGCAATTTTTCACTTGCTCAAAGGCAGCCATATGTTTTCTCTTGCATGAAAGAGTTTATCCTTGTTGCTATGGTGTGATAGAACAAATTTTGGGTTAAGGGAGATCAACTCCTTTGATAGGCTAGTGTTGTCACCTAATATTGTGCCCCTAGTAAGTTGCAGAAATTAGTATATTGGAGAAACATGGGAAATTTTCTAAGGTTCTGGGTCACCTAAAGCAAAAAAGAACCTCCAGAGTAAGTTGGCTCTTATGGTATTCACCTAAACTATTAAACTAAATTTTTGTAGAGGAAAGGGTAAGGAGGCAACATGAAATGAAACTAAACTCCTATGGTGATGCACCTAAATGTTATCTAAAAACTTGTAAAGTTGCTTGCACACATAGTTTCAATCAACAAAAAACTTAACATACACAACTCAAATACTTATATGCTTTGCATTTGTATTTCATAAGAAGGTTCCAATTCACTCAATTCAAGAAGAAAAGTAACTTCCACAACTTGAATTAATTGCAACACAACACAACTTACAACCTGTAACGCACATATACTTTTGCACAAAGTTGATGCTAATGAGACACAATAACAAGGAATATGATAACTTCACATGTAATTCCATCAATCATCAAGATTCACACAATAAAAAAAGAAAATGAGAAGGAAAAATGCTTATCCTCATTGATCGAAAAAGGTGAAACACTACTATGCATGCCTGTAAAAGAGTCACAATATTGTCTCTTGCTGAGAAAACCTCAAAACATGAGTTACAGTAATGCTGGAAAAAGAAAGACCTAACTTCACAAATGAATAATGAAGTTACTTAATTTTTTCCAATAAGTTCTACCAAAATAGGAACAAGAAACCCCGTTGGTCGTGCACAACCACAAAGCCTAAAACAAAGCTCCCAAACTCCCTCCAAATTTAGTCCAAAATGAAGAAAAGGCCAATTCTTGACCTTACCCACAATAAAAGCATCCAAAATTTCTCCTAGATGCTCTCCAAGGCCTTTAAACTCAGTCAAAACCACCCCCTATATTTTCTCCACATGTTCATTAACTTCCTCCAACCTCCCCTATATGCTTGGCATAAACCTCCAACCTCCAACCATAATCCATCCCTTTTGACTTAATCCAAAAAATACATGAGCTTATCTATATTTTGCAATTATAACATTATTTAAGGTGATTTATAAATCATCATCACTTAAATAAAGTTTTACATTCTATGTTTGATGCAAAATAAAGCATTCAATACATTTGTGCTTTGAGAAAAAGATAAATAATTCCTAAGTTTATCAAAGGGACATTTGTAGTCATTAGGCATGAATACAAAGGGAAATTAAAACACAATGCAAAATTTAAAAGAAAGGAGAAAATGCCTTAGGTTGTTGGCATGCTTAGGGTTGAAACCCTAATGACCAAAATAGTACCACACATTCATAAAGCATTTTCATTTTGCATTGCAACTTCTAGAAACTTTTATACACTGACATAGGATTTTCATGGAGGTTCTATGAAGGATTTCATGGCGGATTTGTATGCATTTTTTATAGAAAATCAATAGAAAACCTTGGGTAAGCTCTCTGTCACTTGATTTGTATTCCTTTTTCATTTCTTGTAGATAAAGTGCTCATTCGAGCTATGTGCTTTTGTTCATGCTTAAACCTCATGATGAAAGAAAATGATGCAAAAGACTCATGCCTATTCTTTTTTTTTCTATGGTTGAGGGTTTATTTGTTATTCTATAGGAAATGCTTGCAAAATGCAAGTCGTGGCCTATATCTCTCTTCTCTAGAATTGAATACTTTGAGGGATTCATTTTACATTTTCACTACTTGACAGTTTCAAAATATTTAGGTCAAGCTTCCTTTTACTATTCTAGGCTTCTATTTCGTATTGCTTCTATTAAAGCCCTTTGCATTTTCTCATTATTTTTGCTCCATCATTTAAACATTCAGTGATATTTTCTTTCTCCTACGTATTGCTTTGTGAAGAAAAATGGTTTGGCTAAATGATCCAATGTCATTACATAGTATGGGTGTAATTTGAAGTCTTTACATATTCTTGAAGAATGGACCATAAGACAACCTTGTGTCACTATTAGAGTTGTAATGTTTGCACGACTGTCTTCCCTAACCTGGGGACTATCTTTTCCATTATGCAGGTTCATTGATTTCTTATCAAAGATCTCAAGTGACCTTTATCTATCTTAGACCTATACATCTTCTTATATGCATATCATTGTGTAATGATGCTTAACCCCTTCAAAGATCATGCTTACTACCTAGGACTTATAATCCCTGTTAGACCATGAAAAAACACGTGTGAGGCTCTCTTGCATCATGGATTATTTGATGGTTTACAACAAATCCTTTGCTAGGTTTCCTTACAATCCTTCCACTTTGCATACATACTCTTAGAACTATATCCAATGCTACCTATTATTTAATGCAAAACTCATCAACACTGTCCAAGACCCTATGAGACAGTCTTCAAATGCATGCAGATCCTATTAACACTTCAACTAACCCTTGTATCTCTTCAAATTTGCACCATCATTTTCTTCTTTGTAAACATGCCTTTTACAAACACTCTTGGGTATGTGCAGGATCATGATGGGCCAAAAAGTGGCGATATGTAAGTGATGATGGCCCATGTGGCTGATGACATTTTTTTACCCAAAATTGATGAAATAAAAAGGGCTTTTAAAGGATATTCTCAACTTTCCAGCAATATAAATTATGCTTTAGTTTGAATTTAATAAATAATTATTATTCATTTTCTATTTGAATTACAACTATAGTCCTAATTGATAGGCTCATTGAAAAACATCTATAGCTTTCAAACGGTATCACATTTTTTGAATCCGAAACATGCATCACATTTTATGCTTCAGATAATTATATAATATTTTAAAAAATAAATTGAATTTTATAGAAGTTTTGACCAAGTTAATGTGATCGTGCATACAAGTTTTTATATTTTAAAAAAAATTGTAATAAAAAATAATAATTAATTATTTACTTGGAAAAAAATTACAAAAATATATGCTTCACATCAGACATGAGTCCTCTACTTATATCTAAAATTTTATAAGAAAATATGCCATCATTTTATTGTGATTGGGGTGCTCAAACGTATTACCTACTTCTTTTTATTTTTCCTGAAATTTAAGTACCCATTTAAATTTCAAATTTTCACCAAATAGATTTGTGTAAAATAAAATAAAATAAACTCAGTAGCTTGTAGAAAATACATTAAATTTTCTATAAATTCTATTCTTACATATATTTTGTGGAAATAACATAGATAACTTATTCAATTTTTACGCCAAGTTGCCTAACTCTAATTTTTCTTATTTTTGCCAATTTAAGGGCCTTCTTGTTTTTCCATGATGATCCCCAAGCATTATTACCCTCTTAGTGCTGGACTCCAAGATGATTTGTGACTAATGTTATTCCCTTGATGTTGGACTGTCTTTTAACATGCATACCTCCTATTCCATGCCACCTCTAATTGTCTTGATACAATGTTGTTAAAACCAAATAAATGAAAACAATGGATAAGGACACATTGCATACCAGACTTGTTCATGAATACTATCTTGGAATCCTTGATGATTAGTTTTGTCAGAAACATGACTATGTTGATAGTGGAGTGTTCTTATTAATAAGGAGAAATCTTTATCAATAAGGTGACTATCCTTTACCAACATACTTCATTGATCCTTGCAAAATTGGTCTTCAATGCTTCCATGGATGATTCACTTGTGATTATCCCTCTCAAATGAAGCAAGAGGGCAGCATGCTGGGCTCAACCCTTTTGGGAGCCAAATTTTCCCCACATGTTGTGATGTTAAATGAAAATAATTCAGTAATGAAAATTTCACCTATACCTACACAATGAACAAACATGTTAGATAAAACAATGAAGCTCGTAAATGATGAATATGGATGATAATCTTTTGCTCTTTCTTTGATCTCTGTGATACTACAGAATTGATTTCAATGCCTTATGAGCGTAAACTATATGTTTTATGAAATTAAATTGTAATGATGAGAAACGTGATCATGAGCTCTAACATAAAATTTTCTCAACTCTTGTAGGAATTTCTGGAGCAGCAATGAAAGGAGTTGAAGAAGCAGTAGATCAACGTCCATCCTCACCATCTAGGCAATGATGGATTCCTTTTATTTTTATATGCTCTTCTTTTTTATTCAAATTTATAGTCTACTTTTGTATTGCATTGAAAGAGTTAATCCCATGGCTTGTGTGGGACATCATACATTTTTTATTATCAATAGAAGACAACATTTGTACAAATTTTGTGCAACCTTTCTCTTGTATAAATTTTCTTAATGAACTACAATTTATTTGATAATATTTTGTGCATATGAACATAACTTACCAGAATCAATGTATACCTTTTATTCATTATTTGCAAACAAAAACCCAACTCTACCTGATTGAGTTGGAGGTAAAATTAGGTAACATTTTTGGTGACATCTACTAAATGTTTTCCTGTTAAATATCTTGACGAGTTGCATGAATCTATCCATTGGGCACAGTCAATAGAAACCTGACAAGACTTGTATTGTTCTAACTCATCAAATAGTGTAAAACACCATGAAAACTTATTCAACCTACCAAAATACTCAGATCAAATTGACTAACCGTGCAAAACAACACTTAGAGGAAATGAAAACTAAACTGAAACTTATTCTAACCTACTCTAACTAGCAAAGAAGTTGGTCAAACAAACCCATTAACTGGCTTTGTAAAATAACTTCCCCTCCTAATCAATAAAGGATGCATTACATGTTTAGGAACTACCGATAAGAAGTGAGAAACAAGAAAATACCCCACAATTTGTTGCAGTGCTTCATGAATAATATAACCAAGCTCACTCACCTCTTGAATTTGATCAAACATACTGCTAATTTGGAGTGAATGGGTGAGTTGGGTTTGTTGTTCCACAACTGCAATCTCATCATTAGGATTATTTATAACCAGTTGTACATCTTATTGGTACCCCTCTTGGATAAATCTTTGATTGGATATCCTCTTGAAAGGAAGAAACTTGAACTCTTACTACGGGTTTATCGATCATGCATTGTTCATTCAACCTCATTCTACTGACTAGGTTGCACCATATTTAATAACTCATTTTGAGTTATAACCTCCTCAAGCTCTTGATTATTAAAATCAAGGTTGCTTTCATTTAGCTATTCATAAATCAACACCTTGTTTGAATGGTCTTCATAACTCTGATTGTCAAGACTTGGCATAGATATGCTATTTTCATTCTCATCCTCAAAGCTAGGAAGTTCATCAAATAGATTAACTAAAACTTCTTTCACATTATCTAAATTTGCAACAAAAACATCAATATCATTCCAAAATGAATCTTCATCACATTCTTCTTGGGTTTTTGATAAAAGAGGAATACTTTTAACCTCATAATATCTCTCAACCAGCTGTGTACGTTATGTTGGGACTGTCAATTTTTGCAAATTTGAAGTGCCTATTTTGAAAATTCTGCCTTTGAACACTAAGAGGTTCACCTAAAGAATTTACCCAAGTGACCTACTTTGGAGGGTCATATTTTGGAGCCTGTTGATTTTCATGCAAAAAACCTATGTGGGCCTACTCATGTGACATATGTGAGTAGGCATGTCAATTTTTAGCTTTCCAAAATGATTTTTGTTAGGGTTTTGAAAAGCGAAGCTGGAGGGTTTTGACACTTTTCTCCTGTTTGCAAATTCTTTGTTTTGCAAAGTGGCCTCCTATTTGAGCTTGCATTTCACAAATGGATGATGTTCAAGACAAGAATTTTTTTTCTCTCAATTCTCCATACATAAATGTACTCCCCGGTCTAGTTTTAGAGCCTCATGATCTAATTTTTTATTTTTACCAAGCTGAAAACAAATATAGTTTGTTTAGTTTTGCACTTGCATTTTCTGAAACTTGTCAAGGTGGTCAACTTTGACCCCTAATATCTTGTGAACATTGATGATTGAAAAAAATCCTTCTTGCAGACATGCTCAGTGGACCTAAATGAGCTTATGTTTTCAGTGGAAGCTCCCAAGAAGTTGATTTGATATTTCTTCAAATTGGTGATTTGGTCAGTTTTAATTAGTTCTAAACAAGTGCAGTTGCAGAAAAGTTTGAGTAAGAAACTTTGTTGATTAATAACTTTCACCTCATGATCTGTTTCTCTAATCCATCTATTGCACTCCATTCTTGGGTCAAATTTCTACATGCCTACAAGTTTTTATGGCTCCAAGAGATCATTTGCCTAGTTTCCCAAGGCAATTCCAGAACATACTTGGCCAATTTTGACCATTGTGTAAACATGCTAGAAAATGGATTTTATTGAAAAACCAGTTCATGTTTTCACTTCAAATGCGCTCAGAAGCAGTAATAGATCAATTCTAGTTGAAATTTGTTTGAAAATGATTTTTTTTTAGTCGAGCCCACATGGGGACCCGACATGCTCTACCTAATTATGAGGCTATAAATGTTGCATTGTAGCATGTTCAGGAAAATAATGTTGGATACATGGTGGTAGGTAACTAAAATTACAATGCTTCATGGATGGCTTTGTGCATGATGGGAAGAATCACCATCTTCTCAGGAAGAGCTTTCCTTAGAAGAACGACCTCAACCATCCTCATGGAAAATGGAATGAAATCACCATGGGCTAATATCACAACATTGTTTGATTTTGCTAGGTTGCTCGAACAGCTACCTGATACTAAAAAGGAAGTTCTTCTCTCAGGATAATATTGCTCAAGTGCTATGATAGAGTGAATAAAGTTCTCTGTAAAAGGTTTTATATATTTGGCGACACACAAACACTTTAACTTCAATCCCTAAATAATTCTCACTGCCTTCATTCCAAAGGAGATTTCCAAAGGACAACCACCACCGAGATTTTCACAGGGGAGATTTTCTTCACATTGAAAAACAAGAACTTTAGAGCCAACTTCAAAATAAATAAGAAAAGGGACCAAGGAGTGACTGCACTGTAAGAAGTAGCCATGGGAAAATGTTGCAATTGCCCTACAATATTTTATTAGAAAATTCGAGAGGATGCCTCACTTTGATGAGAGGGCTTGATGTTGCTAAAAAATGGTGGAGTGGTGAATGAGCAAGGAATGGGACGCCATAAAATGTAGGGTATTCACAACAATGGATTTTCTAGAAAAAATATTATAAACTTTCAAGCAAATGTGTTTGAATAGAAGGATTCAAGAGACGAGTTTGCAATGGAGAGGGAACCACATTGTGTGAAGGTGCAACCACGAAATACCATGGTGCGGGGCATTGCCAGTCATCAAAATCATAGAGGATAGAAGAAGTCCTCTAAAAGCTCTATGTGGTAAGATGGAGAAAACCAAGGCACGTGAGCTTATTTGGAAAGAACCCAAATCAAAGTGAGCTCCATCAAATGCCATAAGTGTTGCATCATGCAAAAAATAATTCTGTTGAAAAGACTTTAGAAACTTCTGAGCAAGTGCAATGGGCATGTGGCCTGCTTGTCTTCAGTGGCAATGAGTAATGCGCTACTCAGAGTGAATGATCCAATGAATAAGGGTGACAGGGAATGTTATGATTATTGCAAATGCACATAATGGATCTGTTGAAAGGTCTTAGAAGCTTTTAAGCAAAGGGTGAGAAAACTGCTTTGCAACATGGAATGCAATGAAAGCAAGAGTATGCAAAAATAGATCTATTGAAAGGCTTATGAAACTTTCAAGCAAATGTGTTTGGCATATAAGGCAAAGCAACTTGAAGCGCAAAAGAAGGAATATTTTTGTTGTGTTGAATATGGCAGCCTCCACACCAGTTGAAAAAGGCACCATCATACACAATAGGAACCAGGGAAAACATTTTTAATGTCTGTCGGGAAGCAAGCATCTATGAGCCTCCATCAAAACATTGAGAATGAAGGAATTCAGTGTATACATTCATGACTGGGAGCAGAAATGCATCTAAATGGCGTATACATAAAGATGGATGGTTGAAAAGACTTCATAAATTTTAGGTGAATGCACTTAGCAGTTGTATTGCCCAATTCCAAAACATTTGTTATCATTGTCTCTACTTGCCCCATGCACCTGTATCAAAATAATTTATTAAGAAGGAAGGCATCTATGGTGTTTAGACAACTTGTGCATACAATGACAAAAATCTTGTGGATGCGTGTCTACATTTTGCACCGGGGCAATAAGATCTAACCAAGCATTGAATCGATGGCTGGCCTAAAGTGGACTTTACGCATCAAGGAGAGGATTCAAATGAGGCGCATGAAAATGGAGTGTGTTTTGCAAAGAAAATGCAGCCGAGTGAAAGCTTGCAGAGAAATTAGGGAAAACAACAATGGGGAGAAAAGGGATCGACGACATAGAATAGAGATGAGTTTGCAGCAAAATCCCATCCTTTCCCCATAGTCTCGCATCTTTAAGTTGCTCACTAGTTAATCATTGTGGGGTTGGTGAGAATTTTTCATGTGGATGGTGGGCCCAAAGAAAAAGTGAAGGCATGGGATGGAAATATTAAAAGAGGCCTTCATTTGTTTTTTAAAACGCAAGGTTTTTAAAAATTAAAGAGCCTGATTATTTTCCTCAAATCAATGGCTCGAGTGAATTTTCAAAATGGGAGATTGCATGGTGTTGGCAATAAAAATATAAGGTGAAATTCAATTTGGTGAATGGGTAAAGTTTTCTTTGTCTGATGATAAATATTTTAAAGGCCTTCTCTTCTTCTAAAAGGAAAATAAAATTTAAATATATACATTGCAATATTTAAGGAGGCATGTGAGGATTTAAATGGCACATGAAAATGGGTGAATGTTTTAAATGGAAGATTTAAAACATTAAGTACATAGGTGATATTTTTTAATTATCCCAGATAAAGTGAATTAAATATTCACTATTTAAGAGGTCTTCTTTGTTGGGAAATAAAATGTAGCAAAACAAAGTGAATAAACAAGGCTTTCACGGGTAAACCTATTTCAACTATTGGGTGAATGAAGTGAGACGTTTCACGTGGAGCTCTTTTGTTTCATAACAAAGGTGAATGAAGGAAAAATGGAGGAAAATTTTGTTGTTGCAAATGAAAAAAGAGGAGAGATGCTTTTCATTTTTGTTGATCAATAGTGGATGAAGCTTCCAGATGACATCTAGGAATCAATTCTTGAGCTGCTTCTGTTTCCTTTTATTCTCATTCTTCTCTCATTGTAAAGGGTTCTAAATTTTTGTATGGGTTGGGTATATAGAGAATGTTGAATTTGAGTCATGACCTGAGTCTGTAAGCTGTAATTGTTGATTTCATGAGTAAATATCAGCCAATTTGTGCAAATAAATCAAGAATGTCATCAAATTGTCTCCAGATTTGCACATTTTAAGTCATATTAATTTAATTTAATACAAACTACATTTGAGTTTCTCATCTCAGTTTCCCAAAGATTGTATTATTTGTTCATGGTTTTGTTTCAATGAAATGGTTAAGTTACTTTGAGCGGATAATTGTGACTTCAAGTGTGTAGGTTGGATCTATAAGAAGAATTTGAGTGACAAAAAGAGTCGATCTATTGTTGTAATGCATTAGCAGTTTGAATCCGCTGGTTGAAATCCATCTACTATTGAAATCCTCTTTATACATTTGACTCCATGGCCCAAAATTAGGCACTAATTTGTTATTCAGCTTAATGCATCTTAGAAACAAGTTTAAAATCAAAATCATTTTAAATCCTTGTTGTTTGGTTGAGATTTAGTGTTGATTTCAGCCTCCCAATTGCTGAGTGGGTATTGAAATACCAAGAATGCAGCTAGATTTGAGGTTGTCAATTCTTTTCTTGGTTTATTTTCATTGGGAGTTATATGCTATAAAAAGCAATGTCTATGTATATTTGAATTAAGTTTTAGGCATTGTATAGGTTGACCCATCTTGGTCCTGTAGAGCCAGAAGTGTAGGAGATTTTAGTCTTTGACTGAATCTTGTCAATTTTCCAAATCCACCATTGAGTCTAATCATTAGAAAGTGGCTAGTCTATAGGATTCATTGGACTAATCGATTTGAAACACCAAAAGGTTCCATGAAAGGCTTACTTTCACACTCTTCTACTTGATCAATCCAACACCTCATTGTTATATTACTTAGTTTCAATCAACAACTCCTCATATTATTGAGCATCCTATTGTTGTTCTAAAATTGTTGTTGTTGTGATCAAACTCACACTATCTTCATTATGTTGAATGAAAGAAGGTAACTCATCATTACAAACTATGAACTTCTCTTCTTCATCAACCTCTTTCACATTTTCACCTTATTTTCCTATTAAAACATTTTTACCATCTTCATCAAAACAAGGAAGATAATAAGTTAGAGCATTCAAAGATACATCCTGAAAGGTTCTTTCCTATCTAATCTTCTCTAGTTCTAATTGGTGCTACTTTATAGCTATTTGTAATAGGTTTGTATCTATAGCCTCCTCCATGGTGAGTAAGCTGTCCTGATCAAGGGTCTTATCTTCTTCTGCTTTCTAGATGCTAGAGCATGATTCGATTTGTATGGTTGGTGGAGGAAACTCACAGGGTGGAAAAGATGGCCCTTTCTAGGTTCGAATCTTAAGGGTAGAAAGCCACCTGAAACTTGGAATTTCAAACATTGGGGAAGGTTCATTGATAGGTTCACTATGTGGCATTATGGACTACTCTTGGTTATGAATTGGTTGTTGGATTGAAAGATCACTCCTAAAACTTGGAATTTCAACACAAGGAGGCTTACTTGAGGACTCAAAAGGTTTCTCTTTCTTAGAACTAAGGGTTTCAGACTTGGAAACCTCTTCATTCAAAGGTTGATTCATCATTATAGGAAGAGTTGAACTTAAAATAGGAATGCAAGGGGTTGACTGGGTTTCATACCTTTGTACTTGTGTAAGAAATTATTTTATTTGTTCCTCTTTGGATGTAACTTTTCTAGCAAGAAACTCTTGTTCATACCTTTGTGCCTCTACCTCCTTCTAATGAATATGAGCTTGATGAGCAAGATCTTTCTGCTGCATATTATACTCATGCTCTTTTTTGACAACCTCTAATTTCCTTTGCAAGTCTAATGCTATCTCCCTAATACTCATGTTGCTGACATCCTGAGGCTGATTCAAAGAGAAGACATGTTGGTTAAGTGAGAAAAATGATCTCCATCGTGTTGATTTTGATCATACGTAGGTTGCCATGAGATTTGAGCAGTGGTGCGTGGGTGGAAAACCTGATAAGTTTATTGGTAACTTGTTGTTACAAGGTCATTTAGAATAAAATTAGCAACCTATTCTATTTGGTATGGCTGGTAAGAGGGAATATATGCAAGATTTTCATGGAATGGAGGATGATAAGACATATTTCTATCAAACACTGACATGATTGTTCATTCAAAGCTAAGAAAACAAGTAAAAATAGACTATTTTAATAAACTAGCACTTTATCACACTGAAACCAATAGAAATGCTTTTCAGAGTCACCAGATATGTAGATTTCAACCTCTTAAAGGTCTGAAAATTACTGGTTGCATATCAAAACCAACAATAAACATATATTTCTTGAATTGTCTTGAATCGACAATCCCACTGGGCGTGCCAAAAAATAGTTGTCTCCTAATATTGTGCCCCTGCTATGTTGCAGAACTTAGCATATTGGAGAAACATGTATGGGAACTTTTCTAAGGCTATGGGTCACCTAAAGAAGAAAAGAACCTCCATAGTAAGCTGACTCTTATGGTATTCACCTAAACTACTAAACTAATTTTTTACAGAGGAAAGGGTAAGGAGGCAACATGAAATGAAATTGAACTCCTATGGAGATGCACCTAAATGTTATCTAAAAACCTCTAAAGCTCTTGTACACATAGTTTCAATAAAAAAAAAATCTTAACATGCATAACTCAAATAATTATATGCTTTGCATAAATATTTCATAAGAAGTGTGGACAATGGAAATGGAGTCACAACTTCTCTTATCCACACCTAAAAGGGGAATAAAGGAAGAGGAATATGATTTTGCAAAGTTCACAATCAAGAACAATTTTGTGAGATTCCAATGCAATAAAGATTGAGATATAGCAAAGGATATTGTTCCTAAGGTTGGAATTTGATAAAGAAGATAAACTATGGATGCAAAACTAAGAGAATGCAAAATGTTTGAAAACACAATGTGATATGAAAAATGAAAAAATAATGCAAGTAAACTATAATAGAGATGAATGAAACTGTAGAGGTGCACCTGGAAACTAGAAAGTGATGTTGAGAAGCTCTGAAATCCTGTAGAAATCACTGTTGAATCCAACTGGGACACTTATGCCAAGCTAGGTGACTTAGTCCTGTTTCAAGGAAATTTTGTCAGAACAACTTTTAGCCAAAAGGGTATCCAGAATTGTAGAAAACACTTTTCAAGCCTGGTAGTGGGACTAATTTTCCATTGATGGTGACTTAGTCCACCTTCAGATTTCAAGAATTTCAAATATGCAATTTGTAGCTCTCGGTTTGTACTTCAATTCCTGACAGGTTTTTGGATCCAGATCTATAGAATCTGGTCTATAGGTGAACTCCAAGCTTCTTTTAGGGGTTTTTTGACTTTGAATGATTGATGAAATGTTGAATCCTTTTAACACCTTTCTTTTTAACAAATCTGCATACAAGACTTGGAAAACACAAATGCAAATAGGGGAAAAAGTGTTAAAGGTTAGTGAATAGGGATTTTCCTTGGGAAAACCCTAGTTTGGTAATTAAACCCTTGAAAATGAAATGAAATGAACGGAGAATGATGAATGAACAATATTAAATGCTACAACTCACCAAACCCTTGAAGTAGAAATCTAAAGATATGCAAGTAGAAGCTTCAATGGATGTATGCTTGATGATTGTGTAAGTGAATGAATATGAGTGAATGAATTAATGAGAGAATGAATGGGGGTAAAAAGGAGAGGAAAACCCTATATTTATACATGATTATACAAAATTTCCCAAAAAAACCACATCACAGGCTGACCTAAAGTTCTAGAAAATAATATCTTGCCAGAAATTTGACATAATTTTGATTTTTGAGCCAAGTGGGACTAAGTTGCCCCAAGTGGCAATTGGGTCCCACCAAGGAAATTTTAATGGGTGTCAAGAATTAAGGTGTATTAAATGATGTTTAACAGGGTTATTCTTTGAAACACACTTAAGTAGGGACTGTAAGTGTATTAAGGGGTCATTTAAACATAAGAAAGGGTCAAATTATTGATCACAAGCCTAGAAAAGCATGAAAGTTTGTTACAACACTTTGAAATAAGGCTTGGTAAGTGATAAAATGAGGTTATTTAAGTGAATTATATTAATAAATGTTATAATTGTGAAACAAGAAAAAAACCATGAGCCACAAGATCAAACAACAAACAAAGGCACCTTCAACACAAGAGATCTGCAAACAAATATGTGCAATATTCATCGACAAGGAAAAGCTATAGAAGAGACTTTCAAGAATATATGAAGGCTCCAAATATTCTCTGTGAGTAATTACAATGAGCATTGAATGCTTATAAGAGCTAAGCCCTAAATGAGAAAGGGATTAGATCATGACAAGTGTCAACATTACATGAGATGTGACATAATGATCTAATATTAGCTCAAATAATAAAGCATTCCTAAGTTTAGCTAAAGTGTGTGAGAATAAATTAGACTAATAATAAATTAAAGATTAATTAATTATTAGCTAATGCATGATAACTCTAACACCCCCCCTTAAGATGAACTTAGGGAGTAGCTAAAAGCCCTAAAAAAGAATGCATGATAGGTCCCGACAAACAAGGCCAAATAAGGTACCCATGTACAAACAGAAGATCTCTATAATGAAAAGAAATAGAGAAAACAACATGGCAAAAACTCCACTCCAAAAAGAGATGAAAGCCAAGTGAAGGACTAAAGAAGCTTCCAAACAAGACAAGGTTGTCCCAAAAGATAGGAAAAAAGGAACATCCATAAGCATGAAGAAGCTACAAACACTGTCAAAGAATGACTACTGAAATGCTAGAAGTAGAACCTATGCTGAAACATATGATGATCAAGATAAAGACAAGAATTTGTATGAGTGCCCCCAACGACACTACTCGAATCCGATAGCAAACCAAGGAAAACATCAAGAACTCAAAGATACAGATGGTAGAAGTACCAATAGACTGAAGAGTTGATCAAGTGAAAATGGAAGGTAGCCTCCATACATAGGAATGCAAGAGTGGACCCATATGGTAAGTGCTCCATCTCACTGAAATGCATGGGTAACTAGTCACTTCATCCACCTAGTACATAGGAACAAATACTGTATACATAGCTCACTCCAACGCAAATCCAAGGAAGCAATAGCACCAATAGTAGAAACCCCCCCATAATGCTGACAAGGGAGAGGTCTGATAGGTACACTAAAAATGAATGCCTAAAAGTAGTGCATGAAGAGGAACCAAGAACATCTAAAGGTGCAGTCATGAAAGTACAAGTAGATAGAAAGCATGTGAAAGCAAAACTCACATACACATGAGAAAGGTATGAAGGTAAAACAAAGGAAAAAATCAACCCCCATGGAACTTTATATCATAGTGCGAGTAAAACAAGGCACAAAGTGATGTGCAAGAATCCCAAAATATAGGTGCAATATAGAGGCACTTTATCTCAGTGTGTTTACAAAATCATAAGTGCTTACAATGGAAGTTCAAAATGTCAGAAAAAGACACAAGAATGGAAATACATGAAGAACAGCCAAAAATGAAGTAGCCCATGCAAACAAAAAGTTTCCAGAAGCTAAAATGTGCAATTAATTCACCAAAGTATGAAAACACAAAAAAATGAATAAAATATACCTAGAGAACAATCTAGAAAAATCGCATTAGTGGAACTAAAGAGCTCTGAAAGATGCTTCCAACACCGTTGAGATCATGAAAAATGAAGAAATTGGTCAAAAGTTACGAGCTTGGGACTGAAAACAATACCTCTGACTTCAAATGGTTGTAGAATATACACCAAAATTAGAAACAAGTGATGAGACCCACACCACTGGAAATTTGACAAAATCAGCTTTCTGACCATATCTCATTTTCCAAACAGTAGTATCATATGCCCAAGTTATTGCCAAATGAAAAAAAACACCCATTTTAGGGCACAAAGGGGGTCAAATGGGGTCATGCAGTAGACCGTACCGCTTATGTCAGTGAAATATCCCCAAAATATTTCCCCTTGATGGGAAAAAATATCGGCCTCCCCTGCAAAAGAAAATGGCCGACAGAATATACCATAAAAACCAACAAAATATTCCATAAAGATTTTCTAGGTTGAAAACAATGTTGCCTATTGGAAAAAATAGTCGCTCATAAGAAAAAGTTAAAATCACTGAAAAATGAATGGGAACCAGTTTTGGGTGGAGCTTCCAGGAAATGGAGGCCATTGACGACCTGGGAGAGCTCGCCGGTAGGCATGAAAAAGCGTTGGTGGGCTAAAAACTCTGATGGGCATGTGGAAGTGGCCGTCGGCCTGAGAAGGGCTTCGCTGATGATGGGTAGTCGATTAGGTGGGAAGGCATGCTGGATGGTGGGAAGTGTCACCGACTGATAAGAGGCTCGTAGATTGTACATCTTGCACAGAGCATTAAAGCCTACGCAAGCTTTCAATTTCATGCCTTAAAAAAAATTAAACGTCCCCTTTCATTGCTTTTTGTTTTTTAAAATTAAAAAAACCTTTACAATATTTTTTTGAAATTTTTGACAAAAATTAAAGCCAAAAAATAAAAATAGAAATTACTAGGGCATTTAAAAAAAATTTCCTCGATCCGCGTGTAGACGGTCGTACGGGAATTTTTTTTGCCTCAGAGCTCAACTACTCCGATTTGGATGATTTCACAGTTGAACTTAGGATTTTTGGGCCTTCTAAGTGTGATGGTAATCTCTGTTTTGGCTCAAAATGCACCAAACATCTAGCTACCCTCCAGATTTGGAGACAAAGCAACTGATTCAAAAACATGTATTGGTGTCTGGAGTCAAAATCAAGTGAAACAAAAGCTTGCCAAATTTGACTTTCTCGATAGCTTTGGATCCAACGGCAAGGTCCTTTTTACACAAAAATGCTTCAAAAAATTCCCACCTCCAAAATTTGTAAAAGAGCAAAGGGGATTCAGATATGAAGCCTGCAACCCTTGTTGAAGAAGAAAACCTCATAAATCAAAAAGGGGTTCACTGAATCCATGCTCTAATACCATTTTAGAATTGTGAAACAAGCACAAAACCATGACCCACAAGATCAAACAACAAACAAAGGCACCTTCCACGCAAGATATGTGCAAACAAATATGTGCAATATTCATCAACAAGGAAAAGCTACAAAAAAGACTTTCAAGAAGATATGAAAGCTCTAGATATTCTCCATGAGTAATTACAATTAGAGTTGAATGCTTATAAGAGCAAAGCCCTAAATGAGAAATGGATCAGATCATGAAAAGTGTCAACATTACATGAGATGTGACATAATGATCTAATATTAGCTCAACTAATAAAGAATTCCTAAGTTTAGCTAAAGTGTGTGAGAATAAATTAGACAAATAATCAATTAAATATTAATTAATTATTAGCCAATGCATGATAACTCTAACAATAAGGTCCTAGAAAAGTGTGAAAATGTGTTACAACACTTTACAACACTTAAGTAAGGCACCAATTGAATTCTTTTAATTTTTCTAAGGCCCGAGACCTAATGTGAATGTGTTGATCACATTGCAACATTAAATCAAGGCACAACTATGCCAGAGTCGCAAGGAGGACCTAAACAAGATAGAAAAAGTAGAAGGGTTACTTTTTCAGTGTCCACATTTAGCACCCACTTTAGTCAGGTGATGAACTTTCTTCAAACTCTTACTAAAGTAAATCCATGTGCAATCAAGAGGGGTTCCCCTGAACCATTGATAGCAAGATGGGAGAACAATGATCAAGAGGGGTGATCAAGCCCCCAAGATGAAGATCTCATAATGAAATAAAATAAGTGCAAAGGGAAGACGCATGATGATAAGGAACAAGCACACAAAGCCAAATATGAATGAGAGAGAAGAAGGGAAAAAGAAAAAATGAGTGAATCAAATCAAGATTCGACCGTTTTTCCAACATGATGTGGATCAAATCTAGGTTTTTTTTCTAGAAAAAACACATACTCACTTTGAGGCAACATAATTGCTAGTTGTCCGCTAGGTGAGAAGGCCTAAAAGATGAGAAACATACACTCATGGTTGGTATGCACTCACACACATGCAAGTGGCTATGGGGAAATTCATGCTGGACTTCCCACTCAACCATACCAAAGTTATACCTCCTGATAACTTTAATAAGGCACCACAAAGCAAAAATTGATCTTTTCAAGCTTCACAACACAAGCTAAACTTTGTATGCATGGAGCTCATGAACAAATGCGATGGCACCACAGGCATGCAAGTTGTATTATGCAAGGTGGCCATATAAAAAATGAAAAATGCAACATGCAAAGAATGTTCAAAGGAGTCTTCCTTAGATCTTTTGAAGTCTTTCACTTAGCGAACATTGTATCTAATGTCTCCAAGAGAGGACCAATCAAAGAATATAAGATTCTAAATTTAGGGGATGTAGTGTGTCACATCAAGCCACCAAGAGGAATGTAATATGCTACGATATATCACGGTCATGAAGGACATCACACCCAATGTCATCCACAAAGTGACAAATGCATCGTATGAAGTAAGAAGGTTGCACTAAGAACCAAAAAAGAAAAATGCAAAAGAATAATGCCAATGTATGCTCCCACTTTAAAGGAGTTGCTACACACCATTCTGTGAGCAATTACTTTAAAGTAGAAAATAAAAAATGCTAACAAAAAGAAGATATGAGAGCCAACTTGGAAATCCCTATGCCAAGTCATATGTTTTCGAGTAAGGTTGTGTCATACAAAGGAAAGGAAAAGAAATAGGTTGCCTCCAAAATGAAAATTCCAAACACATAAGGGATCTATGGATTTGGGGTCAATATGTTCATTCTTGCAATGTTGTTGAAAGAGATTGGAACTATCATCATTCCCCAAATACTTAGAACTGGAAGAATGACACAAAGAGAGTGAAAACAAAGAAAAAGAAAGAACCTTTTGGGTCAACATGGAAGAGAGGGTGTCTCGACTTATTGCATCATCCAAAAAAGGAAAACACAAGCCAAATGAAAAAGAAAAGGCGAAAGAAAAGGAAAAGCTTTTGGGTCAACATGAAGGAGACATGAATGTCTCAATGCCTTGCGTCATCACCAAAAGGAAAACACAAGAAAAAAGATAAAGATAAAATGAAAACTAAAAGAAAAATAAAGCCTTTTGGGTCAACATGAAAAAGACATGAATGTCTCAATTCCTTGTGTCATCCCCAAAAGGAGAACATAAGAAAAAGAAAAAAGAAAAGGAAAAGAAAAAGAAAATCTTTTTGGGTCAACATCAAAGAGACATGAATGTCTCAATGCCTTGCGTCATCCCCAAAAGGAAAACACAAGAAAAAGACAAAATAAAAGGAAAAGAAAAAGAAAAGCCTTTTGGTTCAACATGAAAGAGATATGAATTTTTGAATGCCTTGTGTCATCCTTGAAAGGAAAACACATGAACAAAAACAAAAGAAAAAGGAAAAGAAAAAGAAAGGCCTTTTGGGTCAACATGAAAGAGACATGAATGTCTCAATTCCTTGCGTCATCCCCAATATAAAATGAAAAAGTGATGTATGCCATAGAGAAGAATGAAGGTACAAATAGAGGAATGGCACATAGAGAGAGAGCATCAGACATAACAACAGGAGGGATCACATTACAGACATGCAGACACACAAGAGAAAAATAAAAAAAAGTGCAAAAGACTAGTAAGGAAAATGTGAATCATCCATCAAGCAAGTCATCCACCTCCTAGTCTCAGTCAGTATAAGAAGAAGGCGAATAATGTAGGTAAGGGACAATGAAAAATGTATTACTAGGACAAGGCTAGCAACTCCTTGTCCCCACTGAGTGCAAGACAAGAATGACCCAAGGTAGGTGATGGGAAAGGTCATGTAATAGTGAGAAGAGAATGTTCTACAACTATTACATGACAAGGATTTGGATGATAGTTTATGGGTTCAAGGGATAGTAATTATAACCATCGAAATGATACTTGCTCATTATTTCTTTCAATTCACGACACTCATCACTTTTATGTCCAAGATCATGATGTTATGCGCAATGTGGAACATTAGCATCTTTAGGATATATCACCAACCTATTTATAGGTGGTAATAGTATGAGTCCTTTGTTTAAAAGTATTTGCAATTTCCTTTCACATTCAGGTGGTTGACGCAGAGGAAACTTGAATTTTTGTAACTTGTAAGGTATTTTGTGTTTACTAGATTCACCCTTTTCTTGAATGGGAGGAGGAGGATCCAAAGTGATCCTTTCATCATTGTCATTGTTATCAAGTAAGGGTTGCTCTCAAAGAAGGAGGACATTCATATTGGGAGGGGAATCAAAGATCATGGTGCCATCATCACAAAGCCTCAAATATTCTCTAGGAGGCTTGTTGTTACGAGAGGGAAGTTTCAGGTTTTTGTTGTTATGATCTTGGAAATCACAACACTTTCAACCACTATAAGGGCCACCTGAATTCCGTAGATATGAAGATTCATGATGCTAAGAGTTGAAACATTTATATATGTGAAATAAGTAGCACTGATCACATAAGTTATTGAGAAATTTAAAAAGTTGTAGCATTGATCGTAGAGATCATTGGTAAACCTAAAAACTTGTAGCATTGATCACAGAGATTGTTGTGAATTTAAAAAATTAAGTATTGATCACATAGATTGTTGTTAAATGTATAAATTTGTGTGTTGGTTGCAAAAAAATGTAGTCCAATCTAGAAATTTGTAGCATCGATTGCAAAGAATATTGTTGAACCTAAAAAAATAGTAGAGTTTTGATTGTAGAGATTATTAGTAAGCCTTAAAATTTGCAGCATTCGTGACAAAGATTGTTACTAAATTTGTGAGGGTTTTGATCTTAAAGATAATTAGAAAACAATTCACCTCCTTTACTGATATCACTATGGAAGATATCTTGTTATGGATAATGATGGACAAAGATAATCAAGGATGTTCATAATAAGTATAAGTTTGCATACTTTCGAGAAGGCATCAGTGTTAAATATTCTTCATTTGTACATGGGTAGCTAATAAACCTATTTGTTATAGGTGGTCCCCATCATCTAGTTAAGTTGTGTGATGAAATAAAGTTTATGAGACCTAAATAAAATGCAAACTATATTTAATCACATCCTACATATTTGTTAATATTTGCTATGTAGAGTAACATCTCAATACAAGAGACATCTTTTCAAGCATTATATCTATTTAAATATTATATCTATTTAAAGATTTTTGAATCCATTTATTTGTTAACACTTAGAATAATCTAAATTTATAATGACGTTCACTCAAATTATCCATACAACTCGGATTGCATGTACACATCCATACAATAACTTTTGACAAGACATTTATGTAACTTTAGGCAATACCATTAGATACTCTTTATTTAACAACTTGTACTCCAATTAACTGCTGACTAGCTACTGGTTAGTTGCTCAGAGTATCCAGTTACTATTTAGTTGGCCACAGTATCCAATTAACGGTTAGTTCTCGATAGCATCTAATTAACGCTTAAATTAAGCAACCCTACTGCGTCAATAAATAACTCTCTCGTGGCTTCTATGATGTTCTTGTCAACCATTGCACTTGCAAAGAGACAAAAAGAATTTTCTTGCTAGCTTGCCTGTTCTCCTTTTCCCTTAAATATGTTGCCTTAACAAATAACACATTAGAAAGCATTTTCCCAAGCATTTTGCCCTCTAAGCTTATTAAAACACTTGAGAATCAGTGATACAGTCATGATAATCAGTAATACGGACTAGAACAGTTGCAAGAAAATAAGCCACATGATCCACGGTTTCATAGAGCCAAAACCTTCTTCCATGCAGGTCTGGAGGAAATATCCTCCCACCATGCATTCACATGTTTCCTATTCCTAATCAGATATCCCTTATCAGTAGAACTCACTATATACTCAATAAATGGAAGATGCGACAGGTCAGCTAGACTGTAAACGTCCCCTGCCAAGTACTTGCTCTTTGACAGCCTCTCTTCATACACATCTAACACTTCCCCCAATTTTTGAGCACTGCTCTCAATAACTGTCTTGTCCTGAGGCACATTAATCCTTGGGGCGACGAGAAGCTGATAAAGTAATGCATTACCATGAGGATTAAAGTTCTGTCCTTCAGCTTCAAGCCATTGTTCGATCGATGCTCTCTCCTCCAAAGTCTTGCCCAGCAGACAAGTCCCCTGTCCTGCATATTTTTCTGCATAGTACCTTATGATAGCCCTTGATTCTGCACATACCCAATTCAAGAAAACGCATAAAAAGTCAGATCTATACTATCTAAGTTAGCATAGAGGAGTTTCCGTGAAGGCAGGGAACACCCGTAAATGTACAGTTGAGAATCGACGGTTACAAATGGAAGAGAGGCATTGGATGTCCATGGAAATGATCTGAGTCAGTCACGTCGAAATCAGAAACAGTGAATTGCCCAAATCTGATACGGACATGAACTAAAATGAGTCACGGAGACATAAAGTGGACAGTTGGAAGTCTTCCACATGTACAAACACCGTTGAAAGATAAGCCTTTTATATGGAATATGCCTCCGAGGATGCTTAATTGTATTGACTGAATGCGAAATGGTAGGTTATGGTTTTATGGAGGGAGGTTTTCTATGGGATTGTTGTTGTGAATTTCATGGTATTAATTTTCAACCATATCAATAATGTAAGTTTTATTCAAACATTAATTTGAGGTTCAAATTTCAATTTTATTAATGATTTGTTGTTAAATATTATTGTACTTGTCATATCTGTTCTTTTGTATTGTGAGACGGAAGGGTAAATTAATATAAATTATGTCTTTAATGATATCCTCTTCTATAAAAATAGATTGTTTATTCTTAAATTATTAATTTTTAGAGAAAAAAGTGGTCAAGAATATTGTTGATCTAAAAATCATGTTTCGTGACTTTAATTTGGAGCTATTCAAGTTCACAATTGGGCGTATTCTAACAACTTTGTTGTCTTACTCAATACAAATTATTATTATTAATCCACAATCTTTATCTCCACTTAATACACAAAGTAATCAATGTCAAGAACCAAACACAATGCATTTCTTTTCTAAGTTAGTGGTCCACTGAATTTATAGGCCTTAAGATATTATTCAATAGTTAATGTGAAAAAAAATAGTTGAATTATTTTTTGACAATACTTAAAAGGAGAGAGAGTAGGCCCACCCTAATGGAACCCACTAGAAATTAAGAACTAAAATGTAGGGGTTTTTATTTTCAAAGACAAGATTTTAATTTATCTTGTAGCAATTTTTCTTCTAATTAATGAGATCCTCCCATTCCAAAATTAAAATTAAAATAAAAAATTTAAAGCCCAAGTTCTATAGGACTACATACTTGCTTTATTATTGCATGACAATAGTTGTGGAAAATTGTAGAAGTGATCCACAAGATCTATTATATCTTGTAAAGTTTGGAATCTAGGAGGTAAGTGCAAGAACCATTTTATGGCTTGGCCTCCCAAACTAGGTGGTAAAAGATGCATCAAATGGGAGTCATTGTATGCTACTTCCATACATGCCACATAAAATTCCTTAATATGATCTCAAATCCGGGTGTGAATAGTACCATTGTTATGTTACGATTGAAAGGATATGGAAAAGTCTCGTTTTGTATATGATTTCTTCATTTTTCCCGCTTGGATATCTTGAATTTTTTGTGTGAGCATTTTGATTTATGAGGAAAGATCATCTTTAGGATTGTTTGGTGGTGGAGCATACATGTTGTATTATGGGATTGTAGATGAATTGCATGCAAGATTTTGGTAATGGGGTGTGTTTGTGTTGAATGTCTTATATGGTGTGTATGATAAATTTTTTTGGTATTGTGGATTAAATGGTGATAATGGTGGTGGTGTGTTGTATGCTCCTTGTGAATTTTGGTTCATGACATTTTGTTACGAATTTGTGTATGATTGTTGTTGGTTGTAATACAAGCCCTGTTGTTGTTGTTGTACAAGCATTTATTGTTGTTGGTAATATTGTTGTTGTGCATGTAATTAGGCTTCTTGTGCTTGTTGATACACAATATATTCTTGATAAGCGAAAGTGTTTTGTCCTTGAGGTGATGGAATGGTGTTTTGATTTGGGAAAAATTGGTTTGATTGAATGTATTGGCTTGATGGGATGTTTTGATTTTGTGGTGGATTTTGGGGAATCGTGTTGTGAGTAGCTTGCAATGGAGGATTGAGTTGATTGTGTTGGTTTTGGTACTAATATGTGACCAAAATTTGGTTGTTCAAGACTTGGCTTTGATTTAGCACATGTTGACCTTGTTGTGAAGAAACTTGTCCTTGATTTTATTGTGCAATCAATCCTTGCAAAAATTTGGATTGTGATAGAGGAATGTAATTTTGAGGACCCATTTAATTTTGCATTGTTTGAGGGATTCCTTTATGTTGAATCAAAGGTTGGGATACTTGATATGATGTCACTTGGTATTGTTTTTTTGTGGCATACCTTGATTTTGCATCAATTGATTTGTATCATTACCTTGATTGATTTGATTCAGGACCAATTGTTTTGATGTATTTCCTTGATGTTGAATCACGTGTTATGGAACCATTTGAGTTTTGGGATAATTTGGATGGTTTTGTGATGATTTAACTTGTAATGTTGTGTTCATTTGTCCTTGGATATTGACTTGGGGTTGTTGAACACTAGGGTAATTTGTTTGAACATTTTGGGTATTTGTTGTGATTGAAGAATATGTTAGGGAATAAAATATTTGTGCCACATTTTTGTTGTGGATGTGTGATGTAAGTGGCATGTTTGGATGTTGAGTGTTGAGGGATGGGGATATTTTTGGGGGATGCTTGTGTTTTGGGTACCCAAAATTGTGTTGTTCTCTAGACTTTGAGTAAGACCAAGCTGGGTTCCTTGTTGAGTTGTAAGAATAGATGAAACCACCCTAGAAGTTGAAGGTTGACTTGGTACATGTGATGAACATGGTTGTGTGATGGATTGAAAAAAAATTTGGACCAAGGGTTACAATGTTATAGATGTTTGAGGAATAGATGAAACATTCACCAAAGGTTGTTCCCTATATGTATTCAAATCAAATGTGGAAGGGAGTTTAGCTCCTTTTACTAAGTCCAACATGTATTGGGTTGGATTCAATTTCATCATGGTGTTGATAAGATGGTGAGTTTTAGGATCTTGTTGCAACTTAAGTAATTCATCTATGGTAAGTTCATTGGGATTATTGGTAACATCCTCTACTTGGTACCTTGTTTCTTGTGAAGCTTGAGGTAGATTTTGTGATGGAGTTGTGAAAATTCTAGGATAAAATTCTTACATTGTAATGTTTTATTTGTTTGGATCACTCAAGGTAGATAAATTTTGGTTTTTCTCCATGTCTCTCTTTTGTTTTGACCTTGTTGTTACCATAAAAAATGGATAAACTCTTGGAGTAGTATGATGGGATTTGTATTGTTGAAACTCTTGAGTTGATTTAAATTTTTCTAAAACTAAACCTCTAAGGAACTAAGGACCAATAATGTTATGAATCATGAAGGAATAAGTGATGTTGATGAAAAAGAGCTCTCAATTTTGGACAAAGCTAGACTTAAGTTTTGATGTTTGTATTTTGATAAGGATGCTAATGAACATGTAAATCCTAGAAGTAGAATTGTGACTTTAGGATAAATTTGTTCAAAAGGATGTGTGCTAATCCTTGAACTAAATGTGGGAAAAGGGATGTGTTTTAAACATGTAGTTAAACAAGATGATGTTTTGATGAAAAATTTGGTCTAGGAGATTTTCTTGTCCAAACTTTAAAGTTGTTGGTGATATGAAAGGTTTGATGTCAAAGTGTTGGTTGATGTTTTATCCTAATGTAAATAGACCTATGAGGGACTTATGACAAGATCAAGGTGTTGAAATACATTCCTTTTCCTTTGAGTATTTAAACCAAAAATATCAATGTTTGTTTCATTCAAGGAACTTTGGTATGATGTTTGAAGGTATAATATACCCAAAATCATTTTAATGAGAAAAAATTAGGTATGCATTTCCCTTATTTTCTATTTGTTGGTGTAACCAAAATGTTTAGAATATAGGACCAATGGATACTTTTTTTGTGGTTCAATTCTTAAAATTTGATTAATGTGAAGTTGATTTTACTACATGAATATATTGATTATGTGTGAAACTAAAATGTCTACAACCAAGAAAAAAGCTTTTCGCAATGCTTAAAATTTACGAAAATCAAGATGCTAAAGTCATAGTCCCATAGGTCAACTTTGAAATAATGAGTAGAGATATGAACCCAAATACTAGGAAGCCACTAAGATATTGTTTTAATAAAAAAAAGATATACTTTGGGTCATGTAGTAGTATACTGTTCTTCAAGTGTACTCCATTATATTCCAAGGGTTTAAAATTTTGTGACAATGTTGATGGTTTTTTTAGTTTGAAATGTCAAATGTGACCAACTCAATGGGAGAGGGGGATAGTTTGCAAGCCTTCTTCCATAATACTTACTAGTTTAGCTCAACAAAATAAGTCAGTGACAATCCTAGAGGAATAAAGGTATGTTTCTGTTAGAGTTATCATACATTAGCTAATAATTAATTAATTTTTAATTGATTATTAGTTTATTTTATTCTCACACACTTAAGCTAAACTTAGGAATGCTTTATTAGTTGAGTTAATATTAGATCATTATGTCACATCTCATGTGATGTTCACACTTGTCATGATCTGATCTCTTTCTCATTTAGGGATTTTCTCTTATAAGCTTTCAACCCTCATTGTAATTATACACAGGAGAATATTTATAGCTTTCATATCTTCTTGAAACTTTTCTCTCTTCTGTAGCTTTTTCTTGTTGAATAATATTGCACATATTTGTTTTCCAGATCTCTTGGGTGGAAGGTGTATTTTTTTTTTGTTTGATCATGTGGCTTGTGGTTTTGTGCTTGTTTCACAATTCTAACATGGTATCAGAGTGTGGATTTAGTGAACCCTTTCTCGATTTATGAGGTTTTCCTCTTCAACAAGGGTTGCAAGCTTCAGATCTGAATCCCCTTTGCTTGTTTTTCAAATCTTATAGGTGGACACTTTTCAGTACATTTAGGGTCAAATCAGACCTCTCTGTTGAGTCCATAATTGTCGAAATAGTCAAGATTGACCTTTGTTTTGTCAAAATTGGCTTCTATTTATTAGATCTGTAAGGGTTTCAACAATGGGGTTTTCTACCATATCCAAGAGGTGCTCAAATTTATAGAGCATTTTGAGCCCAAACGAACCTCACCATCGCACTTAAAAGGCCCAAAAACCCCTACTTCCATATAAAATTTGTCAATTTCAGAGAAGTTGACATCTAAGTCAAAAAAAAATTCCAGGGAAGTCGTACGACCTCCCCATCATGCAGTTCAATGTAAAATAAAATAAAATCATTTTTTTACCTTGCAAATATTTCAAAAAAATCAATTCAAAAAAATTTAAACCTTTTTTGAAAAAGGTGCACAGGTTTTTTTTGAAAAGTTTTTTATATAAAAAAAATATTTTTTAAAAACTTTTGGTAGGTACCAAGGGTATTGCCGACCTGCCATGATGGCAGGTGGCGACCCCTTGGGCCCTGCCCCTCCTACAGTGGTGGTACCATTGGGGGTACAACCCCCTACCATTGGCAAAGTGGCAGCCCCCTCAGGTCCACCACACAGGGGTGGTGACCCCATTAATTTTTATATATAATTTTTTTAAAAAAATATTTTTTATATATTTTTTTCAAAAAAAATATTTATAGTTTTTTTATGCTTTTTTTACTTTTCAAAAATAAAATAAAGAAAAACTCATGCAATTTTTCACAATTTTTTGTTTTTAAATAAATGTCTCATCACTCTACTTGGGTGGGAGATATTTTTTTCCCAGCACACTAAATCTAGTGGATCTCCAAATATAGAGGTGTTTTTGCTAAATTGGGTAGAGGTCACCTTTTTCTCTTCTCAGCCCCTCTCCTTTGGGCTTTTCAATTTTGCATCTCAACTTCCAGAGGCCATACCTTGGCCATACAGTGGTCTTTTCACATGCAATTTTTTTTTTGAAATGGGGTGAAATTTCGTGCTCTTCATAGTGTTGTACGTATTTTTCAGTTTTGACTTCTAGATTTTTCTAGAATTCTATTTTCTTAGTGTTGTAGTTGTTCAATTCTCATTTTAGAGACTTTGACAGGCCATATATTTTGCATCTGGGCACATTTTTGGGTGTCATTTTTTTTAAAGTGCATGTTTCTTCGTGTACTTCATCATGGTGCTACCATTTTCCTCATTTTTTTATAACAAAATTGTATTTTCAACTATTTTTCCTTTTTGGACATTGTAGACACCTTTTTCATTCATGTTCTCTTTTGTAAATGAACTAAGATAAAGTGCCTCTATATTGCAAGTGTATTATTGGGATTCTTGCTCATCACTTTGTGCCTTGTTGTACTCGCACTATGATATCAAGTGCCATGGGGGTTGATGTTTTACATTGTTTTCCTTCATACCTTTCCCATGTGTATGTGACTTTTGTTTTCACATCCTTTTTATCAGCTCATAATTTCATGATTACACCTTTAGAAGTACTTGGTTCCTCTTCATGCACTACTTTATAGCATTCAATTTTAGTGTACCTGTCACGCTTCTCCTAGTCAGCATTATGGGGGGTATTATACTATTCGTGCTAATGCTTCCTTGATCTTTGGCACTATAGTAGTCATCTTTCGACATTTTTTTGCAACTTTTTCATGCTTTTGTGGTGTTCTACATTGGTCTTCTTTTTCAGGACTTTATCTAGTTGGAGGCTTCTCAGTCCTTCACACCTTGATTTGGAAGCTATTCAGTCTTTCAATCACCTTTGATCTCTTCTTGGAGTTAAGTTTTTCCCACGAGGTTTTCTCTATTTCTCCACATTATAGAGATCTTTTGTTTGTACATGGGTACCTTACTTGGCCTTGTTTTCTAGGATCCATCTTGCACTTTTTAGGGTTTTAGCTACTCCCTAAGTTCATCTTAAGGGGGGGTGTTAGAGTTATCATACATTAGCTAATAATTAATTAATCTTTAATTGATTATTATTCTATTTTATTCTCACACACTTAAGCTAAACTTAGGAATGCTTTATTAGTTAAGTTAATATTAGATCATTATGTCACATCTCATGTGATGTTGACACTTGTAATGATTTGATCTGTTTCTCATTTAGGGATTTTCTCTTATAAGCATTCAAATCTCATTGTAATTATACATGGGAGAATATCTATAGATTTCATATCTTCTTGAAAGTTTTCTCTCATTTGTAGCTTTTTCTTGTTGAAGAATATTGCACATATTTGTTTTTGCAGATCTCTTGTGTGGAAGGTGTATTTGTTTTTTGTTTGATCCTATGGCTCATGGTTTTGTGCTTGTTTGACAATTCTAATAGTTTCTTCATAGTAGGCTTACCTCACCCCCGAAAGAGTGATGTGATCCAAATTTGTGGAGGGGTCAAATAGGACATACCAAGGTCATATACTACCTTGATACTCTTGACTTTGTACAAGAGAATGAACTCTTAATCCCTATGTATCAACCATAAACTGAATGTGGTAACTTCTAGGAATGATACAATTCCTATGCACTACTTTGAAGAATCATTTTGGAAAACTTGGATCTATCATTTGGATACAAAGGTTTTTAGTGACACAGTGAACACCACTAGGTATGCTGTAGATGAGAGACACTAAAGTCTCTAGCTTCTCCTAGGTGACCCATTTGTTCACATGAGAGTAGGCCTGTAAGGTTTCCTTCAATGGATTTATGCTACTTACTTTTGTTCTTGCATACTTTATATAGCCCATCAATAAATGTGTTTCAAGGTCACGTTGAGTTCTCCATTGTGGGATGTATCTCAATGGATGCCCTCTCTAATAAAAGAAAGAGATAAATGTTATTTCTCTTCACCCAATATTGCATGAAGCGCAAGGGGAGAGGATACGTAGAAAGCCTTTAAGTTACTAAAAATTTTGTAAACTAAGAGTGTTTCTCTTCACCCAAGATCACATGAAGTGAAAAATGAGATTTAATGCTTTGTTCTATATGGTACAACCCTTGATATTTTACTATCTTTTGGGTCTCCAGGGAGAGTGGCTCTTCGTGGGGGTCGGCACCTCAAATAGGAGGAAGGGCTCAAGATACCCCATGTAAGAGTTAGATTAATAAGTGAAAACCTAATAATAGAATCTAGGGGGATGGGTAGTAATAACATAATAAGATAATCTTGGATACCTTGTCTATCCATTAAGGCTTTCACAGACTAATGGTAGACTAAGAAGGCCATGGTTGGCAAGGTCATTACCTCATCTTCATGAGAGGTTAATGACTCTGCATGAGTCACCCTATGGGGTTGGCACCTCAATTAGGAGGAAGGGCCCAGGATAACCATAGATGGGGTCTAACGCCTCATGTAGGAGGAAGGGCTAGGATAACCCATGTAGGACTATGTGATGACACTCTCCACTAGTTTCCCTTATGATTTTCTTTCTTACTTGCCTCTGGAAGTGGTAAATCATTGTTTCCTTTGATTTATTTATGATGTGTTTTATGGTCTTGTGTTTATTATGATTGGATCTTGGTTGCTATCATTTATGATCTATGTATTTTCTTGTTGTTGCTATTGGAGTTACTATTGCTATGTTAGGATTATTGGAGTTATTCTTGTTGGAATTTCTTTTCACGGTCAATTCCTTGTCACCTCTGAGCATGAGGGGTGGCTTTTTTCTAAAACCCACATGGTCAGGTGGAATGTGCTATGCACCTATTTGGTTCCCCATCAACGTTTGTTCTACGCAGTATCCTTCAGATAGAGCTTGTACTAGATATTCATCTTGTATTTCAAATATTCTTTGTATTATGTATTTATCCCGCATGGATGGGAGGTTTGATGTAAATCATGTATTGTGAACATATAATGTATTAAAAGATGATGTATTGTAAATGCACCCTTGTAACCATTCATGATTTATGAGATTTATTATGGTTTGTATCATGTGATGTATTTATATTTATGCTTATGAATGTATGGATGTTATCTCTTGCAACTGTATATTTTAATGTCTATGATGGATGTAAAGTTAGTTAAGTTATTTAGCTTTATATGTATCTTTCATTATGGGTTAGTTTTGTGCGATGTGACCTCGTGTGCCCCAAAGGACTTAGATCTTTATGATGTTATCGTGTAATGTGATAAGGTTAATGGTTCTTTATATGTTTACTTTGTATTAAAAAAAAATGTGTGCATAGTTGTTGTCCTTTGGGGTTTGCATGACTGGCGTTACAATTTGAATTATGCATGCTACTAGTGATTACCATGCACACCTTGAACATGAACAGGAATAGAGAACCTTATGACAAGTTTCAAACTTCTTGCACATTGAACATATTCTTTGCAAACTCAAAAAAATGATAAAACAAGTGTAGGCATACTTTCCTCAAAAATTGCAGTGAAAACATGCATTTATGAAGGAAATTCCAACCATATTTAGAAATCTCTCTACCCAAAAGATATCCTTGCATAGACTTTTGGACCACCATACTCATATTGACTGCATACCTGGTATGGTATGATAAATACACCATCTATTTAAATGCAGTTATGACTCAACAAAACTTAATGAATTTTATTTGATATAGGATCTAATTGATAAGATAACTTCTTCATTATTACTTCCAAATACATAGCACTTTAAAAGTCAAGGGGAATATAAAGATAATTCAAGTACGATCATTCTAGTACTCCAATCTTTTTCATCTTTGACAACCTTCATATTTGATACGCTTGACACCCTTTGACAACAACTGACATCAACCTTTGAAAATCCTTTGTCATCAATGAAAACCAATGTTCATCATGTTGATATGCCATGATATTAACTAGTGCACTAATACATTCAAATATTTATGAATAAAGTGTTAAAACCATACATTGGTAGATTTGTAATTATATATTTGGATGTCATTTTGATTTTATTTTAAAGGAGCATTTGATGCATTTGATCAACATATATTTTTAAGGTTGAAGAATTATCCACTGATGCTAAGTACTTAAAATATTGAAGCTTTATAAAGACTAAATTCATATACATAGGTTTTATAATTTCAAAGAGTGGGTGGTTTGAAAAGCTTAAGTCACTTTTGGAAAGGAAAGCAATATAAAACTTATTCGAGACAAAATATTTCTATGAGAAGTACCTAGCTTTTAAATTGTCATTTCATTTGGAAATTTAGCAATATTTTTGCATTCATAATAGGGACCATAAGGGTAGACAAAATTTTTTTTAGATAAATAATTAAAACAACAATAAAAATTGAGTTGCTTAAAATTAAAGTGACAAAACAAGCATTGTTGGCATCGTCTCATTTCAATAGTGCTCAGAGATGATTTCGATGCTAGTAGGATGGTAAAAGGTTATTTTGACTTAAGAGGGAAGAACCACAATATATTCAAACAAAAAACTAAATAATTTGAAAAGAAAATATTCAGTTTATGATCAAAACTTGATGTCATTGTGTAGGGACTCAAGAAGTAAAAGAATCATTTAATGATAAGAGTGTTTATGTTGAACATAGATGATCAATCCTTACAATTTATCAATAACCAAGAAAAATTATATCATAGAAATGTGAAATGGATATAGTGATAGGTTTGAGTTAGCACAACTTATTTTACATTACAAGTTCTATGGAGGGGTGTTGACAAGATGAGTCCACCTTTTGGCCATTTAGTGGCAGTGTTTTCCCTGATTTTTCAAAATTTGACACATTTGACCTTAAAATTTGAAGCACTTAGAGATGGAATCTTGAAAAAAGTCACTAATCATAAAATGTAGTACTTAGAATCTAGTTTCCAAATATGTAATTTATTTCAATACTCAGATGATACAAATTGATTTTCAATAGGTGTTTCTAAAAACCACTATTTAAAAGTCATTTTTTTTACCATACCATGTGCATGTATGCCATCCATATTCTGACCTAAATAATCATATGTTTCTAAATCCTTTTGGGAAAAGATTTTTAATTCACTAAATCACGCTTTCCATATATTTTTGTAATTTTTTATCGAATATTTTTTTTGTTAATTTTTTATTGGCCATATTTGGTGTTTTAAAAAATCATGTACGTCACACATAAGATGTGCTAGAAACTAATGATTATTTTATTTTATTTTTAAATTGACAAGAATTGTCTAAAATATGCTTTTGTGCAATTCGTTCATAAACTTGTTATGTTGATAAAAAAATATTAAAATAAAAAAAACTTGATAATTCAAGTTTATGGACCTGTTTAATCAGAAATTAAATGAAAAATAAATAAAAAATCCAATTATAAAAAAAATTACATTTTTGGAATCTACATTGTCTAATCTATAATGGGTTTTAATTTCATTGAGAAAATTTGCAAAAAAAGCCTTCAGACATATGCCCAAAGTCAGTATTTTTTTGTGACATTGCTAGGACCTTCATCTTATAGGTCAAACCAAGTCTAGGGGCTTAGGTTCAAATCCCCAAATCATTTCCCGAACCTGCCAATGAAGCAAAAACCCATCCTACATTTCATATTTAAAAAAAATGGGATCATGTTTACTAAACGAGATCTCGTTTAGAAAATGGCATCCTGTTTATAATTCACCTATTGAAAATTTAATAGTGGGGCCATTGGAAAATGAAATGGGATCTCATTTAATAAACGAGATCTCAGTTTATTTAACTTGGGATACCGTTTAATATTGAACAGGATCTCAATTTTTATAAATCAAGATCTCGTTTATTAAATAGGATCTTGAGTTATTTTTTACCGTTATTTTTTATTTTACTATCAAAAAGGGGCATGTTGGGTTTGAGAATCATTTTATATGGCTGACTACAACATATTCCCTATTTTCTATCACCTTTTTTCTTGTTGAAGCTCTTCAAGTTGGTATTTTTTTCAATTTTGAAGGATGCATCATTGGGACGCAGTGAGAAAAGAATTTTGTTGAATTGCTAATTGTTTGAAGGAGGAAGAATTTTTTTGTTGAATTGCTATTTTTTTTTAAAGGAGGAAGATGAATTTTATTTATTTTCTATTTGTTTGAAGGAGGAAGAGAATTTTTGTTGAATTCCTATTTTCTTTCAAAGAAGGATGAAAATTTTTGTTTAATTGAGCTACTAGTTTTGGTGCAGGAGCACCTTGACACAACCAACTGATGTACAGTCAAAGGAAGACAACAAAATTTCCCAATTTCAATAACCAAAACTTAATTCACATATGAGATCAGAGTTCCAAAAGCCATTAGATCCATCAAACACCATTATCCAACTGAGTTTACAAGTGTAATCTTCAATTGCATATAGCAAGGATTCAAAACTTCATTAATGCACTTCCAAAGCATTTGATTCATTCAAGAAAAAATAAGTCATCTCCAATAGATCTTACTCTAACATGGACACAACATATTCTTAACACTCACCAAGAAACCTAAAGCCAACAATACAAACCATTAGCATCACTCTACCCCACCATATCCCTTAGTTCTTTAAGACTGTCCTAAAGATATGATTGCAAATACTGTACCCTTAAAGGACAGTCAGCAACTATGCATTCAAAAAGACAATTCCCTTCACCTATCCAATCTTGGAAGCTTCAAAAGACATGTGGACTTCCCCTTTGTACAAATCTTTGATGAGTTTGTGACTTTTACAAAAAATCAATTGAATACTCTGCCTTTTAGGACTGTGATAACCCTACCTACACTAGTTGTTGAAGGTAATGACTCTTAGGACTTCCTTAAACCTTTATAAATCACTATCTCTTGAAGAAAAATGCATTTTCAATCATCAAAACACAGGATGAAGTCTACACACTATCTTTTTCCTAGATTTTGGTGAAAACACATACCTAGGGCCTCCTTGTAATCACTCAAGACCATAAGATAAGGCTCCACAACTTTTAATTTTGGTAGATATCCTGAAAAGAGACCTTCACACAAATTTTTAGATGATTTCACCATACAAATAAAGAGAAACACAATTTCTTTTGTCCACTATTACCCTAGCAAGGGTTTTTGAGCAGTTTTGAGAAAAATGAACATATCTTCCACAAATCTTAAGTAGAATGCATGAAACAAGATTCAATGGGAAATTTATTGACAATAACAAATTTCAAGAACATTCTTGCATGTTTTTAAGTCCATACAGGCCATACACAAGCCTGAAAACAATATATTTTCTGGAAAATGTGCAAAAAAAAAAAGTTTTTCATTATTTCCTTCAAGGATTCAATCACCAACAAGTAAAAAAGGAGTTAAAAGGCCTTTTTAAAGGCATTTACACCATATAGAATCAGTTTCCAATTTTTTTTCAACTTCCTCCTATTGTTTAGACTATGATGACCCATTAACTCCTTAATTGTTGCCTTATGCACCTTTTACATTGTTGTGCAATTTTGACATTATTTGTTGACAATTTTGCATTTTTTACACATTGATAGGACTTTAATACATTAAAAATTACTTAAATGACCCTTATTACAAGGTGAAACATCAAATTGAACCAATTTTTCAATCTTTCCACTAGGAGGTAAAATTGTGTCAAGGTTCTCCTGCACCATGCAGATAATCCAAGTCATGAAGATGAAGAAAGGACAAAGATCATATACTTGATTCCAAAGGTTGAGAACATTGAGTTGGTTAAGGGAATGATCATGGATGAATTGGTCATAGAGGTTTGCAAGGAGTTGCAACATGATGGAGGTATCATGATTATCACCTTATATAATTTCATTGTGTTATTAATTTTTTGGACAAAGGATTGTTTGCAAGTTAAAGGTCAAAGGGAAAAGCATGATTTTGAGATGTTTAACGAAGTAAAGCATATGATTTTAGAGAGGAAGCATGGCATATCACTAATTTACATGGAAAAATTTAAACCAAAGGTGAAGATGAAGCTGATTAAGAGCAAGGTCAATCTGAGGTAGGGCATACCACAAATGAAGGTTGTTGATAATATCAATCCAAGTGGAATTGGATCTTTTTCTTGGCTGGGAGTATGGTGCATGAGCACCTTGACATAATTTTACCTCTTAGTGGAAAGATTGACAAATTGGTTCAATTTGATGTTACACCTTGTAATAAGGGTCATTTAAGTAATTTCTAATGTATTAAAGTACTATTAATGTGAAAAAAATGCAAAATTTTCAACAAATAATATCAAAATTGCACAACAATGTAAAAGGTGCATAAAGAAACAATTAGGGAGTTAATAGGTCATTATAGTCTAAACAATAGTAGAAAGTTGTAAAATAGTTGGAAATTGATTCCGTATGGTGTAAATTCCTTTAAAAATTCCTTTGAACTCCTTTTGTACTCATTGGTGATTGAATCCTTGAAGGAAATAATCAAAAACTCGTTTTTTTGCACATTTTCCAGAAAATACATTGTTTTCAGGCTTGTATATGGCCTGTACGGACTTGAAAACATGCAAGAATGCTCTTGAAAGTTGGTATTGGTAATCACCTTCCCATTTAATCTTGTTTCATGTATTTTAGTTAAGATTTGTGGAAGATATGTTCATTTTTCTCAAAACTAGTAAAAAACCCTTGCTAAGGTAACAGCGGACAAAAGAAATTTTGTTTCTCTTTACTTGTATGGTGAAATCATCTGAAAATTTGTGTGAAGGTATTTTTTCAGGCTATCTACCAAAATTTAAAGTTGTGGAGCCTTATCTTATGGTGTTGAGTGATTACAAGGAGGCCCTAGGTCTGTGTTTTCACTAAAATATGGGAAAAAGATAGTGTGCAGACTTCATCTGGTGTTTTGATGATTGAAAATGCATTTTTCTTCAAGAGCTGGTGATTTATAAAGGTGTAATGAATTCATAAGAGTTATTACCTTCAACAATTAGTGGAAAAAAAAATGTAAACTCCTTTTTCATTTAGACTGTCCTGTGTAGGCAGGGTTATCACAGTCCTAAAAGGCACAGTATTCAATTTTTTGTTTGTAAAAGTCACAAAATCATCAAAGATTTGTACAAATGGGAATTCCACGTGTCTTTTGAAGCTTCCAAATTGGATAGGTGAAGATACTTTTGTTTTTTAATGGATTGTTGTTGACTGTCCTTTAAGGGTAGAGTATTTGCAATCATCTTTAGGTCAGTCTTAAAGAACTAAGGGATATGGTGGGGAAAAGTGATGTTAATGGTTTGTGTTGTTGGATTTAGGATTCTTGGTGAGTGTTAATACTATGTTGTTTCCATGTTAGATTTCGATCTATTGGAGATGAATTATTTGTTCTTGAATGAATCAAATGCTTTGGAAGTGCATTAATGAAGTTTGGAATCCTTGTTTGCAACTGAAGATTACACTTGTAAACTCAATTGGATAATGGTGTTTGATGGATCTAATAACTTTTGGAACTCTGATCTCATATGTGAATCAAGTTTTGGTTATTGAAGTTGGGAAAGTTTGTTGTCTTCCTTTGACTCTGCATCAAGTTTGAAGGAGGAAGAGAAATTTTGTGCATTTTCTATTTTCTTTCAAAGGAGGAATCTAGGTTTATTTTATTTATTTTCTATTTGTTTGAAGGAGGAAGAATTTTTTTTTTGAATTCCTATAAATTTTTTCAAAGGAGGATGAGAAATTTTGTTTGATTGAGCTACTTGTTTGGAGGAGGAAGATATTTTTTGTACAATTGCTACTTGTTTGAAGGAGGAAGATGAATTTTGTTTAATTGATACTTTTTTGAAGGAGGAAGAGGATTCCTATTCAATTGATACTTGTTTGAAAGAGGAAGAGGAAATTTTTTCAATTGCTACTTATTTGAAGGAGGGAGAGGAATTTTGTGAATAATTGCTACTTCTTTGAAGGAGGAAGAAAGAAGGAAGACTCAAGTTTTTCACATTCATTTGTGTATACTTAAAAAAAAATCAATCATGGAATTACAATGTCAGAATAAGAGGAAAGATAGGAAGGATTTGACCCCTAAATAAATTAAAGGAAAGAGAAAGGAGAAACAAAGAGAAAGAGAAAGAAGAATGAGAATTCAATCACTGAATGCTGTTGAATCATCTAGTTCCACAACTATAATTGAAGATAGAAACATTGAGGTGACCATGGATGTAGATGATGGAAAATTTCAAGAGGTGAATGTGGAAACTAATACGAATACACAAACTACTCTTGGTATGTCTTCAAATATCGCTTCCAATGCTATGGAGAATGTTTCAATAGGCACAAGTCTAGGTACATCTTCAAATCCACCTTTGAGCCTCATGAAAATGGTGTTTATTAGAGATCTACAAGAGGATGGATATCACAAAGTTAACATTGATGATATTCATAGAGTTAAAGATTTGATTCAAATTTTTGTTGAAAATGAAAATGAAAATGAAAACCGTTTTTGTTCTTGAAAATTAAAATGAAAATGAAAATTGTTTTGTTGTTGAAAATGAAAATGAAAATATTTTAATTGAAAATGAAAATGAAAATGAAAATGAAAATGAAAATGGAAATGAAGATGAAGATGAAAATGAAAATGAATATGAATATGAGAATGAAAATGAAAATAAAAATGAAAATGAAAATGAAAATGAAAATAGTTTTGAATATATTTTTTAAAAAATAGAAAGTGGTCTTTTAGATAATCTTCCTGGTAAAATTTTTTGGAGATAAATAAGAACACATGATAATAGAGTTTACAATCAATTTTTTTATCATAAAAAACTTTCATTTCAATGTCAACTAATGATGCAATTAATGAGAATGTGAAAATGAGAAAAATAATAAAAAGGTTAGGCATTTTTGTTAAACAAAGAAGAAAAGATCAATCAGTAAAACATGCTATGTCTACTATTGCTAGTGCCATTCAATGTATTGGAAAAAATAGTAGGTCTAAAGATAAGAATGCAGCAAGAAGAGCTATAACAATTGCTATAGTTAATAAATCAACTTTGAATAAAATAATGGTAAGCAATATTAGTGAAGTTTTAAAAAGACATCCTAAAACATTTCTCAGAGCTAAAAAAAGATGAGAAAGTATAGAAAATGATCCTATCAACCAATGTTGGAGTTTTAGTGGTCGACCCCTGAGGTTTGATATGAAATTGAATGTTGAAATTAAATATTTTATTGAAAAATATTGGCATGATAATACTAGGGTATCATCTAATTCTAAAGATGTTGTAAAATTAAGGGTGGGGTCCAAATTTCACAATCCTCATCAGAAAAACTAATTAGAGATGTTTCAAAATGTGACATGGAAGCACTCATTGCACTATCTCGAACAAACGTTGAAGCTCAAAAGAAGGAAATTTCTAAAGGATCAATGTGAAAAAGAATTGGAAGTGGCCCCTCCAGGACTATTTAAGCATGAAAGTTAGGGTTTTTTACCCTGTTTGGCTAACAACCTAGGGTTTTGGACTCCCAATCCTATTTTTTCTCAACCGAGGCTTGTTTTGCATTTTTTTTTCATGTCGTGGCATGTTTTTGGCATCCTGGAGCCTTTCTGGACTAGTTGGGTGGCTTGTCCTCTTTTTTTTCATAAGATCACCCAAAAATCAAAATTTTCATTCAATCTCTCGAGGGGGTAGTATACCAGCATAATTAGTTCATTGGGGCAGCAGTGGGGAATCGAAAAAATTGAAAAGTTTTAAAGTTTGATGTTAGCAAGGATATTCTTTGAACCAATGCAGCAGGTACATTGCTTCAAAGAGGGGAAAAACCTAGACACGGAAAACATACTCTTTGATCCTATACACCTAATCTTGATTACTAACACCAATTCATCCTAAACCATCTCCTTTGCTAGTCATTTAATTGAATACCCCTTACTTAATTACATTCATCACATTTCATCTTTTAATTAAATAAATCAATTTTATCTGATTAAGTCATCATCTCCTATTAATTAAATAAATCACTTTATTTAATTAATTTTTAAGGTCACCTCCCTTAAATTAAATAAATTAATCTTTATTTTATTTAATCTAACACCATCCTCTTTAATTAAATAAATAAAACTTTATTTAATTAAGTCTAAATTCATTATTCCTCTCACTTTGATTTATTTAAATCCTAAAATCTAAATCAAATTTTCAAATTAGCTAATCTCCTCTTAAAATTAATCAAATCCTAATTAATCCTAATCTTAATGCATCAAATCCTCTAGCTTTTGCAACTTGCTCATGAAAATCAATTTAATTAATTAATAAATCTTCAATTTTCTTTCAAAAAGGCATCAAGTATGGCATATTCCCAAAATTTGAAATCTCCCCCCAAAAGTACTTGTCCATCCAACAAAGCATTAAAGGCCTCTTACATGTCCTTTTCTTGAGCAAAGTGGCATTTAATTCATTTCTTCTCTCCCTCCAACTTGTCATTTCTCCAACTTTGAATTTCCACCTAATAACATTAATGTACACATTCATCAAAATGTGCTCCACCTTTGTCCACTCAAATGTTGACAAGTGGCATTATACTATTGGTTGGTGTTTGATCCTACATTCATCAACTTTTCCTCATCCTCCATCATTCTCTTCTATAAATAGAAGGATCTCATTTGGATTTTGGATACACAATCCCATCCAAAATCTTAGGCATTTTCATCCACAATTTGAGCAAAGTTATCATCTTCATGTTTTGAGTAATCTCCATCCATTTTCATCCATTTTTATCATTTCATAGCTATGTTATGGAGACATTTCACCAAAGAGAATCAAATCTTCACCATTGATCATCAAGCTTACAAGGAATTGGGAAAGGGCCATTTTCCACATCAAAATGGCACCAATTCCCCCATGGGATTGAGATTTTGAACATTAAAATAGGATTTAATAGCTTTTTTTACTTGTTTTCTACATTTATTTCTTGTTTTCATGTTTCAATTGAATTTCATGGGGAATGTTGTTTCTAACTTGCATATTGGACTAAAAATGTGTTTTTAATTTGTGTTTGTGTAGGTCTAGGATCACCATTCACAAGTAGTGAGCCTTAAAAGAAATTGTAAATAGTGAGCTTCCTATATTGAGAGATTTCTCTTTATGGTCTTTGGGTATGTGCAGGACCATGAGAGGCAAAAAAGTGGTGATATGTAAGTGATATGAAGGCCCATGTAGTTGACAATTTTTTTACCCAAAATTGATGAAACGAAAAGGGTTTTTAAAGGAGATTCTTATATTTCCACCAATATAAATTATCCTTTACTTTGAATTTAATAAATTATTATTATTCATTTTCTATTTGAATTATGACTAAAGTCTTAATTGATAGGCTGATTGAAAAACATCTATAGATTTCAAACGATATCAATTTTTTTGAGTCCAAAACATGTGTCACATTCTATGCTTCACATACTATAGGATTAAAAAAATAAAATTGAATTTCATGAAGTTTTGAGCAAGTTAAGGTGGTCAGACATATGAGTTTTTAAATTTTTTAAAAGTTGTAATAAAAAAATCATAATTAATTATTTACATGGAAATAAATTATTAAAAAATATGCATCGCATCAAGATATAAGCCCTCAAATTATATCTAAAATATTATCATTTAAATATTGTGGTTAGGGTGGTCAGACAGACACCTACTTCTTATATGTTCACTGAAATTTAAGTACTACTACATTGAAATTTCAAATTTTCACCAACTAGATTTTTTATTTTTTAAAATATACCTAGTAGTTTAGAAACTACATTCAATTTGATACAAATTCTATTCTTACATATTTTTTTAAATAATATAGATAAATTATTCAAATTTTTACGTCAAGTTGCCTAACCCTAATTTTTCTTATTTTTTCGCCACTTAAGGGCCAGTTTTTTCCATAATGATCCTGCACATACCCCTTTCCATTCTTTGGTTTTCTACATAAATCTGGTGTTATCTTGAACATGTGTGCTCATTGTTCTATCTTTCATTGTTGTTATTCTATTTATAAGTTGTTGATCCTATTAAAAGTCTAATTTTGTATGTTGTTGAAGGGTTTAAGATCTAAAGGGTTTAAGTTCTTATAGCTATTGATTCACCCTCTTCTCAGTATCCATGTGTGTTCAGTAGTCTCATATACTTTTAATAGTTGTCCAACTGAAACTCTTTCTTCAAAAAAACTAATCTATCCATCTTTCATGGTTGTGGGTTTTCAATACACAGTCATTTTTCCACAAAAGTGAATTTAGCCACTTTTCTAATTCTTGTGGTGATCAAGGTTATTCTCAACCTTATTTGTGTTCCTTTGATTTTTTCACAAGGGTTTCCTTCTTAATTTCTCTACAAATGTAATTGCTAAGTTGAGGACATGTTCATTTGTTGTAGAGTTAGATTTGGGTCATTTTTCCATAAATCTACATTTTACATAGATTAAGGGCATAATTGACCTTGTCTTGATCTCCTAAGTTTTTATGCATGAGTATCTCAACATAACTTTTGTGCAAGATTGTGTCAGAATTGTGACCACTGAAATTGCACTCTCTTATAGGAAATAGTACAATCCTTGGTCTAATATGGACCTATCTTGAGAACCCTTGCATTAATTATCCTTCGACTAAGTATTTATAGGCCCCTAGGACCCATTATTTTGGATCTTGAGACTTATTCCACTCAAAAAACATATAAAATCTCGACAAAAAGCATTTAAGACATTCAAATCCTGAAAAATTGCCTCAAAAACCTTAGGTGGGACTCATTCACCACCTTGGGTGAATGAATATCCTTTGGTGGGTCCCATTCACCAAGGGTGGTGAATGAGTCCCTTTTGGGGAATTTTTCAAGTTTGTGCAGAAAATTGTGCAATTTAATTCAAATTTATGGTGGATGTCGGCCTTTGAGGTCTAAATAATGGTCAATTAGGTGTCAATTCCTATAAATACAAGTTTATAAATCATTTTCATATGATCTAAGAAATTCAAGCACAATTCTAAGCCCTTTGATCAAGCAAATTCTAGAGTTAAAGTTGAAAATCTTTCACAACAGCATTCAAAAGTCTATTTGCAACAAAGTTGAATCTTGGGAGCAGCATTCAAGTTTTTTTATAGATATTCAAGCTCACTTTCATTCAATATCTAAAATTTTCAAGGGGTGATCATGGATTCCTATGGTGAATCATGAAGAATTCTAGGTTAGGCTGATGCAACTAGCCATCAGCCAAACCTAAGGACTTGTGTTCTAAGTGATTCCATCTTCCATTGTCACTCTATCTTCAACCTAACAAAGTTTTGCATGTAATTTTGGTTCATTTGAAGTGATTAGAGATCTCCTAAGGTGAATCTTACAACACTCAAGTTCTTTTATGCATCTTGTTCTTGCACATTAGAATAGGATTGCATCATGTTTCAAATTTCTTAGTCTTAGACACACTTAAGGCTAGGGTTTGTATGCAAATTTCATTATCCCCTTCAAGGTTTAATTACCAAACTATGGGTTTGAAAGAGGAAAACCACCTATTAGAAAATAAAATTCTTTTTTTTTTGTAGGTATTTTTATAGGTTTAGATCCAAAACCCAGTTTGGAAGGAAAGTGCAGGTGTTCGAGTGCAAATCAGAATTTCTAGTTTCTAAAAAAGCACAACAAGAGTAATTCACTATTAATGGATAATGAATCCCACTAAAGGTTCCCATCAAATTGGTTTGTAGATTCTATTACCCATTTCCCCAAAACTACTTTTTTGCTAGAAACTTGATCTAAAACTGATTCACCTAGATTGGCGAATGAGTCATAGTAGGCCAAAAAGTCATATTTCCATAATTTTAGAGACATTTCTAGTCTTCACTCTAGCATCTATAAGTTTCCAAGTGCACTCTTTCTATTTGGCTTGCCTATTTTGTCTTATTTTAATTCAATTTATCTTTCTAGGTCTTTTTGCATATGGGTATGTGCAAGATCATGATGGGCCAAAAAGTGGCGATATGATGGGTATCTATAGGGTATGTGGTTGATGACTATTTTTTTCCCCAAAATTAATGAAATGAAAAGGGTTTTTAAAGGAGATTCTCGGCTTTCCACCAATATAAATTATGCTTTACTTTGAATTTAATAAAGAATTATTATTCATTTTGTATTTTAATTACGACTAAAGTCCTAATTGATAGGTTGATTAAAAAACATCTATAAGTTTCAAATGGTATCACATTTTTTGAATTTGAAACATGCATCACATTGTATGCTTTGCGTACTATAGGATAAAAAAAATGAATTTCATGAAGTTTTGACCAAGTTAAGGTGAACAAACATACGAGTTTTTATATTTTTTAAAAGTTGTAATAAAAAATTCATAAATAATTTTTTTCTTGGAAAAAAAATACTAAAAAATATGCATCACATCTGAACAACAGTCCTCTACTTATATCTAAAATATTATAAAAAATATTATCATTTTATTGTGGTTAGGGTAGTCAGACAAACACCTACTTACTATCTTTTCCTTGAAATTTAAGTACTACTGCATTGAAATTTTAAATTTTCACCAAATAGATTTTTTTTTTTTCAATAAACCTAGTATTTTAGAAACTACATTTGATTTTCTACAGATTCTATTCTTACATATTTTTGAAATAATATAGATAACTTATTCAAATTTTAATGTCAAGTTGCCTAACTTTGATTTTTTTGAATTTTTCACCACTTAAGGGGTTGTGTTTTCCATGATGATCCTGCACATACCCATATCACACTATGTTTTCAAAAAAAATGTATTTTCCAAATTTACACTTGGTGGTGAACTGATTTCTTGTCCCCATCATTTCCTAGGATTTCTTACATTTAAAACTCTCACATTCTTCATTGGGTTGAGATCTCTAAGGTGTCCTTGAGTGTGAATATCATGAAATTAGATTCCTTTCCTTGTATCCCCATTCTATTTGGACAAGGAAGTGAAGCATCCATTTTTGGTGTTCATAGGAATATAACACTCCAACAGTTTAACATAAATTTATCTATTATCAACATGTCAATAAAGAGCAGTAGATGTGTCTATTCTTCTCTAGTTTTTTGTCATTAGATGTCCAATTAGTTATCATTAAAATTGGCATAATTATAGGTGTTTGTTGAAGTTCTTAGTAACTATAAATATGTAATACCTATTTATGAATAAAAGAATGAGTTTATTTGTAGCTCCATCATTTGTATTTCTATTGTTATATTTTTTATATTATTGTATCAGAGCTAATGGGAGGTCTTGTTGTTGTGAGTCTTTAATAATTCAAAGATCAATAGAAGTGTGGTAAAACCCACATATATTTTTCCAAACCCTATTAAAAATAAGTTTTTTGTTTTGTATCTTGTTTCAACCATAAGAGTTGAGAGTATGTTAGCCATTGTGGAACAAACACTAGATGATAGTGATGATGACTTTATTGAAGATGAATATTTTTTTCTATTTGAAGAGGCCAACACTTTGAAGACAGAGAATTGTGTAATAGAGGATAAATAGATTATCAATAGTTTGAAATGCTCGTGGATTAGAGAAACTATTGTTGGATCACAAATATCTAGTGGGAGGGGGAGGGGGTGAATCAATAGATTAATTAACACTAATCTTTGAAACTTTTAGTGCATATATTAGAAAGATATGCATAGATCACACACACAAATAGACACAACACTATCTATATACACGAAAAACCCAATATAAGAAAAATCATGGTGAGAATAGTTGCTAGGATCTATTTTCCTAATCTAGCCTCACAATAAAAACTCACTAGTTACAATGTTTAAGGGAACCAACCCTAAGGGGACACCAATCCCCTCCTTTAAGAGCACTAACTCTAAGGAAGAACCTACTCCCTAACTGAGAACCAACTCATGATTCTAATGGCACCAACCAATAAGATTTACAACTAGAATTATGGAGCTACAATTATTGATTACAAAATGATTTAACTGAATCCAATTCTATGTTACATACCTATTCTATAGCTGCTCATTATTTTCTTCTTCTCTAATCTACTCACTTCTCTTTAGAACATCCTTTGTTATCTAAAGCTACTAAAGCATTTTCTCTCTCTGATGCTAAATTTTCATCAACATATCTCTCTACTCTTTTCCCTCTCATGATCTATTTCTCTATTCTTCTACTCTTTGGTATATTCTACTCATTACACACCATTGTACATAGAATGTATAGATCCTAGATTATATCATTCTTATTTTATCTAGGTCACCTCACACACCCTCGGTTCTATTGGACTCATCTTCTTTTTCTTAACCGACAAGTCTACTTTTACTCGAGCCATGCACCATTGCCATATTTATCTATATTTTTTTCTATTTTTAGTAGGTATCAAACCCTATACTTGATAAAAATTAAATTACCATTCTCGCATGATTGATATGGTATCATAATTTCCTAGCAATTTGTGCCTTAATGTTTCCAACCATACATTTCAACCTTAAATGAAAATTTCAATTTGAGAAGTTGTGATAAAATTTCATTCATTGTGTCAAATTTCACCACTTCATTGAGAGTTCCACCACCTAACCATTGAGATAATCAAATCTTTGAATACTATCCATCGATTTGCAACTTCGTATTGTGATCTGATGGTCTTTGTTAATATGCTTCAACTTTAAAATGCAATTATTCAATCAAATTCCTTTTGAATCTATGTCATATATCTCCACTTAAGCTACAAGAGAATATTCTTCTTTGGATAGAATTAAATCTCAAATACATCATCATGGACATGTGTCACAATTTTGTGTTCCTGCAAAGCCAAAATGGGGACCCACCATTCTTTTTTTAGAATAGAAAAAATATGCCATCTGACTTGCAGATGCCATATTGGACACGTGGAGCCATATCACATCATCACAAACTTGGCATTGTTAGAGATGGATAAAAATGTGTTATAGAGATATAACCATCCAATCTTCTCCTTCAATACACACCATTGATCTTTATTTTAGTCCTTTTTCTTAGTGCATTTTTTCTTGGTGCTTGAAGAATGATATTTGTGATGTACATGAGCTATGCGATGCAATGAATTATTTCCACTTGTCATCATTTCATCTATTAGTGTATTCTCTCTTTGTGATAAAAAAACTAAAGATGTGATGCATAATGTCTTTTCATTGCTATTACCTTTAGACACTTGTCATCATTTCATGTACTATCGCATATTTAACCTTGTTAGAGTGGATCGAAATAATGATGCTTAGAAAACTATTGATCTCTACTATTTCTTGTGTTGATCATTGATCTTATAAAAGTGGAGAGTATTTTTCTTGGTCCCACTAGACATGTGGTGAGATTTCATGATCACATTCAAGAGAAAACATCAGCCATATAGCCTTACAGGCTTGCTGGAGCCGCTGAATCTTCAATTTCTGATCACCATTGTTGATCTTGAAACACTTCGTTAAGCTATTAATCTCTAGGGTGAAGGGGATGGTTGTAAAATGATGAATAAGATTTAAGTTTTAACTTAAGTGACTGAAAAATGCCTATTTCCATTCAATACAAAAATAAAAATCCTATATACGCCATGACTAAAACCCTTATGTTTTTTCTATAAAACCCTAGCTAGACCAGAGAGAAAGAATAATTCATTTCAAAGCTCAATAATTATCACCTAGACCTGCATATCATACATCAAAGATGCACTTGAAAAACCCATATCATATCTGCTATCTATTTCCTCTAAAACTCTCTAGAACTACTCTATACTAAAGCATGACTATTATGCATGACAACAATGCAACTTTTGATGTAATTTGCAACTTTTCAAAACATGTTGAAACATGCTTTTCCCTCCATCAACCTTCATAATTTTTCTTATGACTCAAGCTTTGATATCAATGAGCACCATGTATGTCCTGTGATGCCCTTTGACATCAATGACAATCAGATTGCCAACAATCTCATCCTTTATCATTGATGGTAAAATAAATGCTTTGATGATTCTTTTGTTGTAATCATTCTCCCACTATGAATTCTCTCTAATTGGCTTCTAATAATCATGGAATAAAGATCTTCACAACAAATTTTATCCCTTTTATGCAATGGAGCATTGAGTCATCATTTCTCTATAAAGAATTTATGATATTTCACCCCCTTTGTAACTCTCTCCATACAACATTTGGAAAAAAAATTCTTCAAAACATAGAGCATCTTCTATCATTTCTCCCCCTTTGAAATCAATGGAAAAATGACTCCTTTTGGACACAATTCTTTTGCTTTTGTCCAAAATTCCCCCCCCTTAACCGAAAAGAGGAGATTCTCAAGGAATCTACAACCATCAAGTTGTTAGAAATTTGTAAAACCATTCATTCATGACTTTACTTTCTCTCTTATTCCAAGGATAAAGAAATATTATATAATCCTCCCCCTAGACTCATGCCCTATCACTAAGATCTAGTGATGTGAGGTAGGAGCAACCACTTCCAATTTTTATCTCAAATACTCAAATTTCTATTTGGGAAGAGGTTTGGTGAATATGCTCACAACTTGATCCTAGGTTAGCACATATTCCATTGTGACCTCTTGATTTACAACCATTTTATCTTTAAAAGTGATACTTGATTGATATATGTTTAGTTTTGGAATGAATCATTGGATTATTTGATATGTTAATAGCACTTAAATTATCAAAAAGAATAGAGATAGGTGTTGTGTACACTACCCATCCATAATACTTGAGTGCAATATGCCACTGTTGCAACATACTCTACTTCAGCTCTAGAAGAGTAGTTGACAATTGTTTTTCTCTAAGCCATGAAACAAGTTTGTTTCCAAGGAGGAATGCACCACTACTAGTGCTTATTTTTTCATCCACACTTGCTACCGAATCAACATTTCAATATGTTGTCAAAGTGGAATCTTTACCTTTAGGATACCATAGGTCATAATAATTATACTCTTGATATATCTAAAAATTGTTTTTCAGTGCATTTACATGTGAATCTTTAGGAGCAGTTTGGAATCTTAAATAACTTGCACACTACTTGAATGATATCAGACCTTTAAGCAATTAGATATAGCAAGATACCTATCATTGATCTATACATGGTTTGATTTGCATTTGGGGATTCATTTGTTTTACTCAACTTGTACATCTAGTTATCATGGAAGTACCTACCATTTATAGTCTTCCATTCCAAACTTCTTAAGAATATCCTTAGCATGGTTTGTTTGAGATATGAATATCCCTTCATTAGTTGTTTCTATCTATTAGACCAAGGTTCAAGAAAGAAAGTTCTCCAAGAATGGATGTATCTCAAATTCGTTTTGTATTTGAGTAGCAAACTCCTTGCACATTGTCATTACTACCACCAAAAATGATGTCATCCACATATACAACAACAATTAGCATATGCTTTCCTTTTGATTTGAAGTACAACTTATTGTCTACACACCCTTTATTGAATCCTTGTTGTTTCACATACTAGTCAAGTCTTGAATATCAAGCTCTAGGTGTTTGTTTTACACCATACAGTGCTTTCTATAGTCTGCAAACGTAATCTTCTTCTTCTGGCAGCTGAAATTTTTTAGGTTGTTCTATGTATATTTCATCTTGTAGGTTCCCATTTAGGAAAGCATACTTGACATCCATGTTATAGACATTGAATTTTCTATAAACAAAGAATGCTAGAAACATTCTTATGGCTTCCAATCTAGAAACTAGAGAAAATATTTCTTCAAAATCTATACCTTCAACTTGTGCATATCCTTTGCACACCAATTTCAATTTATTCCTTACAAAAACCCCATCCTCATTGAGCTTGTTTCTAAAGACCCACTTTGTACCTATTACATTCTTATTTAGAGGTCTTGGAACTAATTCCCAAGTTTTGTTCTTCTAAATTTGGCTTAGTTCTTGTTCCATGGATTTTATCCAATTCTCATCCTTGTTAGCTTCATCATAGCTCTTAGGCGTATTAGAGAAAAATTAACTTACTCTTTGTTCTTTATAAGTATTCTCCTTGTCTGAACTCCATCTTTATTTTTGATGATTTATTCTATTGGATGATCCTTTTGAGCATATATTGTAGGTACCTTTTTAGTTAGTTCATTGGGCTCTTTAATATCAACTATTTATTCTTTATATTTTGATTCATCTTCATAGATATCTCTGTCAGGTTTAACATGCTTCAAGTATTCATCAACCTTGGCATTGATACTCTCTACAATTCTTTGCATCCTTTTGTTGTAGCATTTGTATTCCTTTCTTTGGGTGGAATATCAAAGAAATGTTCCTTCATCACATCTTGGTTCAAAGCTTCCCAAATTATCTTCTTCTCTCCTGATGTAGCATTTTTTTTCCAAACACTCAAAAGTATTATTATAGATGCATGTCTGTCATACCCTAGCTCATAGGGATTTTCTCATTGTTTACCCTTTGTTCAACACTATTCAAGGTATATACTGATGTATGTACCACCTCTCTTTAGTATACATTAGGTAACTTGGCCTCATTTAGCATTGTTTTGGCCATCTCTTTGATTGTTTTGTTCTTTCTTTCAACAACTCCATTCTTTTGTGGAGTCCTTACTATAGAATATTATCTTTTAGTTCAATATTTCTCACAATATTCTATGAGTTAATTTGAGGTGAATTCTCCACATTTATTAGATCTTAAGCATTTGATTTTCCATCCAATCTCCTTCTCAACCATGGACCTAAATATTTTGAATATTTCAAATGCTTGAGACTTATCCTTCAAAAAGGTTACCCATCTTATTCTTGAGTAATCATCTATTGTTAACATAAATTATCTTTCTAATGTCAATCCTCTTGTCTTTGTGGGACCACAAAGGTTAGTATGCACTAATTCCAAAGGTTTTGTTGTTGAATACTATTTTGTCTAAAATTTGACTCTTATTTTCTCCCCTTGTTGAAGTTCCTTACAACTGATGTTCACAGGTTTGGTTATCTAAGACATGTGTCTAACAAGCTTCTTTGAGCTTAATTTTACCAAGTTATCAAAGTTAACTTGACCCATTCTTCTATTCTATAACCAATTCTCATCAACCTATCCTATCAGACAACTTTTACCATTCACTTCACTAAGATTATAAATGTTGATTTCAATTATGTTCCCTTCTACAACTAATCTTCTTGATTTCCTTATTTCATAGCCTTTTTCATTAAATGTCTTTTTGAAGCACCTACGAAAGCACCTACTCCCTAACAATGAACCAACTCAGCTTTCTAATGGCACCAACCAATCATATTTACAACTAGAAGTATGGAGTTACAATTCTTCATTAAAAAATGATTCAACTGACTCCAATTCTATGTTATAGACCTATTCTACAACTTCTCGTTCTTTTCTTCTTTGTTTCTTTTCTCAATTCTCTTTAGAACATCCTTTGTTCTCTAGAGCTTCTAAAGCATTTTTGATGTAGGAGCATCTAGTGGTATAAGGGTAATCTTGCATCCCACAAAAATATTCTATTTTCATTTTTTTTAGTTTCCTTAGTTGTTTTGCGGCCCATGGCGACTCATGTAGCCTTTGGGATAGTTAGTAGTTTGAAACAACCAAAAATAGTCACCTACTATTTTTAGTAAGTGTTAAAATTCAGGTTCCTATGGACACAAAAATTTACCCCAACGAGTGAAATTGGAAAATAAGATTTTTGGTGAAAGAATCATCTCAAAATCATGTAACGGTTGAAATATATTAAATTTTTATCTTGAGGAATTTTCTCCAATGAATTTTAAAACTCAAAATTGAGGCCCTTCGAAGCTCAGGAATAGGGTGCAAAATCTCTAATCTTTTAGATCTAGTGAAATATGGTTATAGATCTCTTCACAAGCTTTCCAATGATAGCCAAGTAGGTGATTATTTCTAGCTATTTCAAACTTCTAACTATCCCAAAGACTGCATGAGTCACCATGGGCCCCAAAACAACTAAGGAAACTAAAAATAGAATGAAAATTTAATATTTTTGAGTGATGCAAGATTGCCCTTACACCACTGGATTCTCTTGCATCAGATTTCTATCTCTTTGATGCTAACTTTTTATCAGTATATCTCTCGATGCTTTTCCCTCTCATCTATTTCTCTATTCTTTTTTTTTCTACTATATTCTACTAATCACACTCGATTATGCTAGACTCATCTTTTTTTTTTATAACTGACAAGTCTACTTTTCCTCGAGCCATGCACCACCACCACCACAATTCTCTATATATTTTTTTCTATTTTTAGCATGTATCAAACCCTAAGTTTGATACACATTAAATTACCATTCTTGTATGATTGATCTGGTATTAGATTTTTGTATCCATCTGTTCCTTAATGTTCTCAATCGTACCTTTCAACAACCAATAAAAATTTCAACTGGAGCAGTTGTGATAATAAATTTCATTCACTATGTCAAATTTCACCACTTGACTAGGAGTTCCACCTCTTGACCATTGAGAGAATCAAATATTTGAATATTGTTTATAGATTTGCAACTTTACACCATGATCTGATGGTCTTCGTTAATATGCTTCAACTTTAAAATGTGACCATTTGATTAAATTCCCTTTGAATTTGTGCCATCTAGATCTCCACTTAAACTCTAGGTGAAAATTTGGCTTTAGATGGGATTAAATCTTAGCTAGGTCATCATGGACACATGTCGCAATTCTATGTTCCTACAAAGCCAAAATGAGGACCCACCATTCTTTCTGCAGAATGGTGGAAATATGACATCTAACTCATAGACATCATATTGGACACATGGAGCCATAGCATATCATCACAAACTTGGCATTGCCAGAGTAGGACAAAAAGGCACTATTACAATAATTGTTTGATCTTCTCCTTCAATGTGTACCGTTGATCTTTATCATTGTCCCTTTGCTTAGCATGTTTTTTCTTTATGCTTGAAAAATGATATCTACAATGCATATGAGGTATGCAATGCAATGAATGATTTCCAATTGTCATCATTTTGTCTATTAATTCAATCTCTCTTTGTGCTAGAAAACTTAAGATGTGATGCATAGTGTCTTTGTGTTGCAATGATATTTAGACACTTTTCATTGTTTTACACTATCACATATTTAACATTGTCAGAGTAAATCGAAACAATGATGCCCTAATAATTGTTGATCTCTACTATTTCTTGTCCTGATAATTGATCTTATCAAAGCAAAGAGCCTTGTGCTTGGTCCCACCAAACACATGGAAATATTTTAGGATCTCGCAGTCAAGAGCTGACATTAGCCATATAGCCTTGTGGGTGCATGAGTACCGACTGATCTTCAAACAGTTCATCAAGTCGGTAATCCCTAGGACAAAGGGACCAGCTGTACAATGATGAAGAAGGCTTAAGTTATAAATTCACCTTTTTTATTTATATAACTATGAAAGACATCCTAGTATGGATAATGGTGGACAAAGGTAATCAAGGTGTGTCATAAAAAAATGGCCCCTTTTCATTTTCATGGCCTTTTAGGTCTTGTTTCATGGTGTTGGAACTATGTTGCTATGATTTTATGTTGTAACATGGATTGAACATGCTTATTTAGGTACTAAAAATCAAAGAACGATGTCTTGTGAAGGTGTTGTAAAGTGTTGTAAGACATTTCCACATTTTTCTAGACTCTATTTAATGCAATTTACCTAAAAACCACCCTTTTCACTCATCAACAAGCCCTATTTTGAAGTGTTGTAAAGTATTGTAACAAGCTTTCATGCTCTTCTAGGCATATTCATGGAAAAAAAGTTATGCGTTATACGATGGGCGTCACTTTTTAAAAATGTTGTTTTCTAGAAAAAAACTAGATTTTGAGATGGAAAAAGAAGTGCAATCTGATTCCAAAAATTTTGAAAAAAATATATTTAGAATCTACAGACAAAATTTCATGAAACTCTAGTTTGCATCATCTTAAAATTCCCCATGGTTTAGCTGCTATAGGTGCCCAAAAGTGAAGATTTAGTTAAAAAAAATTATTTCAGTGTCCAGTTTGGCCAAAAATTGTAAACCACTATTGTGGGATAACTCTTTCATTAGTAACTTCCAAGTTCATATGACATCTAAAAAGACAATGGCAAACCTTACGAGATGTAGAAAAAATATGGATGAAAAACTGACGGATTTCATCTCACATTACCAATCCTTATATTCTCAAATTGATGTCAAAATTCCCGATGCACATCTACAAAATATGTTTATCGAAAACTTGCACACCAACTTTCAAGATAAACACAACATGATGAAATTTCCTTCATTCATGCATTTATGTACAACCTTATGTGACTATCAAAATTTGGTTTCAAGTCATGATTCAAAATCCACTTCTAGCCGAGTTGACAAACTAGAACACACCAATCAAAACTAAAATAACACACAAAACTTCCGCAATCCTAATAGAGGCTTTCTATAGTTTAATCCACATCCTCAACCTCAATCACAACAAACCCAATCCATTCCAAATCAAGTGGTAATTGTTAAGGAAGTCATGCCTTATCATTATGGGGATCCAAAGAGACAATTCACTCCTTTACCTGATACTCTCCATAATATAATGAACCAATTAATTAAAAAATGCATCCTCACTTTGTCGCTTGTTAGACCACTTGATCCAAATGAACCATTACCACCCAATTTCAAGCCTAACGCTTATTGTCACTTTCATCGCCAAAATGGACATGACACTAAAAATTGTAAGCATCTAAAACATTTAGTTCAAGACCTCATTGAGCTAGACCATTTTTCCATTGATGGTGTTAATGATTAAGGCAATATGTCTATTGCACCCCCTAACCAGAATTCACAGATTTTCACTAGCCCCATGCCTAAACATACTACCTTGTTTGTCAAGGCTAGTGAACCTTCAAACCCTGATGTAATGACTATTGATATAAATAGTGAACAACATGATACAACTCCTATTGTTACCCAAGTTATTCCTATGGATAATTTTGTGGCTATGATAGACATTATCCCTTGTAAGGGAGAAACCACTAAGTCTTTTGAAATCATTTTTTCTGCTAAAGACATACTACAAAAGCTTCTTGATGGTCCTCTCTACATAGCTGGAAAAATCTATGATAAGCTCAGTAATGGGATATTAATAGATCTCGCTTGTGGTGAGCACATGATCATAGAGAAGTTTCTAGTATTACATGAACTATATCAAGATGAATATAATAAACCAACTGCATGGATCAAAACACATTTTTTTTTCCTTCCCTACAATTGGATCAATAATGCTAACCTTACAAATAGGACTTAAAGCTTTGGAGGTAATATTTTCAATTATTCCACAATCTTACCAATTTCATTTACAGCTAGGCCTCTCTTGGCTTTGCTCAATGAAAGAGGTCCCATCAGTTGTTCATAAGTGTTTAAAGTTTCCATATGATAATGAGATAGTCACCATACATCATAGTGGGTTTAATCCCTTATATTCCAAAGGTAACTTCTCATTAGAATCCTTTTGGCCTAAACCTATGGAACCGATCACCCCTTGCAAGAACTTCTTTTTCATAGCTTATGAAAAGTTTAAAGCCAAAAAGATAGTTGAATTATCTCTTTGTAACTCATCCCTATCTACTTTCGTACCTCCTATCATAGAGAAAAACTTCAAACCTCCTGAACAGTCACCCCACGATAGTTCCCTGCCATCGTTTAAATGACCAAGAGAACATGAAACAAACCCTGCTTAGCCTCCTCGCCTTAAAAAAGTGTATAAAGCTAAAGAGAAAGTGGTTGATCCATCCTCTTCTGTTTCTTCTATTCTTCCCCCTTCAAAGGAAAAAGAACCTGTGATGACTCAATCCTCTCTTACACCTTCACAACTCCAAAATAGAATTAAATGGAACTGCAGTGCTAGGGAACATAGGCGGCATCGTTGTCTCCTTTCTCACAATCTCGCATAGAAGAAGATAAAGAAAATCAACCTTTACCTTTGATAGAAGTAATAGATGACCACCCTCCTTCTCTTGACCCACCATAGATAGCCCTATGCAATAATCACAACAAATTGAACCAATCTAGCAACCTCAACTTTTGATACATCCATCTTTTGAAATCACCCTGCGTCCTCCTATTGTCATTAATCTTGATGATGATGATGATGATGGTGATGATGATGTGGAGATTTCCAAAATAGATGAAGAAGTGCATAATGATTTAAATTCTTTATTTTCATCTACAATGAGCTTAAATGATGCATCCTCTCCACCAAGTGAAGAACCTGATACGACTCCTGGTTCAGTGCTTGTAATTATCCCTTTCGACATTCAACCTCCCTCGCATTACATTGAACATGATTGGGAGGTGGATAAAATGTTAGATGGTTGACTTGCATTCGCCTAACTAGCCTTTTTACTTTTCTCTTTTTATTTTTCTTTTCATGTGTATCATGTTCCCCTGTATCGTGCATTCGATGTTCTCTCTCTTTGTACACTTTTTCTAATTGTATCTCTCCTCTTCTATATGTCGTACATTTTCCTTTTCTCTTTTTGTTTTGTGTTCTCCTTCTAGGGATGATGCAAAGCATAGAGAAACCTCATGTCTCTTTCATGTTGACCCCAAAGGTCCTTGTCTATTTCTCTTTTTGTTTTGTGTTCTCCTTTTCGGGATGATGCAAAGCATAGAGAGGCCCTATGTCTCTTCTTTGTTGACCCAAAAGGTCCTTTTCTTTGTCTCTTTTTTATTTTTTGTTGTCCTTTTTGGGATGACGCAAAGCGTAGAGATGCCCTATGTCTCTTGCATGTTGACCCAATCAGTCCTTTTGCTTTTTCTTTTGTCTTTTATTGTGTTATCCTTTTGGGGATGATGCAAGGCATTGAGACCGAAATGTCTCCTTCATGTTGACCCAAAAGCTTTTTCTTTTCTTTTGCCTTTTCATTTTTTTTTTCTTGTGTTTTCCTTTTGGGGATGATGCAAAGTGTCAAGACCACAATGTCTCTTCCATGTTGAATCAAAAAAAACATTTTTTTCACTCTCTTTGTGTCATTCTTCTAGTTCTATGTGCCTTGGGGAATGATGACTATTTCGAGCTCTTTCATAAACACATGGCAGCAACGAACATATTGATCCCAAATCCATAGATCCCTTATGTGTTTGGTGTTCTTTTCTAGGGGTAACTCCCTTTTTCTTTTCCTTTCCTTTTCCTTGACATGACACAGTGTAACTTTGAAACATATGACTTGGCATAGGGCTTTCCAAGTTGGCTCTCATGTCTTGTTTTCTTTTTGCTTTTTCTTTCTTCTCTACTTTAAAGTAATTGCTCACAGAACGATGTGTAGCAATTCCTTTAAAGAGGGGGGCATCCATTACCATTAATTCATTTGCATTCTTGGTTCCTAGTGTAACCTTGTCATTTATATGATGTGTTTGTCACATTGTGGATGACTTTGGGTGTGATTTCCTTCGTAATTGTGACCTTTCTTGACATATTACATTCCTCTTAGTGACCTGATGTGATTTACTCTATCCCCTAAGTTGTGAATATATTATTCTTTTATTGGTCCTCTCTTGGAGACATTAGATACAATATTCCCTAAGTAACTGAACTTGCATAAACTAAACAAGACTCCTTCGAACATCTTTTTAAATTTTACATTTATGTTTAACATTTTTACATTGTTTCATTTTGTATGGCCACCTTGTATAACACAATTTGCATGCATGTGGTGCCATCTTGTGTGTTCATGAGTTTTAAGAATTTGAAGCTTTGTTTGTCTCATGAAGCTCGAACTGATACCCATTCCTTTTTCTTTGTGGTGCCTTGTTAAAGTTATCAATTGGTATAACTTTGACATGGTTGAACGGGAAGACCACCTAGCGGCATGAATTTTCCCCATAGCCACTTTTTTGTTTGTGAGTGCATACCAACTAGCATATGTATCTTACCTTTTTTGGCTTTCTCACCTTGTGAATAACTCTTTTTATGGCCCCAAAGTGAGTATATAGTTTAAATTTATCACCCTATAGAAAACCTGAAGTTTTGTGGCCCTAGAGTGAGTACAAACTTTCTTTCTCAAACAATTAGCCTAGATATCTTTCCACAACTACTTGGATTGAAAATCAAAGCTTCATCCAATTCTTTTTATCACTTATGTGTTCCTCTATTCTTATGTCTAGTTTGCCATGGGATCTTCATCCCGGGGGACTGATCATTATCATTCCATCTTGCTAACGTAAGTGCATTTTAACCCTCCCCTCATTGTTCATGGCTACTTTAGTGTGAATTTGAAAAATGTTCATCCTCTCACTAAAGTGGGGGCTAAATGTGTAGTAGAAAAATGGCTCCTTGTCATTTTCATGGCCTTTTAGGTCTTGTTTCATGGTGTTGGAACTATGTTGCTCTTATTTTATGTTGTAACATGGCTTGAACATGCCTATTTAGGTACTAAAACTCAAAGAACAATGTCTTCTGAACACATTCTAAAGTGTTGTAAGATATTTCGACATTCTTCTAGACTCTATTTAATGTAATTTACCTAAAAACCACCCTTTTAAATCATCAAAAAGCCCTAATTTGAAGTGTTGTAAAGTCTTGTAACAATCTTTCACACTCTCCTAGGCATATTTTCACTTTTTACACCTTTCTCATGCTTTATTTGGTCTCTTTATGCCCTCATAAGTTGTAATTAAGTGTATTTTTGAATGGTATCTCGATAAATAACATTAAAGAAAACATTTTTCCCGACACATTTTTTTAGGTCCTAGGTGGGGCCCATTCACCATGGGTGGCGAATGAGTCCTTGTTGGCCCCAAATTCAAAATATTTCAAATTTCTTTTTGGGATTTTATTCAAAATCACTTGATGTCGGCCTGTGATGAGGTATGAACGGATACCAAGGCACAAGAATTTTATAAATAAGTGGTTTTCACCTCATTTTATAGCTCCTTGCTCATTCAAGCATTCAATCTCTCATTTCATGCATTCAAAAAATTTGCATCATCTTTTCAAGCACTATTCAAGCACTTTGAAGCAGTCATTGACATTACTTCAGACTTGCATTATAAAAGGTTAGTTAAGTTGATAGCACTTGCATGTTATTAGTTTATCTTTCTCTTTCATTTCATTATCTTTTCAAGGGTTTAATTAACAAAAGTAGGGTTTGACCAAGACAAACCCCTATTCACTAACCCTCAATCATTTTTCCCCTATTGCATGTTTGTTTGTAGCTCTTTGTATGCAGATTTGACAAGTTATTAAGTATTGAAGATTGATTTCCAAGTCAACTAGGTGCTTCAAGTCAACTTGAGTCAAATTCAAGCTTGGAGAGAGTTATTTATCTTTTTTTTGTGGAAATGACTTCAACAACTCGACAAGCAGACTTTTCTAGATCTGGTGTTGCAGAGTTGTCTCTTGATTTTTCAGAAATTTGGAAGAGGACTGTTTTTCCACCTGTGTCGAATGAGTCCCACCTTAGGACTGAAAATTTGAATTTTGTTAGAATCCAAATCCTAACAGACAGAAACCAGCTCCCAACACTTTTTCACCAGGTAGAGGACTAATTCAACACCTTGGGCGAATGAGTGCCACTGTGAAAATTTAGTAATTTCCACTAGAATTCATAACACTCCAGAATCATCACAATTCATCCAAGTGCACTCAGATTCATCCCTATACTTTCTGTTTTGCATTATTTCTTCATTTACATAGTTTTTTGCATATCACAATGTGTTTTCAAACATAGTTGTAATTGCACTTTTTGCATTCATTTTCAGTCATTGAGATTAGTTAATTGCATTTAGTTAAGTCCATTTACATTAAACAACATTGCATACATCCTAATTTGAGTAATACATTAGCATTTTTGGCCCTATCTCTCACCTTTTAGGTGAAAAACCTTAGAAGTGCAAGAGTAGTCCATAGGGTCCCAAAAATCTATGTTTCACAAGGGTGTTCAAAATAATGATAATTTTGCATATTTTCACAAAGGTATTGGTGTTAAATATTCTTCATTCGTACATGGGAACCTAGTAAATGTATTTGTTAGAGGTGGTCCCCATCATTTAGTTAATTTGTGTGATAAAGTAAAATTTATGGGAGGGTGTTACAAATTTAAACTATATTTAATCACACTCACCATATTTGTTATGTAGATTCATGTCTCAATGCAAGAGATACATCTTTCCAAGCATGATATCTATTTAAAGATTTTTTGATCCATTTATTTGTTAATAGAAAAAATCTATTCAAACTCTCCAATTTTATAAAGGTAAAATTATAATAATCTAAATTTGTAATGGCGTCCACTTAAGTTCTACATACAACTCAGATTGCACGTACACCATCCGTACTTTCTTTTTTCTTTTTTTTTGAATATGTAACTTTAGATACTCTTTATCTGACAACTTGTACTCCAATTAATTTCTGACTAATTACTGTTTGGTTGGCCAGAGTATCTAATAACCGGTTCGTTGGCCAGAGCATCTAGTTAATTCTTAAATTGACCAACTCTACTGCATTAATAAATAACTCTCTCGTGGATTCTGTGATGTTCTTGTCAACCATTGCACTAGCGAAGAGCCAACAAGAATTTATTGCTATCGTGCCTAGTCTCCTTTGCCCTTAAATATGTTGCCTTAATAAATAGCACATTAGAAAGTCTTCGCTTCCTTAAGCTTATTAAAACTATGTCAATCAGTAATAAAATCATGGTTTTCATTTTCTGTTAATCAGTAATACAGACAAGAAAAAACAGTTGCAAGAGAATAAGTCACATGATCAATAACTTCACATAGCCAAAACCTTCTTCCATGCAGGTCTTGAGGAAATATCCTCTCACCATCCATTCAGTTGTTTCATATTCCTAATTTGATATCCCTTATCAGTAGCATTCATTATATACTCAGTAAATGGAAAATGCGACAGGCCGGCAAGGCTGTAAATGTCCCCTGCCAAGTACTTGCTCTTTGACAGCCTCTTTTCGTACACATCTAACACTTCCCCTAATTTTCGGGCACTGCTCTCATTGTCCGTCTTGTCCTGGGGCAAATTAATCCTTGGAGCGGGGAGAAGCCGATAAAGTAATGCATTAGCATGAGGATTAAAGTTCTGTCCTTCAGGTTCAAGCTATTGTTCGATAAATGCTCTCTGCTCCAAAGTCTTCCGTAAAAGACAAGTCCCTGTCCTGCATATTTCTCTACGTAGTACCTTATGATAGCCCTTGAGTCCGCACATAGTTTATATCTATGGTATCCAAAACAGATTCATATGTATACAGTGAATATATCACATAGAATATGCACCACTAACCTATAAATTTTGAAGACATACGATAAACATATCACAAGGAAGATAATTATCTACACCACCCACATAAGCTTCAAATAAAAACAGGGAAAGTGATAATCCTCAGTACCCGCAAAATGTTCAAAGATATACAATGAATGTAATTACATGCAAATTGAAAATGTGCACTACCCAAATCAGGTCTAAATATATAAGTTGAATGTATCTTACCGAAAAGTGATAAGTTACATCACCCAAATCAGGTTTATTCATACAACCAATATATCATATGGGAATGGGAAAAATGGAATTTGCTGTCTCATAGACTATCTTTAATCTAATGAACATTTAAATTTGCTGACTATTTTTAATCTCGCGAACATTTAAATTCTTTTATTCTATTTATAGATCATGAAACTTGAAAATCTACACAAACTAAATCCAATACACTATCTTTAAGCTTATAAATGTTAAAAGTTTTCCTTTCTATTTATCGAATGAAACTTGAAAATCTCAGATCAAAGTATACCCAACAAAATATATCACAAGGGAGGGGACAAGCTTCGTTACCCAAATTAAGTCGGTCTTTATAAAATGAAATGAATGTATGCAATTGAAAGCAAAGTGTAGACTTCCCATATAATTCTTAAGCATATATAAAATTGATACCATTACCAAACAGCGTGAGATCTCCGTCCTGGACCACTGGAACTTTTCCAGAGGGCTGCATGTCCCATATACAAATTAAAAAAACCATAACTTGCTTTAGTGACTGTAGATGTGTACATACTCCATAAATGCCTTGTGCAACCAACAACGGAAAAAAATAATTTCGTAATTTCGGTCCCCTACTCCTAAGGCTAGGAACTCTGGTTTTTCCTGATTCCCTTTCAGTATATCAACGGGAACAATTTTGAACTCGGTATCTTTCTCTATTAGGGATGCAAGCACCATTCTGCTGAAGGAAGCATAGACAGTTCCAAGCAGCTTGACAACCATTTTGGTTTTCTTCTTTATTGGAAAGAAAACTAATATTTTTCCTAGCAGAAGCTCCAAGAGCTGCTATGCATTTGAGAGGGTTGTGATGGGAGAGGTATTTGTAGAAGAGGGGAGCTAATGAAAGAATTGGGTCCTCTAATTTGGACGATATGGACGGTTACAAATCTAAGATAGGTATTGTATGATCATGGAAATGATATTCATGATATTAAACAAATATAATATGGTTAAGTACATTGTTGATCTAAGAAATCATACTACCACAACTTTAATTTTGAGTTATTGAAGCTCACAAATAGACATTCTGATTTATTTTTTTGTCCTTCAAAAAGGTGATTACTATTTCACAATCTTTATCTTCATTAGATACACAAGCTAATCAATGTTAGGAACCAGACACAATACGTCTTTTTTAATTAGACGGTTCAATGAATTTATATGTCTTAATATTTTTTTCAATAGCTAATATGAAAAAAATTAGTTGAATTATATTTTAGCAATAGTTAAAAGGAGAGAAAATAGTCCCACCCTAAAGACACCCCCTAGAAATTGACAACTAAAAATTATAGGATACTTTTTTTTCAAGGACAAGATTCTAATTATTCTTGTAGTATATGTGAGAGTCATGATCAATTGGTCAAGTGATGGTACTTGGTTAAGCTGCAAAAGAATACAATGCAAATGTAATTGAATATAATTATGTGAAATTCTCAAAGAGGATGATGCATATATATATGAAGATGAGTTAATGAGTCATTGTAGGAGTTCTCAACTCAAGGTAGAAACAAGGTTCCACCAAGTGGAAAATGAGGAATGCCACACAACCTTGAAGAGTTCAACTACCTCTTCAAGTGACACATCGCCACATAAGGTGGTTTAATACATAAAGTAAAATAAACAATTAAATAATAACTATTTTACTCTAACATCCCCCTTTAAGCTTAGCTTAGGTGGGTACACAAATCAATGGGTCTCGACAACTAGGTCTGATGAGGTACCCATGTACAAGGAAACTCTCCCAAAAGGTGGAGAAAGGTAGAAAACCCTATGGGAATAACTACCCTCCAAAATGGAGATAATAACAAGAAAGTATAATGATGAGAGACTATGAAGGCTCCCAAAAGATGATGAATTGCTCCTTGTAATCTTCTACTAGAAGAACCTTTGGATTCTCTCGATGAAGTTTCTTTGAATTTTGATGTAGCCAAAGATAGAGGAGGAGATGAACTGTCCATACTGGAAGTAGAAGAATTAATTGGTGAGTGTGAATCTAATAGATCAAAGTGTGAAAATGTATAAACATAAGAGATTTGATCAAGCTCACCCATTGCAACAATCTCTTTTCTCTGAGAGTCTCAAATTTTCATTGAAGCTGATGCAAAATCAACTACCTTTCCAAATTTTATAAGTTGATAAATGGAAAGAATGTTGTTTGCCAATTTAGGAACAAAAAAGACATTAAAAATACTCTGATTGCATACCTCAATTGTACCTTGACCACAAACACATATGAGTGTTATTAGCTACTTATAATTTTTTTACATCAAAAGGATAAAATGACATGAACACTTCTAGATAAGGAGACATATGGTGTGATGCTCCTAAATCAACAACCCATTTATAAATATTTGAACATTTAGTAGTCATTAGTACTTTTCCTTTAGATGTTCAAATAGATGATGATTCTTTGTTGGAGATAGTAATTCCTTGTTACTCAAGTAGATTCTCAAGGTGATGTATCCTTTTCTTCATATATTTATCTTCAATATGCCCAATTTTCTCGTGGAAATCACACTTCACTATTCAAATTTTTATTTCTTTGTCCTTTTTTCTATGTCCATAAGCAATTGTGGATTTGAATGGTGCATTGTACCCATCCAAATTAGTTTATCTTGCTCCTTTGTGAGAGAAATAGAAAATCTAAGAGTGATGGCATAGTATAGCGTGCACCAAAGGAATTCTTTGTTACATGGAAAGTAGAACCAAACACTAAATATTGAGGACCTAATTTTGACAAGATACTTAGGACCAATTATTCATATTCTTTTTTAATTCCACTTTTTTTTAGTTGAAACCATAAAAGATTTAATTTATAAAAAAAACTCTTGGATTGCGTTGAAGTCTAGTGGATTAAGACTTATCAATTCATTTTCAAATTGATGTCCTCTCATGACATCTTTCTTACGAATTCTTTTTTATAATTATGTCCATGCATCATTAGGTGTTTCTGTAGAGATAATGTGGAAGAGAAGATTAGTAGGAATGGGTAAGTGCAAGAAGTTGGGTCCACATTCAAGAGAAGTGTCATTTTTCAGCTCTAAAATAGGTACACACTCCTTTTCTAGAATAGGTACCCATTTTAAAGTAGATACACATCCCAAAAGGTTTGAGACTCACAATACATGTTTTTTATTTGGATTTAGGCTTAGAAAAGGCATGGTAGTCCAATACTTAGCCTCAAACTTGCAAGAACAAGGTCGTGACAATTTTAGGAGAAAAAACTAACTTTGGCAATATAGCTAATGAAGTTTTTTTCAAAACTGTTTTATGAAATTAAAACCTATTATAGATGAAAATATCTAGTTTTCAAATATATAATTTTTTTACAATTGGATTATTTTTTATATTTTCTAATGGTGATCCCACAATACTAGTTTATAATTACAAGACATTGAAATAACTTTTTCTAACTAAATCTTCACTTTTGGGCACCTATAGCGGCTAAACCATGAGGAATTTGAAGATGATGCAAACTAGTTATTTGTGACATTTTGTCTGTAGATTCTAAATATATTTTTTTCAATTTTTTTGGAATCATATTGCACTTTTTTTTCTATCTCATTCGAAAACTAGTATTTTTTAGTAAACACCATTTTTAAGGAGTGATGCTCACCGTTTAACGCATAATTTTTTTTTCCATGAAGGATAAAATTCTAATTCTTTCAAATTTAGATTTGTAACTCTGATATCTAGTGCTTCCAATTGGTTAGATATTTTATTGAATATTTTTTCTTTAATCAAGTTTCAAAGTCAAACCAATTACAATTCATACATAGGTATAGCGTAACATTTTTAGTATGTATCAAATTCAATTTTTTATTGGATCAAGGACTTCAATATTTGGTGCACTCATATTTTTCATTACTCTACTATTTTTCCACATGTGCATAACATAGAGCTTGATTTTTAGTGAAAAACCTATGTTTAATAAAACTACAAAAAAAAAACATATGAAAATAAAAACATATGAAAATTATATTTGTTCGATAGCTCACTCCAAGGACTACCATCATCCAGTTGGGTCTGTGAAGTCTTCTCCATTTTCATCCTCTACCCAACCTTTGAAGGGAAAATTTCTAATGTTTTTATGTGTCAAAGAGTGGGAAGGTGGGAAAGGGCGGTTCACTCGAACTAGGGAGGTTTCGAGCGAACCCACAGGGGTTTTCTCGAACCCCCTTTCAAAACTTGGGCTTCCTTTGGTTTTTTTGGCGGGAATGGTTGGAAGTTCATTGAATTGATTTTCTTGAAGCCTAGTTCATTTGAACCCTTTTTGGTTCATTCGAACCTATTAGTTTGTTTGAAACCCTAAAACATTTTTTTTTGGCATGGGGTCATTTTTTTCAACTTTTCCTTCCTTACTCCAATTGTAAACCACTTTTTTGGGTTCATGCCTAATTAATTTATGAGAAATACAACCCATAAACTTGAAATGTCAAGTTTTCGTATGTTTTTAATAACTTTTAATTTGTCGAGTTTATTGTTTAAAAAATTATATGGCATCAATCTATAAACAATTCTTTACACAATGAAAAAAATAAAATTCAAAAAATGATAACTTTAGGTCAAGTTATGATGTTCATACACAAGGGTTTAAAAAAATACTTATTGAAAATTAATGAATAAAAAAAATATTGAGAAAAAATTACAAAAAAATATCCTGATCAATCTTAATTATAGTACACATCTTTTTGCAAAAGGAATCAGAAAAATACTTTTATTTAGGTCAAATTATGGTGTCCGTACACATGAATGGTATAGTCCTAAAAAAGTGACTTTTAAGAGGTGGTTTTTATACATGAGTATGAAAAAACATTGTGTCATCTAGGTATTAGAATAAATTACATATATTTGAAAACTAGACTCAAAATACTAAATTTCATATTAGTGAACTTTTTAAAAATTCAATTTGTAAGTGCTTCAAATTTTAAGTCCAATTGTGACAAATTCTGAAAATCAGGAAACAAACTTCCACATTTTGAACATTTTGTGGACCTAGCTTCTTGTACCCACCCGAATGAATGCACATAATGTACCATAGGATTTATCATTATGATTATGCCACTTTCATTTCTTAGTTGCTCTTGGAGGTTCAAGTTCCAAAACCAAAGTGACAAGATGCAAACCTAATTTCTTCAGTTTTATCTCAATCGATTGATTCCATTCATGTAAGTTAAATGGATTTAGAATTATATTCACATTAAAAAAATAATACTCAAGACCCCCCTTGATATGACTTTAATTTCCCCTAAATTTGGGCACTTTACAATTTTTAGTGGATATAACAATTTTAAACTAACAAATAATGACACTTTATAATAGAGTGTGATATCATTTGTAATTCAAATGGGCAAGTGATGTTCACTTTTACAAAAGCATTACTTAACGTGAGTAACAAATCAAAAGATTCAATAATCATTTATGCCTAATTTTGCACTTAGAAACAAAAAGTTTTCCTTTCATAAGAGGAGACAAAAAATTGTGTTTAACAACACAATTTGCACATCATCTTGATGCTAGTTTTTCGGGCTTGAAAAGAGATTTATGACTACTATTCACAATTGATTTTTTGACTTGCCATTTGAAAATGAAAACAAAAAGAAAGATACTACTCCCCCATTACAACAATTGATTCAATATTTGACCTCATTTTGATTATTAACAAAAATTTTGATGGTTAATACTAACCACTAATGGTTAGAACAATTTTATAAGTTTAACAATAAAAGTTATAAGATAAATTTGCTAAAAATATATCAAAAAAATGTTAACAAAAAACATGTCAATGTTGGAAGTTTGTGTTGTCGTTGATGTCAATAAATCTTTGGTTTTGTATTGATGTCAATAGAGATTGTTGGAAGCCTATGGAGATGCTTTGATTGTTTGCATTATGTTTTCATTAGTAGTATCACTGATGCCAACCTCTAGTGTTGCTTTGATGAACATGTATTGGCAATTCATGATGTTCAATCTCTTCTGTGTTTGAGATGCTAAAGATGTGTTCCAAGTGATGATTTTGTGTTTGTGGTGGTTTCCAAGTGCTTCTAAGAAAAAATAATAAAAGAGGAAATAGTGTGGTGAAGAGTGTTTAGTATGACACAGTAGTGTTTAGTGTTTTGCTCCACATTTCTTCATGGTTGAAGATATAATTGTGTGGTTTGGATATATTGATCAGAGGTGTTATATCTAGAATTTCTTGTCTTGGATCATTGTGCAAGGAAAGTTTTGTTCACCAATGTGTAAATCGTGAAAGTATTGTTTTCTGGGAGAAATGGTTTTGCCCCCACATTTCTCCACAATTTGGTTTCTAGTCTTGTGGATCTGAGGGTGTCCTTATATTGCTTATAGCTATTTTCAGTATGAGTTGTATATGTTCTAGTGCTCTACAAGGGTGGACTAAGGTGTTCTACTATTTTAAAGGCTAGTTGGTTGTGCAAAATGAATGCGTTCTTCTGGGGTATGATGTTATGACTTGGATTTTTTGAATTTCAGGGTATTGAAAGAATATTCTAGATTGTCTTAAATTTTGGTGTGTGGTCCACTAGTCATCTTTGGATATAAGGAAGTGTGTACTTAATTGTTTAATGGTGTTAACATTGGTTCAACTGACCTTGGGTGTTTACACTAATTGTAGATATTCTTTGGTGTTTGTGGAAGTGTTTCATGGTGTGTATGAGTGGGTTTGGGTCCAATTTAAAGTGTGTTGTTGTCTTCATTCATTCATTTCCATCATGGGAATGTTTTGGTGGACATAACTTGAATTGCATGTTTGAGGTGCATAGCCAGCCTTGTGAATTATTTTCAAGGTTGAAGACGATATATATGAGTGATGATTTAAGGTGTGAAGTGTCTAATGTGAAGTTTTGATATGTGAAGTGTGAAAGTGAAAAATGGAGTGTGAGCTTTAATACCTAAGAATATTGGAAACAATGAGTAGAAGTCGTCTACAATCTACAGAGACTATGAAAGTTCTGGTGAAGCAGTGGTGGATCTTTTTGTTACTTTGAGATGAGTTCATCATTGCAACACTCTTTTTTCTTCTTCTTTTTAACTTGGCAGTGAGCCCTCCAATAGTGAGTCTATTATATTTGGTGTTACAATTACTTTATATTGTGAGCTAATCCTCATCGCACGTGGCTTTTCCCTTTTTTATTTTTCCATGTAAATTTGGTGTTATCATGTGTTTGGATGTGTTTGCATTATTGTTTCTCATGTTTACATTCTACTAATCCATGATAAGAGTTTGATGGTTGTTAAGGGTTTAGGGAATAATACAGATCTAAATTTTAATGAGAGTTTTGGTGTTTTAATGTAGAACTGATTCACCACCCCTCTTAGTTTTCTTGTCCATTCAACAATTGGTATTAGATCTTGGTTACTTAGAAGAAAGCTTAACCACTTGAGGTAGATCTAGGATAGTGAACAAGAAGAAGGCTTCTATGTTTGATGGATCTAATTATGCATTCTAGAATATTATGATGGAAGGTTTTCTTATTTCTTTGGTATTTGGAGTTTTAAGTCTATTGAAACTAGATATATAATTCTTGCAAATGGTTTGAGTACTGATGATGAGATCAAGGCATACGAGAAAAATGGAAAATAAAGGTATGCTCTTTTGAGCTTTCTTTCTAATTTATAATTTTTTTAAGTTATGAGTCTTAAAACTATCGGTAAAATTTTGAAAAAGTTGTAAAGCATCAATTAAGGAGATGATAAAATGAAGGAAGCAAAGATGTAGAATTTGAAGACCAAATTTGAGACCTTAAGGATGACAAAATATGAAGATATATTATATGTTACATGCATAGAGTGGACAAAGTTTTCAATTCCATCAAAGGCCTTGGAGGAAAACTTGAAGAAGATGAGGTGGTAAAGAAGGTGCTAAGAACTATTACTAAAGCTTATAGTCATAATATTTTTGTGATTGAAGAATTTCATAATTTAGATTAGTATTTTAGAGGTTAGTTGTTTGGTGATTCAAGAAAAGAGACTCCTTTTAATTTTGGAAAAGTAGAGAAGAATGAGGAATTTGATCTAGATGAATTTGATGAGTTGGAAGAAAACTTTGTAAGGAAAATGAAAAAGGGCACTAGAAAATACAAAGGTAAGTTACCTTTCAAATGCTTTAACTGTGGAAAGATTGGTCATTATGCTTCAAGATGTCCTATCAAAGCTTCAAGAGATAGACCTAAGGATAATAGAGGTAAATCAATTAAGAAAATTTATTATGTTAGAGAAGAGTCTAGTATATCTGATGATGAAACTGATTACCCTGGTGATGAAAATGATGAATTATTTTTCATGGTTCTAAATGATGGAACTAATTCTACTAACTTTGAGAGATGTATGAAGGAAAGTGCTCTAGAAGAAAGTCATAACATTGGAGGAGCAATGGTGACTGATTTTCATGCCAGATAAGAAAATAACAACTAGATCATTGACAATGGATGCTCAAATGACATGATCGGTGATAAGAGTAAGCTAATTAATCTTGAGAAGTTTGAAGGTAGTTTAGTTAAGTTTTGTGGTGATACATCTACTAAAATATGTGGAAAAGGTTCAATCAGTTTTAATGGAAAGTATAATATAGATTATGTTATTTATGTTAAGGTTTTGTGGCATAACCTTTTGAGTTTAGGATAAATGCATAGCAAAGGATAAATATTGTGTTTCAAGGCAATTGTTGTGAGATCATAAAAGGTTCTGGAATTGTGGTTATTATAGGAAGGAAAAATGGAAATGTTTATCAACTTAAGGGTGCAAATGGTCAATGCTTTATGGATCAAATTAATAAAAATTTTCTATGGCATAGAAGAATGTGTCACATCAATTTTGATTGCCTAGTGATCAATTTTTAGACATTGAAAAATCTCATGGTCTGCAGGCATCATCTTTCCATTTTCTTTGTCTTCTTCCTTACATAATTAAACAATTTTAATTATTTAATTAATTCATTTCTTGATCTTTATTCTACTATGTGTTGGGACTTTCAAATTTCAAAAATTTGAAGTGCCTATATTTTAAATTTTACATTTGCACACTCAGAAATGCACTTGGAAAATCTGCCCAGGTAACCTACTTTGAAGGGTCATAATTCAAAGCCAGTTGATTTTCAAGACAAACCCCCTAGTGGACATATTAATTTGACATATGTGAACATGTATGATACTTTTTAGCTCCCCGTGATGATTTTTGATAGGATTTTTAAAAGAAAAGTTGGAGGGTTCTAGGACTATTTTGTTTGCAAACTTTTTGTCCTACAAGTTGGCCTCTTGTTTGAGTGAATATTTTGCAACTGGATTATTTTCAAGACAAACATATTGTTTCTCTCCATTATATCGACATTCATATACTCCTTGGTCTAGTTTTAGAGCCTCATGATTAGATTTTCTATTTTTCCTAGATCAAAAGCAAATGTAGTTTGTTATAATTTTACATCTGCATTTCTAACATGCTTCAAGGTGGTCAACTTTGACCCCTAATATTTTGTGAAGAAAAATGATTGAAGGAAATACCTCTTGTACATGTCCTCAATGTAACCCAAATGATCTTTTTTTTCCATTAGCAACTTCCCAAAAGTTGATTTGCTATTTTTTTCGAAGTGGAGACTTGGTGAGCTTTAATTGGTTTTCAAGAACAAGTGCAGTTGCAGAAATGTTTGACTGAGAAAATTTGATGTTGAATATATTGCACCTCGTGATCTCTTTTTCTGAGTCGTTTGTTGCACTGCATTCTTGGGTGAAATTTCTACATTCCTGTGCATTTTCATAGCTTTGCTAGGTCATTTGACTAGTTTACTAGGGCGATTTCCAAGCCCACTAGACTAGTTGTGATCACTGTGCAGACATGCTTGAAAGTAGATTTTAATGACAACCCATTTCAAATTTTCATGCTAGGAACATTTAGAAGTTGTGATTAAATCAAATCAAGATGAAACTTGTTTTGGAAACAATTTTTTTTAGTTGGTCCCATAAGGGGACCTGACATATGTCACACAATTTGAGGCTAGTGTGGTTTAGGTTTTCTAATTATTTGAATGCAGTGAATACTTCCACAACCTTTTCCATCATCCTCCTTGATTGTGAGATTGCTGAGGTTCTGAACACCCGATTTGCTTCATTTGGATTAGTTGTGAAAATGTGGAATTTTGTTGAAGTTGTAGTCACAATTCTTTTGATTGATATGCACATGGATTATGGAGTCTCTTTTACATGTTTGAGCAAGCTTGATAGATAAGGGGAGGTTATTTAGGGGTCAAGAGCCACTAAGGAGGAGTGATGATTCCAATACTATCAAGGTATTGAAAGAAGCAAGGTTGGCTACATAAAATTTCAATGCTCTCTATTTTATGGCTTCTAAAATAGTAAAGAATAACAAATTGAGGAAGCTTTGAACATGCTAAGTCTTTGAAGAAATGGTTTTTCATTTAAATCACTACAAGATCGTGTCACAACACCCTGCAATCTTACATGGCTGTTTGAATGGCAGGATGATGTCGAAATGGAAAATCATATTAAATCATATTGCTATTGTTAAGGTTTTTGAATTAAATGGAATCCAATTAAATCATGCTACCGTAGTTTAGGAATGGAGTTAGCAACAAGAGGATTCTCAACAGCTAACTTAAAATTTGGAAGTGAAACACATATTACCAATGAGCCTTGTGTTAGTGTCAAGGCTTCCATCGAGCACACTGAGGAAGTCAACTCGATGTAGCAAAGTGAAATTTTATTGTGCTTGAATTTAATACAATAAAAGGTCGATATGATAGTGTAGGCTCAAACGTATGATGAAGCATAGCAGGGGTGCATCAAAGGATGAAATAGTATGTTGTTGTTTGGGGATTTTGAATCTTCAATAATTCACATATTAGAAGGGGGTTGATCGAACTATTGTATAAAGAGCTACCACAAGAAATATTCAAGTTCAGAGGCCAAATCTGTGGGTAAAACTAGCACATGTTTACATTGCACTAGGAAGTTTTCTTTTGTAGTGAAAATGTATCGAAATTGTTTGTGGAAATTCTATTTTGGCGCGGGCTCAAGAAATGTTATGTTGTGTGTGGCACACAATGCATTGGTTGAAAGGAATCTATTTAATAAAGTAGGGGGGAGTTGCATTTTGATAATTAAAAACCTGTCATTGTTCTGCCATGATCAATGAAACGAGAAGAGCATAAAAATTAGGGCAAATACTTAGATCGATGACTAGCAAAATGGAGGAGATGTGGACTAATCAAGGCCACACCTCACTAGTTCATACAAATAAATCATTTCCTTATTTGAGCCTACGAGGTGCACGAGATGTGGAGAATGTAGCCTTGTAGTGGGCCTATGAGAGTTTTAAAGAGGCCAGGTTCAAAAGATTTTAATAGCCCGATGGTAAAGTATTTTAAGAGCTTTAATTTTACTATTTAAAGAGAAGTATTTTAAGTGTGCAAGGTAAAATGGCATGGGTAAAATTGTAGTTGACCCATAGTATGATATTTTAAAGCCTACAAAATTTGAATATGAAGTGAAAGGTAAAAGCTTTTCAAGGCCTTCATTTTAGGCGAAGCTTTTAGAATTTTTAAAATGGTAAATATTAGAATGTTTCTTGGGAAAAGGTTGTGGGGTTTTCCACTCTTTATAAGTTGGATGTTAAATGTGAGGTGAAAGTGGAGGGCATGTGAATAATCTTTGCCCAATTATATAGTTTTTAAAATCTTTTAGTGTAAAAAGAAAATATTTTAAAGTAGGTTGCAAAATAAAATGGCACGGGGGGAGAATTTTATGGAGTGAATAAAATATTCACTATATAAGATATCATTATTTTTTGGGAGGTTAAAATGTAGCAAGGTAAAGGGGAAAAATAAAAGAGCTTTCACAAACAAAGTATACTTTATTTGCTGAAGTGAAAATATAAAGTGCAATATTAAAAAAAGAAAGCCTTCACTATGTAAAAGAAAATATTTGAAGATCAAGTGTAATGGTAAGTGCAACAAAGAGCATAAATAAAAGACTTTCCTGGGAGGAGCCATTTTTCAATTGCAAGTGGGTAAATTTGAGATGGAGGTTTTCCCTAAGAGGAGAATTTTTTGTTGTAAATAAAGCAAAGAGCAAAGAGTAAAGGAAAAGTTTGTTACTACAAAAGGAAGAGAGAAGAGAGAGGATTTTCATTTCTTGTTATTGATTAACAAAGAAGGAAGCTGCCAAGTGTCTTTTACAGATTGAATTTAGGGCTTCTTGTGTTTCTTCTTATTCTCATTCTCTTCTAATTGTAAAGGGTTCTGAAATTTTGTACGGGTTGGGTAGATAGAGAAATGCTAAGTCTGAGTCATGAATTGAGTCGGTAAGCTGCAATTGTTGATCTCATGAGTAAATATCAATCAATTTGTGCAAGAAAAGCAGGAATGTCATCAAATTGTCTCCAAATTTGTAAAAATTTGATTATATGAACTCAATAATGTGTCATCCCACAAAGATGATTTACAATTTTTGGGAGATTTTGATTTTTGCTGTAATCACATATTTTTAGAAAATATAACAATTTAATCCTTAAAAAGTTCCATTTAAACCATTACAACTAAAGAGGTTTTGATCAAAATACCTTAGATAAAACCCCCTTGGATAGAACCCCGCTAGTTTTAAACCATACCTATAACGGAGTCTCATTTACACCTATCAAAATGCTGATAAAAACCCACTTACACTTATTTTTTGTAAGTACGTAGTCCTTATTATAAGCTTCCCAAAAACTATAATTTTAAATAAATTTAATTTTATTACTATATTTATTTTTTATTTCTTGTGAATGTAGGTTTTCAACCAAAAATCAAGCTCTATGTTCTGCACATCTGGAAAAATAGAAGATTATCTTTTTTTTCTGAAAAATATGAGTGCACCAAATATTGAAGTCCTTGATCCAACAAAAAAAAAAAATTTCGATACATACAATAAAAGTTCTGTTATACAGTTTGCCTATCTTTGAATTGTAATTGGTTTGACTTTTAAACTTGATTAAGGAAAAATATTCAATAAAAACTATGAAACCAATTGGAAGCACTAGATATCGTAATTACAAATCTAAATTTGGAAAAATTAGAATTTTATCCTTCATGGAAAATTTTTTATGTGTTATACGATGAGCGTCACTCCTTAAAAATGGTGTTGACTAAAAAAAAGTATTTTTCGAAGCAGATGGAAAAAGACGTGCAATATGATTCAAAAATTTTTGAAAAAAAAAAATTTAGAATCTATAGAGAAAATGCCACAAATCACTAGTTTGCATCATCTTCAAAATCCTCATGGTTTAGTTGTTATAGGTGCCTGAAAGTGAAGATTTAGTTAGAAAAAATTAGTTTAGTGTCTAGTTTGGCCAAAAATTGTAAACCAATATTGTGGGATCACCCTAATACAAAGCATCTTTGAATTTGTCATCTCGATTTCCCTGAGATTGTGTTATGTGTTCATGGTTCTATTGAAGGAAATAGTTAAATTACTTTGAGTAGATAATTGTGATTTCAAGTGTGCAGGGTAGATCTATAAAACGAATTTGATTGACAAGAAGAGTGGATATGTTAGTGTAATGCATTAGAAGTTTGAATCCAGTGGTTGAAGTTTATTTGTTGATGAATTCTTTTTATGATTATATATTTGACTCCATGGCCCAGAATTAGGCACTGATTTTTCATTCATCTTAATGTATACTCATAAATAAATTAAATTAAAAATCATTTCAATTTATGTTGTTGGGTTTAGGTTTGGTGTAGGGTTCTGCTTCCCAATTGCTAAGTGGGTGTTGAGATACAAAAAATATAGCCAGATTTGAAGTTGTCAATGCTTTCCTTGGTATATTTTCATTGGGAATGATCTGCTATAAAAATTAATGTATGTGCATAATTGAGTTGAGTCTTTAGGCATTGTGAAGGGAGACCCCCCTTGGTTTTGTAGAACCAAAAGTGTAGGAGATTTCAGTCTTTGATTTAATATTGTCAGTTGGCCAAATCCCTCTTTGAGTCTGAGCATAAAAAATTGGCTATTCCTTAGGACTCATTGGACCAGTTGATTTGGAACACCAACACTATGATCAATTATATAAATTTAATTTTATCACTAATCTACTTTTCTTCAATGATTAAATAAATTACTATTTATTTAATTATTTACCTTTCACTATTCATCTATATTCAAATAGTTATTATTAATTTTTTGTCTATTCATTAATCTTTTGATTCTTCTATAGTCAAATAAATTTTAAATTATCTTACTATCTATTGATATGTATTCCTCATTAAATAATTGATTCAAATTAATTATTTAATATCTTTTTTTTGTTTCCTCCTATTTAATTAAAATGATTGCATAAATCATTTTAATTAAATACCCACTTTCCTTTTCCTCAACGAAATAATTTAAATAAATAAATCATTTATCCCTTCACTTAGTCAAAGATTCCTTCTCATGTATTAAATGATTTTAATTTTTAATTTATCCATTATTTCCCTCCACTATCTCATTTTCAAATCTCAGTTGTCGATTGACTATGGTCTTTTCTCAATCTTGATTCTTCATTTTGTAAACTCCACTTCTATGTGTTGCATGTCTTCTCATTCATGAATCTTGGAATCTTTCTAGAAGCTTGATCTTGTCCATCCATTTGAATGGTTGTCTATGAAAAAAGCTTTCCTCATCCATTTTTTATTTAACAACCACATTTCTCCAAAATTCTTGCTAACTTGTCATTGCCAATTGGAGGTATTCAATCACTTCAAAATCTAAGGGAAAAGCTTTGCAATTTGAGAAAGAATCGAGAAGCAAAAGAGATGAATCAACTATGATAGGGGAGTTTACTTTTATGTTTTTGTTCTTGTTTTCTCTCTTTTGATCATTTGTACTCTCTTGTTTGGATTTAAAATTTGGGCTTAGATCTTCTGTAGAGTGGTTGCTATTTGGTGTTAGCCATTTTACATTTTTGAATCTTACATTTGGTGAAACTGATGTGAATCTTCCCATTTTACTGAGAAATCCATTTTTTTTCTTCCTTGCTTTTGTTGTTTCGCAGGTTACAAAAAATAATTCACACAAAATCCCATCATCTTCTTTTGATCATAGAAAAATAAGCACATAATATCTTAAAAATTGATTATTCAAGTTTTTTAGGGCTCACTCTTATCTTTCTGGAACTTCAAATGGTTTTAAATTTCGTTAGGTTTTGAGAAAGTTATGTCCGTTTTAGTGCTCACAGCTTTTTAAAATTTAGCTGTTAAGACCCACATTTTCTTTTGTTTATAACATTTTTGTCATATAGGATTTTGCTAAACTCTTTCTGGGTTTTGAAGGTTTATGTCTTAGCTTACCATATATTTTTACTGTTTAAAATTGAACGATAAATTTTTGCAAATAGGCACTTTCTTACATTTCTAGGGTTTTGCACCTAAAAGGAGAAAGATATCCCAAAAATCTATATGGTTTACTCAAGACCAATGCAAATATGATTGAAATATGTCTAAATAGAATTCCCAAAATGAAAAGAACTGATAAAAAATATGAATTATTAATGTAAAAATGACGAAATATAAGTTGTTTCAAAACACAATGTGATATGCAAAATGAACTAAAAATGCAAATAAACTATAACAAAAATTGATGAAATAGAAGAAGTGCACCTAGAAACTAGAATGTGATGTAGAGAGGCTCTGAAATCCTGAAAAAATCACTGTTGATGCCAATTGGGAAACTTATGCCAATTTGGGCGACTTAGTCATGTTTCGGGGAAATTCTAAAGAAACAGGTTTCAACCAAAAGGGTATCCAAAAATGCAAAAAACACTTTTCAGGCCTAGCAGTGGGACTAATTCACCACTGATCATGACTTAGTCCAGCTTTAGCTTTTGCAAAATTCAATGATGCAATATGTAGCTCCCGATTTGCTCTTCAGTTCCTGATAGGTTTTATGGATCCAAATCTAAAGAATCTGGTTTGTAAGTGATCTCCAAGCTTCTTTTAGGGCTTTGTTGACTTTGAAAGACTTTGATGAATTGATGAATCCTTTTAATACCTCACTATTTGACAAATCTGCATACAAGACCTATAAAACACTCATGCAAAGAGGGAAAAAAGTGTTAAGGGTTAGTGAATAGGGGTTTTCCTTGGGCAAACCCTAGTTTGGTAATTAAATTCTTGAAAAATGATATTAAATGAAATGAAAAGAGAATGATAAATGAAAAACACGCAATGCTACAATGCACCAAACTCTTGAAGTAGAAATCTAAAGATATGCAAGTAAATTTTCCAATCGATGTATTCTTAAGAATGCCTAGAATGCTTGAGAATGATTAAGTGAATGAATTAGGGTATTAAGGAAATTAGGAGATGAAAAATGAGGGGTAAACCCTATATTTATAAATTATTATGCAAAATTTCCTGAAGATACCACATCACATGCTGACCTCAAGGTTTAGAAAATAATATCCTACCAGAATTTTGAAATAATTTTTATTTTTGAGCCAAGTGGGACTAAGTCACCCCTAGTGGCGACTTGGTCCCACCAGGGCATTTTTAATGGGTGTCAGCAATTAGAGTGTATTAAATGATGTTTAATGGGATTATTCTCAAAAACAAACTTAAGTAGGGAATGTAAGTGTATAAAGGGGTCATTTAAATATAAGAAAGGGTAAAATTATTGATGACAAGCCTAGAAAAGCATGAAAGTTTGTTACAACACTTTACAACACTTTGAAATAATGCTTGATAAGTGACGAAAAGAGGTTATTTAGATTAATTATAATAAAAAGGTCCTAGAAAAGTGTGAAAGTGGGTTACAACACTTCACAACACTTTTACAAGGCATCATAAAATTCTTATTGATTCACAAGTGTCCAAGACCTAATGTGAATGTGTTGACCACATTAAAACATTAAATCTAGGAAAAACTAGGCCACCATCCATAAGAAAGACTGAAATGAGTGTGAAAACTTCAATGATACATTTTTTTATGCCACATTTAGCCCCCACTTTAGTAAGAGGATGAACTTTCTCCATACTCACACAAAAGTAGCCAAACATGCACATCAAAAGGGATCCAAATCAATTCATGCTGGAAAGATGAGACAACAACAATCAAGAGAGGTGATCAACCCTGTAGGATCAAGATTGCATGGAAACCCATACATAAGCTCAAAAGAACACACAAGAGAATTATGTATTTAAAAGAATAAAAGGGAGAGAAGGAGAAGGAAAAAGAGAATCATATCAAGCTTCGATAATTTTTCCATCTCATTGTGGATCAGATCTAGATTGTTTTTCCAGAAAACACACTCACTTTGAGGTGAGAGAACTCATGGCTATTCACTGGGTGAGAAGGCCTAAAAGTTGAGAAATATACACTCATGGCTAGTATGCAATCACACACACGAAAGTGGCTATGGGGATAGTCATGCCTCTGAATGGGCTTCCCACTCAACCATACCAAAGTTATACCTCCTAATAACTTTAATAAGGTGCCACAAAAGAAAATGACTTTTCAAGCTTCATGAGACAAGTAAAACTTTGTATGCTTGGAGCTCATGAACAAACATGATGGCACCACAAGCATGAAAGCTATCTTATGCAAGGTTTCCATATAACAAATGAAAAATGCAACATGCAAGGGATGTTCAAAGGAGTCGTTCTTAGCTCATGCCCTGTCTTTAACTTAGGGAACATTGTGTGTAATTTCTCCAAGAGAGGACCAAATCTACCACTACAAGCCATTGGGTGCCACCATGCAAGTGGTGAATCCCAACACCCAGTCATGGGCCCAGAGTTGTACCCTAATAAGTACCATGAATCCCTAATCTATCCATGTCTAAGATTTGCAGTAGGCCTGACCACCAGTCGGCAGAGGAATCTACATACACCGAAGCTACTTTGTTGACACCATATTTAACCAGTAGATCTACATCACCATTTGCTTCTTGGTAAATGTGTGAGAGATAAAAGTCACATAGATTACCTAGTAGTTCCTTGATTTTCCCAATCCATGTTTCAATTTTCCAATTCTGAGTTTTTCCTTTAGTTAATGCTTGGATACAAATTTTTGAGTCACCTTTGATTTCCACCTCCTTGATACCCTTTTGGATGCAAACTTCCAACCCAAGTGCCAAAGCCTCCAATTATACAATATTATTGGATCTAATTCCTAGGAATTTAGACACAACTCTCACACATTGGTTGCGACCATCTCTAATTATACTCCCAGCCCCAACCCACCCAGGGTTACCTTTGACCGCATCATCAAAGTTTAATTTCCATTTTAATCTGACCGATTGAAGCCAACAGACTCCTTTGTGTTCACCTTTGTTGGCCTAGGTGACACTGGCATACGATACTTGAGATTGTACTAGACCTTTTGTATTTCGTCATCCCACCTTGTGAACCTTGCATTTTCCCCTATAGTAATTTTGTTGTTTGTTGTCTCTATGATGGGACCATGTATTTTGGAGACGAGGAGATGGCGATCAAGAGTATTCCCTTTGAAGATACACCTATTCCTTCCCTTCCACAAGTGCCACACCACCAAGGAAGGAGCAAGTATCCAGATGTCGTGCCAATACTTGGACTTGTTAGCCAATGGCCAACTAGTCAAAAAGTCTCTAAAGTTGTCCTGCCTTGGTCCTTGCAGCCCAAGGGCCCCTTGTGGCCAATCGTAATAGGATACGACCAAGGGGCACATGAGAAATAGGTGATCCACATCCACCACTTCTTGTTCACATAGTACACATCTGGAAGGGCCTACAATCCCAGTCATCCTTAACCTTTCACCTGTAAGGCAATGGTAGTGAAGGGCCACCCAAAGGAAAGAACCCGCTTTGGGCAATACTTCCCATTTCCAACAAAGGGTCGTCATCCATCCTCTATCTTCACATTGGGAAACTTGAATGCGATATCCTAACTTGGCTGAGTACTCTCCTAGTGTCACCCCACACCATATAATGGTGTCTTCCGTGTTGGTCAACATAATTGGCCTATTAGTAAGTTCTTGGGAAATAACCTCTTTCAAGTCTTATGGGAGCAGAAGACGATTGACGTCCTTCCATTTAGTTAGAGCCTTGCCCACCTCATCATCTTTCGGGAGCACATAGTCTATCACCTTATCCCCAAATTATTCCTAGAGACTATCCACAAATTGACCCAACTCAAACATCTCAATCAAGTTTGTGTGTCCATTCCAAGAATCAGACCAGAACAATTATTTCCTTCCATCCCCTATTTTCCACGAGAGATGGGATGATATTAGTTGTCTGGATGTCGATATGTTCTTCCAAACAACTAATATTCCTTCGATGTTGTAAATAGTCAGTATTCTAGATGGCTCCCAATTATCAAGATATTTTTTTTGCAGCACTTGACACCACTTCTTCTTAGGGATATTGTACATTTTCCAAATTAGTTTGGTGCCCAAAGCCAGATTTTGAAATTTGGTCTTCCATAATCCCACCCCACCTTTGTCCTTTGATTTGCTTGTTGTTTCCCAACCAATTAGTGGGATATTTCTTACATCTTTGGAGCCCTCCCATAGGAACCTCTTCAAGATTTTTCCCAAATCTTCTCCTACCTTTGTCGGGGCTTCATAACATGACATGGTGTAGATTGGTATAGCAGACAAAACTGCCTTGGCCATTATATTTCTCCCAGCAAGTGTAAACTAGCTACTCTTCCATGCCATTGCCCTATTTCTGCACTTCTCAAACACTTCCTGCCAGTGCTTGGTCTTGCATGTGCCCTCAAATATTTTGACCCTTAAAAATTTTGCTAGCAATTTCCCTGCTTGAAAGCCTAGAATTGAAGATATGGCATGTTGGAGGGGAATCCTGGTATTGAAGAAGTAAATGCATGACTTCTCCCTATTCATCTTTTGGCTTGATTATTCTTCGTATGCATCTAACATATTTTTAATGCTTTTGGCTTCCTAAATACTTTCCTCTTTGAGCAGATTGGTGTCATCAATGAATTGTATATGTGTGATTGGTTCCATGTTTGGGGCCACCCTCACTCCCCTCCATTCCAATCTTTTGTGACTATTTTTGATGGCACAACTCGAGGATTTGGCCATGATTATGAAAAGGAATGGAAAAAGAGGGTTGCCTTGTCTAAGACCATTCGTTTCCTTGAAGAAGTCATGCAATGACCCATTTACCAAGATTGAGAAGCGAACTGTGGAAATACAAAATTTTATCATTTCGCACCAATGTGGTTCGAAGCCTAATTTATTTATCACCTTCAATAGGAATCTCCATGAAACCATGTCGTAGGCCTTACTAACTATAGACATGCAAAATTAACATTCTACATTTGATCATGTTCATTCATTAACTAAACTAGATGGATGTCGCATTAGGTCCATTCATCGATTCATCAGATTCACCTTCATTAATTTATTAGGTAATTTCATTAATCTCCATTTCCTAAGGTCATTTATTTAAAATCAAGCAAACATTATCATCAGCCTTTTAATAAATCAAACATCCATTTAAATCAAATCCAAAATCATATTCCATCATTTTCTGATTTAAGTAAATCAAATATCAAAGTCCTAAAAGTCAAACTCACCTAATTATCATTAAACTAACATAATCATCATCTATTTAATCTAACCCTGATTAAATGCTAATCTCACCCACTTGCATCCTCTAGATATCTCCACTTGAACAAATAAATCAATTTTATTGATTTATTAAAAAACCCTCATTTTCCCTCAACATGACAAGTTGATTTGTCCCTCCAACATTGCATTTATTGTTGTTTTTCTTGTCCCCCTCTCAAAATTTATTACAAAATTTGAATTCAAATTCTCCCTCACATGGGAACTCTTCCCAAATTTTGCACATGCATCAACCACTCACCACTTGACAAGTGTCCTCTTCTCATTGGTGGATCTTTAGTCCCACATTCACCATCTTGGCCAATCTATCATCAAGAAAATCTATAAAAGAAGGCCTTATTCGTCATTCATCCATCCACAACTTTTATGCAAGGTTACTCTCTTGATTTGAGAACTCATCTTACTCATCATCTCCATTTGCATTTCATCATTTTGGCTTCTTATCAAGGGTTGGGAAAGGGTCACTAGCACATGTGACACCAATCCACTATGGAATAGGTAACTTGTGGTTGCTTTCATAATGTTTTTAGTTTTCTATTATCATTTGTAAATTGCATTTTGAAACATTCTCAAGGTTTTTCATAGAGGCATTTTGATAGATTTGTAAAATACTAACCCCTATATGAAGTTTAGTGTTTGTAGATTTTAATGGATGCCTACATTTAGCGCTAAAAGGAGGGCAGTTTTAGAAAATATTTCATGAAATATTAAATTTTGTCTCACTGTTATTACGATTTCTTCAGTTTTTAAATCAGAATTGTTTGTTGTACATAGACATTACTCTCACAAAATTTTTAGCTAAATCTTGTGCTCTGCTTTTACTGCAAAATATGCATATAATATGTCTATGCTTCCATGTTTTGTAGTCATGTTACAAAACAAGTCAATTGTGCTTTATTAATGTTGAAAATTTCTCAGGCCCATTTGCTATTAAGTTGTTCTGTTAGGTTACTTGCAAAAGTTAATAACCTCGCACAAACAACTCCTTTGAGTCCTCAGCCACTTTGTTATTGTGCTTTCACTTTCAAGCCAACTTTGATCAAAATTTCACCTTGAAACTATACTGCCACAGAAGTTCGCCTCTGGCTAATCAACAAAGGAATTGTCTTGTTTAGATGTGGTCCAAACCTATACCCAACAACCTAACTGAATGTCCCAATCATCTATATGTTTGTGCAAATCATATCTGGTTTTGTACTTTTCCTTTGCAGCAACTATGCTACCTGGACTATTGCCTTGGACAGTAAATCATTTGATAAGCTAGAAGCAAGTGATGCAAGAAAGTTATAGACTTCTTTCTAATGCCTGCTTGGTTGGAATTTAACTGTGAAAGTAAAAAGTTCAACAAAATCTGATGATTTCTTGTCATGAGATTTCCAAACCATTGCAGGACATCGCATAAGATATCAAGGCAATCACACTATATTTTTGTAAGTTGTATTCACACTTGTAATGCCTTATATAAACAATGTACAAAAGTTGCAACCACACGCTAGGCAACAACTGGTCTTGTGATTTCAGAAATAAATTATTTTTAAGGCTATGTTTACTATTTCACGTTGTTTCTTCTCTTCCATTCAATAATCTATTTCGTAATGTGCTTGTCATGTCAATGACCCTATCCTCACTGACCTTTTTAACCAACGGAATAAGACACTTTGCAGCAAGCCCAGAGACATCTCCAGCTACATTACCAAGAGTTGTTGAAGTTACGCCATTCTTGAAGATTAGGAAGAGTATAACAATGATTTTGAAATATGAGCCAATCACCTCCTAACACAAACGATGTTGCTAGTAACCATAGTCATTGCAGTTGAGCCGTAGGAAGCATGCTTTCACTCAGGTTTCCATTTATTGCTTAGTCGTGCACTATATAAACTAAATTTTGCTTAACACCTGCCAATGGCATTCTGTCACATAGTTCACGTGTCTTGTTTATGCTCCCACCTGCTAATGGCGTTGGCTTAAAAGTGTCTAAAGCCTCTTTCAAATCCATTTTGTGCATATTGCACAATCATTGCATTCCATAAAACCACATTCCTATTGTGCATTATGTTGAACAGTCCATGTGCCTTCTCTAGGCGTCCATAGCTTTGAATGCAATCTACCAAAGCAGCGGAAAATACAACAGCAAAAATGTCAGTGTTGTTCGAAAGGGGGGGAGCAAAGAAATAGTAGAAGCGTAAATATTCACTGCGTGCTACATGTTGTAATGTAAACCCTTTCATTTCAAGGCAATGGATGTAATCGTTCTTCTTTTTTTGTTTGCAGGAAAGGTAAGAATCTCTAAAAAAAAATTTCAAATCCATTCGGTGCATATACATCTCTGTCATGTATTCTATCAAAGAGTTCACGTGCCCCTCTATGCTTCCAGTTTGGTGTGGGCTGTCAGGACGCTAACGAAAGGTTTTATAAACTAACTAGCTATGTTGTGGCTTGGAATAATCATTAACAGATCTTAGCTCTGTTTTGTTAGGGATTGCTGGTCGGTTGTGGAACACGGCTGGACACCTGGCAGTTTCATTTGTTTGAAAGATTCAAAGGCTTGGGCGCAATTTTGTTTTCAAATCTGAAGGGCACACTTTCTAGAAAGAAATGGGAATCTCCATGCAGTATTTCAAAGTCATCATGCCTTCATAAACATTGTTATCTTTCTCATTATTATTGCTATTTCTACCATTTAATGCTTTGCAGACCATGTCCACATAATGAGTAGTTTTGTTCAGGATTTATTGCTGCTAGTATCTGCCCTGCGTATCAAGTGGGCACAGCTTTTGACTACACTATATGCTTTTGTAGGTTGAGAGGTACATTGGTCTGCATGGTTAGCTAAACAAGGACACAGATCTGTTCGACAATACGGCTCTACATCTATCATTCAAATAAAATCTTGAATACGGCTCTATATCTACCATTTGTATTTACTTCTCTTGAAAATTTTCTTTGGAACTTATGGCACAGTTTCATTTTTTTCAAATCCATTTGCCTAAAAGTTTATTTATGCCTGCCGAGTACATTTAGCATTAAAATATTTTTGATACATGTCGTTGTTGGCTTTACACTTGTCGTTAGCATTTTCTTGAAAGTGTTTAAAGCCTTTTTAAAATCTATTTGTGCATATCCTAAAATCATTGCAGATAAGGGGTTAGTAGGTGACATTGGTATTCATGTGAAAAGCTAATCTATTGACCAATTAATTGACCTACAAGAACCTGGAGTCAGAGAGTTATTTGTATGTGTGGAAGGCATGACTTATACGCTTCCATAGTTTTCCTATCTTTTTGGGGTGATAGATAGTTACTTATTTAGAGGGATGGCTAGAATAAGGGAAACGTGGGAGCCAATGGTCATAGCAATTTGAAACAAGGAGGGTACGAGGCACATGTCTTTGAATGATTGGGCATTTGATAGCATGTGAGCTATAGTCGATTGGTGTGAACTATTAGGAATTTTGTGGCATGGGATATGTTTGCATGATTATTAACTCTTTGCAGATTGATTAACTTCTGTATTATGAATCATTTTTCATCATTATGACCATAGTTAAAATTTGAAATTTATGATGATGCTTTTAAAAGGACTTATTCTTTGTGATTGATTCATTGGCCCAATACCTCTAGTGATGAAGATTATGATAAAGGAGAGAGAAAGTTTAACAAGTGGGAGGCCTTCTCAAATAGGATCATTAATGATTTACTTATAAATCTTCCTTTTATTACTTAGGATCATGTTATTGTTTAAAGTTAAAATAAGTTGGATTCTCACATAAATGTCTTTTTTTTTTGTAAGTACAACGTGAAAACGAAGGGGGCACAAGGTACAAAATAAAAATGAAAGTGAACAAGGTACAAAACGAAGGAAAGCAAGGAGAAGGCTAGCAAAGGAAAATGAAAGGAGGAGGATATTTTAAAAAACCAAAGTGTTTTTAAATGCTTTAAGTGTTTGTTCAACGCATCTTTACAAAATTGTTACCTTTTGCTCCTAGGACACTAATTTTTGTTTGGGTCTAAAAAGAACAATTTGATTTTTTCCATTCAAAAGGTTAAAATTCAAGCTTAGACACTTACTAGATTTCATTTTGGGCTAAAAATTGGACAAGAATCTTCATATTTCATTTGGTGCTTAAAACAAATCAAACAATTGCTTTGGAAGGATAAAATGAATGTGTGTTTGCCTTGTTTTGTGGTTACTTACTTAAACTAAAGTCATTGAAAAGGACGTATGCGCTTCTCTCGCGCTTCCAAGTGATCTTGAGAATCAAAAGGCCTTTTTGGTGATTTTGGCGTAAGATAAAGTGATCACCTCCACACTTTGATTTGGGCTTAAAATTGAACAACATATTGTGCGAGTGTGATTAAACATACGACATGTGTTCTCCCTTTGTTTCTAAACAAAGGTTGACCGAACTATGAGTGTTTTTTTTTGCTATTGTCTATCCTAGAGGGCCTGCCTTGGGGAAAAAGTACTCACCCAAGGGAACGACTCAACTGGTAACACTCTAAAGCCAAGAGTATTTCCAACCGGGATATAAATGTGGGTATTGGTTAAACGCCAGTATCACGCGGTTGGCTCTGACAAGATGGATCCGAAAGGGGACTCTTGCCGTATGGGTCAATCTCCAAACGGAAATTCCTTACTAGAACCAATGTACTAGAATTTTCCAAAATCTCTTGATCTATTTGTTTAGGCATATAAGATCATTAAGCCACCCCACACTTTATGATCTAGTAGAAATGGAAAACATGCCATGGGAGTTTCATGGGTGATGCTTGGCTGCCCCATATAAGTGGAAAGGTGTCATGGAGGGAGCCAGTGGGGTCAAGCATCTAACCATTCGCTAAAGATAAGCATAGCTCGACTTGTCCAAGTGGGGATTCAACAAATATTGTCCTACACATCCATAGGGTTTGTACTTGTCTTGGTTTGAAAACACAGTGTTGTATTTGAAAACATTTGCAAACAAACACTTAACAATATCATTCAAAATTTCAAACCTTTTTGGAGATAAATGCCATTGATTCAATCCATATGTTATTTCTTTCCCTTGGGATTCACATCCTTAGAGGTTTCTAAACATTGGATTATATCTCAATTTATCTCCTTAAGTAAACAATACGAAACCCTTGCCTTAAGTTCATTAAATTTCCACATAACATATATTGTGGAGTTTGAAGAAATTAAGACATTGGGCATCTTAGTTTGAAAACTTAATCAAAGAAAGTGATTTTGGTAAAATAAATCCATTAAGCAAAGCTAAGCAAAATGAATATTCATGTGCGATTGGAGACTCACAAATCCCAAAGCAAAAAACATTGGAAATCCAAAAATGAATGTTCAAATGAAATCATTTCTTGGTTACAAAGGTCTTTAGGAAGCATTTGCATGCTCTTCAATACCTAGGTCTAGGAACACAAAGTGTCTTTTTAGGTTCACCTAAGGATCAAAGAAAATCAAACCTCTTTCATCCATCTTTCAAAATGTCAAATCCATCTCACAAATCATCTTTTTGGAAAATCTTGAAATTATCCTTGATACTAGGCTTTGTGGCAAAAAATCAAAATCATCCAAAAACATTGTGACCAAGTCCTTGAAAACATTTATCAAAACACTTTTAGCTGGGCATCTGTAGATGCATCCTTTTGCATATACTTAGTCAAAGTTATCAAAATCATCTTGTCTAACTTAGTGTATGTGGATGAATCCTTCTTCATATACTTAGTGAAACTATCATTTTATTTTGATAGGTGTGGGTAGATGCATCCTTCTCCTCACACATATCCAAAATCATCATCCTTTGAAAAAAACTATCCCTTAGATCATTATCAAACATCTTAGGGTCCTTTTGTTCAAAATCCAAAACAAAATCAAAATCAAACTCAAGGACAAAATCCCAAATCTGAAATCCAATCAAATTCAAGTCCTAAAGCCTAGTGCCTCATTCAAGATTTATCAAAAGCCAAAAAAATTCATATCATTCATCATCATATTATCACCTTTCATCCCAAAAAATCATCCTAAAACTCTAGCTTTGGGACATAAAATAGAGATTAATCCAAAGAATCAAGAGATTCATCTTCCATATTCTCAAAGATTGATCCCCGTTTTATGGTTCTAACTAGATCTCAATATAAGAAGAGTATGGAAGCCAACAAAGAAACACCTGCTTCAAGTGATCTTAGCCAAACCACTCCTTAAATGAATCCCATTGGGGATGGAAATCTCACAATTAGCCTTCCAACATCATCGCAAAACCCACAAGAGGAAACCCAAGGGGAGGATCTTACCTTTGGAATGTCTCATGAGGAAATAGCTGAAATGCTCCAAAATCTAGACAACCATAGAATCATCAACATCATGATGAGACTTAACCCTTCATTGTACATGCTTGAACTAGAAAAACAAGGGGCCAAGTTGCCTTTGGATTTTGATGTGAGCACTATAGTAGAGACATCTTTTCCACCAATCTCATCCACCATCCCCATTTCATCTACACCCCCATCTCAAAACGTCATGAAAAATATCTCGCAAATCACAACATCATTTGCTCCAACTCAACCCAATGTTAACAAGGGAAACACATTTCTCAATACTCTTCAATCACATCCCATAGTTAATAATCAAAACTTGGATGTAAACACCACATTGGAACAAAACATCCCCCATAATCCATTACAAAAAAATGTTCCTCTCACTTTACATTATGACCCATCATCAACATCTTTTCACGGAGCACCTGAAATCCCCCTCCTCACAAATTCACAAGAGGAGGGAAACATGTTAGGACCAGGGGGCATTTTCAACACCACAACATTCTAGCAAGGATTCACCCCCCTTACATTTCCACCTCTCCCACCATCACCATTGTCATCTACACCACTCCTTGGTTTAGGGCTTCCCCCTCTACCGAGTATCAATCAAATCAACATCCCAACCATCAATCAAAACATTTTTCCAAATACTCAAAACTTATTGTTGACATCACAACAACAAACAACAAACACACAAGCAATGGCAACATCATCAAACACCCCCACAACATTGCAAAGCATGGTGTCTCAAGGGCCAATCACATCAATGACGCCACTTACCACATCAACAACACCATCCACCAACCAAATAATCAACACAACATTATCATCTACCACCATACCAAACCCACCACCACCCCCACCACCATCAACATTCACCGCATCAAACCAATTCGACGCAACATCACAAGCCACTTTTCAAAGAGGATACCAACAAGTGTAGAAACAAAAAGCTGTGCAACAAGCTGCTCAAATTGTGCAAGCTATCAAAGTTGCACAACCCGCATTACAAGTGCAGCAAACATAACAAGCCCACGCTTTATTGCAACAACAACAACAACAAGCCGCCCAAGCCACACAAGCATTACAAGCACAAAGGGTCACTCAAGCACAACTTTTATTACAACAAGCAGCGCAAGCACAAGCACAAGCTCAAGCACAACAAGTGCAAGCTCAAGCACAACTTCTTGCACAAGCAGTGCAAATGCAAGCATATCAGCAAGTAGTAAAGCAATACCAAGAGCAACAAGAAGCAGCAAAATTGGTAGCCCAACAACAAGCATTGTGGGAACAAGAACAAGCAGAACAACAAGTGTTGTTAGAATAGCAACAAGCGCATCAGCAAGCAAAACAACAAGAGTTGTTGGAACAACAACAAGTGCAACAACAAGCACAAATCCTAGTGCAACTACAACAAGAGCAACAACAAGCATTGTTCATCCAAAAGAAAGTAGAAGCCTACTTCGCGTGCCACAACATACCGATACCATTGAACAATGCACCAACCAACCCATCCATCCAAACCATGATTGCAACACCTCAAAACACATTCATCCCACCCCCTAATCCCTAGAATGATGTGACGACACAACTTAGGTTGCTCATGCAACAAGTGTTTGAATTTCAATCAGGGCGGACAACCAAAATGCAAAGCAACTTGTGTCCCTATCCATTCAATAGGAGCCTAGACATGAAACCATTCCCTAAGGGATTTGACATCCCTAAATTTGACAAATATCGAGGGACAGGAGACCCTAAAGATCACATCAGGGAATTCTAGGTTCATTATATGGAGGTTGCATATGACAATACTTATCTGATTCGGCTATTCCCTAGGAGCTTGGTAGGCAATGCTATAGAATGGTTCTCTTGCTTACCCTCAGGCATTAGAACATTCCAGGAAATCATAGATGAATTCATTAGAAACTACACATGTAACATTACAATGGATGTTAGTCTCGAAGAACTATACGCTCTAAAACAAGGAAAAAATGAATCTTTTTCTTCATTTCTTCAATAATGGCGATCCAAGGCCAATCGGAGCAAGTGGACCATGCCAGAAGAGCAACAAGTCTGCACAATAATCGCCAACCTTGAAATTTTCCTGTCATTTCATCTCAAGGTTTAGGGAATCACCACATATGAGCAATTAATCTCCAAGGTGCTTAGCATCAAAAGAGCCCTTGTGACCCAACCTGTAGAATCAACGTCATATCACGAACAACAAAACAATTGCCCATCATCAAATTACAATGATAAACCTCAAACATAGGCAAGAAACAACATCACTAATGATGGCATCATTTATGCCAAGGTGGTCATTAGTGGTCCACACCAAAATATACCTGCACCACAAATCCAACCACAATTCCAAAACACTCATCACACAACGCATCAACCCAACAATAATCCCACAATCAGTAACCTGAATGACCAAAGAGGACCACCTCAATGCAAAACATACCACAAATGAAAATACACTACTTTGGGGAACCACTTGAGGACATCAGTAAAAAGCTAATCGACAAAAAACTCATGCAATCTCCTACATTTGAGAATTACCAAGAACTTGATGTCAAACCTCCTTGGTACAATGAGAATCAATAGTGTGAATTCCACAAAATCAAAGGCCACACCACAAATAATTGCATGAGACTCAAGAACATCATACAAGATCTCATCGACAAAATAATCATAAACGTGGAACCACCTACAGGGAATCAGGACCTTAAAATCTACACGAATCCAATGCCGAATCATGGCAACAAAGGGAATAACAAGAATAAAGGAAAAGGCAGTGTAAATCATGTATACGAAACAATTGTTGCATCCCTAAATGAAGACTGCATGGTCATCACCATCAAGGGTGCTCATGCCGAAGACTATGGAGTCATTACAAGAGGCAGAAAAGTCACCATCGCAGGATCATCCCAACCCAATAGAGTCCCTACATCAAGAGTCATTCCGTATAGCTACAATGTTGTAGACCAACTCAAAATAATGCCAGCACACATCTCCATCATGGAGTTGTTAAAAATCTCATTAGCGCATAAAAGGATCCTCGAGGAAGCATTAGCCTCATCTATCGTCCCCGCAGACCTCGATGCAGAACAATTCCAAGCTATGGTTAGAAACATTGATCATAAAACCTAATCTCCTTATATTTTTTGACCAAGATTTCCCCGCCCAACCATCTCACAATCGCGCACTTCACTTGGAGGTCATTGTGAACAAAAGAAAATTCAAAAGCGTCTTGGTGGATGGAGGTGCAAGTTTGAACATCTGTTCTCTTAGCCTCATCCAGCAGTTGAAAATATCAGAAGATTCCATCGAAAAAGGCAAGGGAATCACAATAAGAACATATGATGACCAAGAAAGATTGTCTCAAGGCACAATTAAGCTCCCTATCCAAGTAGGGCCAACACTCATGGAAACCACATGTCAGGTCTTCGACCTTGAATTGCCATACAATATCCTCCTGGGATGCCCATGGATTCATGTGATGAAAGCCGTAGCATCAACCTTCCACCAATGTGTGAAATTCACACATAATGGACAAGAGGTTACTATCCATGGAGATCTTGAGCTGTTTTCATACTGCAAGAACCTTGAAGCCAAATATTACAAAATCCCCCAAGTGCCAAAAAATGATGAGGGCCCATCCACATCATACATCGATCCTGCCACTCTCATGTCCACTTCTGTGACAGAGACACCCGCCATTCCCACCATATCCGATATCAAGCTCATCATCCAAGAGGACGGTTGTGGAAGTTATAGGCTCCCTAAAAATGCTTTTGTGATAGGAGAGTTACCACAATCTCCAAGATCACGAGGACGCCCACATGAAAATCAAGCTCCCACATTACAAACCTATCCTGAAAATTATCCTAAATTCACAAGGTGGGGAGACCTTGGCCATGAGGTAATTGAAGCAGATCCATCAAACATGTTGTATTAAGATGAAAGACCGGCAGCTAATCTACCAATGGATGAAAGAAGGAAAGGCCTACACATGATGCTTGCAATCTGCTATGATCGAAATCAAAGACTGGGACAAAATGACTATGAGCTTAAAATATGCTCATAGTTTGGATATTATGATGGACTCTTAATATCTTTACTTTTGTTATTTTATGGCTGATTAAACTTTGTTGAAACCTTTTATGGGGATATCCTGTAGCATAATATTTTCATATTCCTGCAACTTACTGTGTTGACTTGATTACATTTATTACCCCGTTGACTCCCTAAATGATTGGTATATTGCATACAGTTTTTTGAATCATGAAATAGATTTACATGTGTGATTAATGAATGGATATCGTGTATGTGCCATACGCCTTTTCCTTCGCATCTGTTACCTTTTGATTCGTAGGTTGTTGAAGAATGATTGAGTCAAGCACAGTCGCTCTCAGCCTTGCAGTAAAGTCCATTTCCTGCATGACTTCGAGGAAGCTCCGGCAAAGACTCTTTGACCGAAACCATTGGGAAAGATTTCTAATGATAGTCAATCTGGAAAGAGTGGGGCGCTAGATTCTCTCTTAATCGGGTTGAATGCATAAATTCATTTATGAAGTTTGTTCCTTGATTTTGGGATGTACTTTACTTCCACGTCTTTCTTTGATGGGTTAGTTAGTTGTTCTTCTATTTTAATAAGATACTCCTCCCACACGAGTGAGTAGAGGATAGTTATAGTGAGAAAAAGATGATAGTTAGAGTGAGATAGAAGCATAGTGATAGCAGATATCATGTAAGAGTCAGTATGATAATGAGAAGCAGAATCTGTATGATTAGAGACAAAGTTTGTTGTTAGTTTCCACATCAACAAAGCAATGTATGCCATTCTGTTTTCATGAATAAAGTTTGATGAAGTTTTGAGTTCAGCATCTGTTTAATCAATAGATGCTTGCTAAGGGGGCCCACTTACTAAGTATCTATAGCTAGTTAGTTAGTTGTTCTTTTCTGTTGATCTTCAGTTAGCTTCCATCTTTGAAGTTTTCATACAAACTCAGTCTTGTACTGCTCCTGCAGTATAGAGAATCCATCCCTGTGACTATTCCTGCAGCATAAGGCCAGTCCATAGTTTGTGCTTCAGTCGTAGCTATTATGGTTTCTATTTTAATTGAAGCATAGTGGAGTTAAAGAACTTTGCATTACCTTCCTGTAGTGTAGATAGAATTCCTTTCCAGTATTTATTTCTGCTAAATATTTGACCAAAATGAGTTCTTAGTGCATATATTTTTCCGTACCATTTAAAGCGTACGTCCCCTAGTTTGACAAGTAAATGAATGTCCATAGAGAGATATAAGTCACCTATTGGAATTTCCAATTCCCAGGAAAGGTTTTACTGAGATTTTCATATCCTTTTATGGGCGCGGCCATTTTTGGCACTGTTGCCAGGGATGGCATCTAGCTAGGAATTTGTCAGAGGTCATCTTTCGCATTAGTTTAGTTTGATAGTCAAAATTTTCAAAATCTTTCAAGCCACTACTTACCGTATTGCATGCATAGAAGAAGAAGAGATGCACTGGGAAGGTTCCTCCCTAAAAATCTATTTATTGAAATACCATTTGACCCAGTTGACAACGAACCTAAGGAAAATCCATTCGCTCTGTTATTCCAGCAACCAAACATGGCAAATAATCCACCAAATAATCCACCTCCTGCATTTGAGTTTCGCATTGTTCCCCAACGTGATAATGACAATCTTAAAAACATTCCCTCTTCCTTGCTTCCAAAGTTTTATGGCCTAGTTACGGAGGACCCAAAAAAAATTCTATTTGAATTTGATGTCCTATGTCGCAGTTATGACTACAACACAAATGCTCATAAACTGAAGTTATTTCCTTCCACCTTGAAAGAAGGAGCTCTCAGATGGTTCATGAATCTAGGAAGAGGCATTGTAGATAGTTGGGTAGCCGTGCAGACGAAAAGGATAAGGAATATTGTAAGAGTGCCAGCAAAGGTGATGACATATTCCGAATTCAGCAGAAGGAGGATGAAAGTCTAGAAGATTATATTTCTAGGTTTTTGTTTTCACTAAAAAGGAACTCAAACCATACTCTCAACGAGGACTCTCAGAAATTTCTCTTTCTAAGGGGAATCAGTGATTCCTGTATAGATGCCATGGACCTGATGGGAGGAGGTGATATAACCCAACTGCCTTGGCATGACATAAAGAAAATATGTCTTAACTACTCTTGGACAATAGTTAAGAAAGGTCGAGGTCATCATGCCACAATGGGGAAATCTTCTTCTAGTGGAGTTTCCCAGATGGAGATAACAAATTTGCTATCTGACTTCAAGGAGGACATCATTAATAATGTGGCTACACAACTGGACACTATGCAAGCTCAAAAAAAATATGAGGAAGCTGAGGCAATTTTGGCAGAGTTTTGTCCATATTGCAGACAAAATAAGCGTGACTGCAGATGCAAGATGGTGGCTAATTTGGAAGCTACACAACTGCCTACTGACTTCAAGCTAGTAGGTGATGATGATCAAGTGTTGTTTGTTGCACAAAGGAGACCATGGGCCCAAAGACAAGGTATGCCTCAAGATCCTTTAACTTTTGGTAATCCTTATTCTGGCTATAATAACCAATGGAAAAATGCATATGGACCACCACCACCTTGGAATCCACCTCAACCAAGTTGGCCTAATTATCAGAACCCATAATGACAATCTCCTCAAGGAGGTTGGCAGCAGCCACAAGGGCAATGGATCCCACCTTCAGGAAATTGGCAACAAAATCCTCAATGGAGAGGCCCTCAGCAATGGCAAAACTAGTCCCCTGGATTCCTGCAGCTTCCACAGCCACAACCATAGGCCCTCATGCCACCTCCTACAGCAACTGCCACAAATCATGGCCCTCCGAAGCAAATGCCTATGCCTGCCCAGCCATTACCAAATCCCAATAATAAGCAACACCAGCAGACACAGTAGCCTGTGTATCTTGCTGAAGCAAACCAATATCGAGCCTATGCCTTAAACATTAATGACATCCATTTGAGGTCTAGAACTACTTTACCTACTCCAAAGCTGCCTCTGATTACTGAAATACTAGATTCTCCCCTTGAAGAATCTACTACACCTGTTGTTTCCATTGAGCATATATCTATACCTAATATGGTTTCTAAGGAGCCTATTTTGCAAAGTCAAGACAACCCACCTTTTCCTCAGAGGTTGCAAAGTACTGCATTTAAATCCATGGAAGAACCCACTTTTGACATTCTAGATTAGCTCAAGAATGTACAGATTCAAATCCCTTTATTTCAAGCTATTAAAGATGTTCCCATTTTTGGAAAAGCTATTAAAGAAGCCTATTTGAAAAAGCCTGGACGAAAGAAAAATGATCCCCAAATGATTCATGTCTTAAGGAAATTGGCTGATATAATGTTGGGAAATGGAGTCATTCCAAAGTATATTGATCCTGGAAGTCCTGTAGTGTAGATACATATAAATGGCCAAGTTGTAAAAAATGTTTTGATTGATTTAGGTGTTGCCATTAATGTCATGACAAAGCACACTATGGAATCCTTGAATTTTTCAAACATTAGGTATACACCCACAATTCTATAGCTTGTAGATAGCTCCACAGTTAAACTTGATGGGATGGTGGAAGATGTAATTGTCACTCTTAAATCTTGGGAGTATCCTACTGATTTCACAATATTATCAGTTAAGACAACTTTAGGAGGGTATCCAGTTATCCTTGGTAGACCATGGTTAGCAACTGCAGATGCTTTTATAGGATGTCGTTCTGGAGATATGACCATTTCTGATGGACAGTCCACAAAGAAATTGGCCTTGTATCCGCCTGCTAGACCTCAACCAGATTTGTCCCAACCTGTTTGGCCAGATGTGGAGGAAGAAACTGAAGAAGCCAATTCTTTGGCTCAATTAATGATGCTTCAAAATGATCCATTCTCACAACCCCAGAGTGAGGATGCTCTGCTTTTTCAAATTCTATAATACAACTCTGATACGGGTAGTTCATCTGATCCAAATGGCAGTCATCTTCAATGTTTCCTACAATAACCAAATTCTGAGAACTCATTGTTTAAACCTCCAGAAATTTTTCATAACTTTCTTCTACAAGAGGTACACACATTACCTGTAGATTCCATGAGTAATTTCACTAAGTAGATAGAATTGTCTCCAGGTCATTGTTTGAATGTTAATAGCAAGCTATCACAATCTTAGGAGATTGACTTATTAAAAATGCTACAAGATCAGCATAAGGCTTTTGCATAGGAATATGGGTACATGCAAGGAATAGATCCTCGAGTTTGTACTCATAGGATATATATCAAAGAAGATTGTTCACCAGTTAGGCAACCTCAAAGAAGAGTAAATCCAACACTTAGAGAAATAGTTAAAATTGAGCTTCAAAAGTTGCTTGATGCTAGTTTTATTTATCCAATCTCTGCCAGTCAATGGGTTTATCCATTAGTTATTGTCCCCAAGAAAGGTGGAAAATGGAGAGTGTGTAGATTACAGGGAGTTGAATAGTGCCGCTAAAAAAGATCACTTCCCACTACCTTTTATAGACCAAGTACTAGACTCACTATCTGGCAAAAGATATTTTTCCTTTTTGGATGGTTACAGTGGATACAACCAAATAAAAATCACCCCTAAAGATCAAGATAAGACCACTTTTACCTGTCCATGGGGAACATTTTCTTATTCAGTCTTGCCTTTTGGTCTCTACAATGCACCAACAACATTCCAGAGAGCAGTAATTAGTATCTTTGTTGATATATCTCATTATTGTATGGAGATTTATATGGATGATTTCACTACCTATGGAGTCACATTTGAAGAAGCACTGATGATTTTAGAAAAGGTATTGAAAAGGTGCAGAGAGAAAAATTTGTCTCTAAATAGTGAAAAGTGTTTTCTAATGATGGAAGAAGGTATTGTTCTAGGTCATCATATTTCAAGCAGTGGAATTCAGGTCGACCCTACTAAAATTGAAGTAATTTAGAATTTACAAACTCCTGCAAAACAAAAAGATGTCAGAAGTTTCCTTGGCCATGCAGGGTATTATAGAAGATTTATAAAAGATTTCAATAAAATTTCCAGCCCACTTTATGCTTTATTAACAAAGGATTCTCAATTCGAGTGGACAGAGGATTGTGCAAAATCCTTCCTGCAACTAAAGGACTTGCTTACTAAAGCCCCTGTTCTTCAAGGTCCAAAATGGAATTTTCCTTTTCACATACATGCTGATGCATCTGATTTTGGTATAGGAGGAGTTTTAAGTCAAAAAGAGAATTTAATTGAGCATGCTATTTACTTTATAAGCAAAAACCTTCAAGGTCCTGAGCTCAATTATACTGTTACAAAAAAGGAATTGCTTGCAGTAGTGTATGCTTTGAATAAATTTAGGAATTATGTCACAGGTTATCAGATATTCGTCCATACTGACCATGCAACAATCAAATATCTGATGAAAAAATCTGTTATTTTTGGTAGATTGGCACGATGGCTCCTGTTGTGATAAGAATTTGACATTACAATCATTGACAAACCAGACAGAGCTAATGTTGTAGCTGACTTTTTATCAAGACTTCAATCAGCTTCACCTGTTGAACATGAGGTCATTGATGATAGGTTTTCAGATGAACATTTGTTCTCTATTGTTGCACATACTCCATGGTATGCAGACATTGCCAATTATCTAGCAGCAAATAGAATACCAGCTCACTTTTCCCCAAAAGAAAAGAAGTTGTTAATAGAGAAAAGTTTTAATTTTTCATGGATTGCAAATTGTCTATTTTATACTGGACCTAATCAAGTAATGCGAAGATGTGTAAGAGAAGAGGAGACTTATAATATCTTGTATGCTTGCCATGATGAACCATGCGGGGGACATTTTGCAGCAAAAAGAACATCAATGAAGGTTCTTACAACAGGGTACTACTGACCAACACTACATAAGGATGTTGTGGCCTATACAAGGAAATGTGACAGATGCCAACGTATGGGAAAACCAACCAAGTTAGATGAAATGCCACTATATCTGCAGGCAATAGTCACCCCTTTTGATAAATGGGGGATGGATTTTGTAGGACCAATTGATCCACCATCAAATGGCAAGTCATACATTCTAGTTTGCACGGACTATGTAACAAAATGGGTAGAGGTGAAAGCTATGACTCATGCTCGGGATAACAAAGTTGCCGAGTTTCTGTATGAATAAATTTTCACTAGATTTGGAGTTCTTAGAGAGCTTGTAACTGATCAGGGAGCTCAATTCACATCGACTCTGATCACTGCACTAATGAATGACTATAAAATCAAACATAGGAAGTCCAGTCCCTATCATCCTCAAGCTAACGGTCAAGCAGAGGTAACAAACAGGGAATTGAAACAATCCTCACAAAGATAGTGCAGATCCATAGAAAAGATTGGAGCAATAGACTTCCTGAAGCAGTTTGGGCCTACAGAACTACATGGAAGACAACAACTGGGTTTACACCTTTTGAGCTGCTTTATGGGAAAACAGCTATGTTGCCCATTGAATTTGAGCACAAAACTTTGTGGACAGCACTTGAGCTCAATATGGAAATATCTAAAGCACAGAAAGATCGGCTCCTACAGCTAAATGCTCTGGATGAAATGCGAAAAGCCGCCCTACAGCACACAAAAGCAATCCAACAGCGAAGGACGAAATGGCATGATCAACACATCAAAACTTGAAAATTTTTTGCTGATGATTGGGCTCTGTTATATGATTCCAGATATCAAGAGAACCAAGGTAAGCTCACAACATGCTAGCTTGGCCCATATGAAGTTGAAAATGTGTTCGACAACGGAGCTATGCAACTGGTGACAATTGATCCAGTTCACTTCAAATTGCTAGTTAATGGCCATCGACTCCGGTTGGTACCATAAACCAGTCTCAAAGGAAGACTTCATGCAGCAGTTCGTTTAGGTTCCTTCTGCTACTCTTCCTACAGCCGAAGGCTTTAGCCTTTCTCCTGCAGCTTCACAGTAATTTTAAAAAACCATGCCCATAATAAAGGTTTTCTTTTCAAAAGGAAACCCTTTTTCTTCATTTGCATTAATCGCCCCCATCTCACTTCTTTACCTTCAATCCATCCATCCCATCCATCCATTTCATTCATTCATGTCGACCGCCCACATCACCCATCCACTTCATCCATCCACATCACCCTTAATTAAGATATTATTCCCAACTGTCAATTCATGCAGACGCCGTCATCTTTCTTCACACGTACGTGCAATTATCAAAGGCACGCCATGTCTTTTCTAATTGCATATTTGATTTATTTTATTCTATTCATTTACAGCTATGACAGTACCAGTCATTATTGCAAAATCTCTGCCTATTCTTTAGTACATGTGAGGACACATGTCATACTCTAAGTAGGGGGCGGGGTAATCCACCTTTTAAAACCTGCCTTTTCGCCGCTGCCATAACTGCACAAATAACCTTTCTTTAATCCTTTTCTAGTACTTTCCAAATATGATCGCATATCCTTCTTTATTGCATGTTTTTCTTGTAAACTATGATTAAGACTGCTTGTTCAAAAAGCTCATTTTTTGAAAAGAAGGAAATGTGACGGCACGATAGAAGAAAAATCAGAGCAGAAAATTTTGAATTTCCAGCAAAGAGTTGAAATCAGCTAAAGGGAAACTGTAAACATGGGCGGTCAAGTGGTGCATCATGAGCCTGTAGCCCATGAGCTATTGTTGCAAAATCTTTAAACGGTCCACGCATTCAGCCTCTGTGGATGGTTGAATTATTTCTTGAGTTTAAATACTTTTGATGAAGAGGTTGCTGGAGAATTTTTGAGAACCCTTTTTGAAGGGGAAGCTACTGTATGGGGTCTAACAGTTGTTGTGACTGAAGACAGAATTGCTGAAGTAACCGGGCTTCCAGCCATTGGAGAAACTTTTCTTCAGATGCTGCCGCTGCAAGGGCTGAGTTTTCAATGCCCACTGATGGACCTTTGGAAGTCTCCAAGCAGGGATGCAAATGGGTATCGTTGCCTCCTCGATATTCTGAGTATGATGCTTATATAATCAGGTATTTAACTTGTGAAGGTCGTTTCTCCTACCTGCATTCTCATCATTTCAAATTATTAAGTCATATGAGGCATGGGTTAGTTGTGAATGTTCTAAATTTTTTGTTAAAATTTTTTGAGCAAAGTGCCCATGTGACCCAACAGGGGAAAGATAATTTTGTAACTCACCATGGCCTTATTAAATTACTGATTGAGCGCTCTTTAAGAGATGTTTCACCTCTTTCCTAGCAACAATTCATTGCCCAAAAGAGCTTGCAAATTCCACAACCCCCTAGGGTACTTACCCCACAGCCTCAGAAAAAGAAGAAAGAAATTGCATCTACCAGTAGAACAGGGAAAGGGTCATCTACTCCTGTAGCACCTGGTCCTACAGCTTTCACACCTGAATCCTCTGCTAGGGTACAAACTAGGTTTGCCGCTAGGAGAGAGAAGGGTAAAACAAAGGCAGAAGGGCCCCCTGAATCTGACCCTCGTTCTTAGAAAAGATAATGTCCTTCTCTTGCAGCATCATCCCCTGCAGCCGTCTCTCCTACAAAAACACCCGTTGCTATCACTAGTTCACCGTCATCTTCTGGTAGGGCAGAGCCCTTTGAGTAGACAAGAAAGAGGAAGGCTACTAGAACGCCTCCTACAACTGCATCAGTACCAAGAAGAGTTTCCACAAGGAAACAATCCAAGACCTCCCCTGCTCCACCTCAACCAGGGTTATTATAATTTTAGAAGGGTCTGTTGAGTCCGAATTTAATGTGTCTGAAAATGCTGCACAAAATTCATTCATTCCTGAAGAGGAACAAGTTAAGACTAAAGAAGTGGAGAAAAATGAGCAAGGGTTACCAAATCTTGATGACTTGGCTACCGCTGCTATGCAGTTTTCAAAGGAAGCACAATCTTCTCTATCACAGCAATCAGAATTCATTTTGCAGCAAGAGCAAGAACAGGCTAAACAATTGAATGTGTTTAGTGAAGTTACATTTAACCCTGCAATTTGTAAAGCCATTGTTGTTTATAAGAAGACATTTTTAATTGAGTTTCTGGAATATGTTAGAACTAATTGGGAACTAGTTACATTGCAAACCCTAACTTTTTGACACATAGTCCAGACTGACATGCAACAAAATCTATGGGAAGTAGAAAGGAAGAAATTGAAAAAGGAAATTGAAAGTCAAAAACAGGAAATTGTTGAATTGAAAACAAAACTGGATGAAATGTTAAAAGTAACTGGTCAGATTATGGAATGCAGACCACCACCCAGAGTTTATGCTCTGTGTCTTAAGGAATAGTTTTTATGGTTCCAATTGATGAGAATTTCTAGAAACCAAGATCCTATACTTCATACTACCAAAGAATTTTATGAGGCATACCAGGCAGCCGCTAACTGGTTAAGGAATTCTTTGTGTGAATTCTACTTACATGGCTTTTTAATTCCATTTGAAATAGAATGGAATCCTCTTCTATATATTGGTGATATTCATTTGAGAGCATTTATGTCATGGGCAGCAAATGAAGTGAATTATGGCAGGCAGTGGGAAAAATATGAGGAAGCTGAGAAAACTGAGCCTGTTCCATTATGCTCTCAAAGTTCAAACCCCCATGTAATGTTGAAAGATTGGTTTGCTCTGACATATGGCATTAATAATGTTACAGCCAGAGAGAAGATATTTGATATCAGGAAACAGGTATATGATGAATTTCAGGCACATCAATATTCATTTTGGAGACTAGCATATACCAGAAGTGAGAAAAGATGGGAAAGATTAACTATTGGATTAAGAAGGTCCAAACTTCACAGTCCCCTAAATTTCACAGCAGCTCTTAAAAGGTCAAGTAGATACATACAATTGGGACTTCAGATGAGACTTGAACTATGGTTGCCATTAACATTCAGACCTCCTATACTAATGTGGCCCCTCTATCCTCACCAGGCTACAAATCTTAATGATGATTTAGAAGAGTGGAGGTATGAAAGGTGTCAGGATTTTAGAGGATTTTATTACAGGTTTGGAAATCCATTTCAGAGTCATACAGCAGCCACTGACTTCAGGGAAACCACCAGGAAAGTTAATGCTGGAGGACTAGCATTGGGCTAAGTAGGGGGCAGAAGTATGAGCTTAAAATATGCTCATAGTTTGGATATTATGATGGAATCTTAATTTCTTTACTTTTGTTATTTTATGGCTAATTAAACTTTGTTGAAACCTTTTATGGGGATATCCTGTAGCATAATATTTTCATATTCCTATAGCTTACTGTGTTGACTTGATTACATTTATTACCCCGTTGACTCCCTAAATGACTGGTATATTGCATATAGTTTTTTGAATGATGAAATAGATTTAAATGTGTGATTAATGAACAGATATCGTGTATGTGCCATACACCTTTTCCTTTGCATCTGTTACCTTTTGTTTCGCAGGTTGTTGAAGAATGATCGAGTCAAGCGCAATCGCTCTCAGCCTTGCAGTAAAGTCCATTTCCTGCATGACTTCGAGGAAGCTCTGATAAAGACTCTTTGACCGAAACCGTTGGGAAAGATTTCTAATGTAGTCAATCTGGAAAGAGTGGAGCACTAGATTCTCTCTGAATCAGGTTGAACGCATAAATTCATTTATGAAGTTTGTTCCTTGATTTTGGGATGTACTTTACTTCCACGTCTTTCTTTGATGGGTTAGTTAGTTGTTCTTCTATTTTAATAAGATACTCCTCCTGCGCGAGTGAGTAGAGGATAGTTATAGTGAGAAAAAGATGATAGTTAGAGTGAGATAGAAGCATAGTGATAGCAGATATCACGTAAGAGTCAGTATGATAATGAGAAGCAGAATCTGTATGATCAGAGACAAAGTTTGTTGTTAGTTTCCACATCAATAAAGCAATGTATGCCATTTTGTTTTCATGAATAAAGTTTGATGAAGTTCTAAGTTCAGCATCTATTTAATCAAGAGATGCTTGCTAAGGGGGCCCACTTACTAAGTATCTGTAGCTAGTTAGTTAGTTGTTCTTTTCTGTTGATCTTCAGTTAGCTTCCATCTTTGAATTTTTTATACAAACTCAGTCTTGTACTGCTCCTGCAGCATAGAGAATCCATCCCTGTGACTATTCCTACAGCATAAGGCCAGTCTATAGTTTGTGCTTCAGTCGTAGCTATTATGGTTTCTATTTTAATCAAAGCATAGTGGAGTTAAAGAACTTTGCATTACCTTCCTGTAGTGTAGATAGAATTCCTTTCCAGTATTTATTTCTGCTAAAGATTTGGCCAAAATGAGTTCTTAATGCATATATTTTTCTGCGCCAGTTAAAGCGTACATCCCCTGGTTTCACAAGTAAATGAATGTCCATAGAGAGATATAAGTCACCTGTTGGAATGTCCAATTCCCAGGAAAGGTTTTATTGAGATTTTCATATCCTTTTATGGGCACGGCTAGGGCTTATAACACTTATCATGCCAGAGACGTGACCCATAAGAAATCTTGGTCTTGGATGTGCCACTTCGAGAATAACCATACGTGGCCGAAGTCCTCCAGTTAGAATGGTTAATGTCTCTCCTCAGCCAGTAATAGTACAACTACACTCACCAATAGTCACAAGTAGAGACGCACATAATTTTATAACTGAGCCCTACATTAGTAGTGATGATGAAGATACATTATCCAACCTACCTAGGTTATTCAAAGATACCACCCTATGTATGATTAGCACCATATCCTTTGAACTAGATAGTGAAAATCATGAGATCTGCTTAGTCTACCCCCAACTGATTGACTATGACCAATGAGGACCACCAGTTCTCGATACATTCAAAAATGATGAAGCGCTCCTAGAATTCATGGGATTGAGAGACAAAATTCCAGATGGAGATCATAAAGCAGGCTTTATAATGGAGTTGGACACACACGCCTACTACGGGGAAACAATTGAATCCTTCAGTCACAAAAGTGAGAAACTAAGAATCATATCCAAGTCTTTGAGTGAAAACCACACCATGGCACTCTCTGACAAGTAAATAGTAAAAAGAAAGGATGTATCCCATGGTGAAAACCTCTTCTGAGGCACCTAAGGATGAAGGATTCAATCTCCCCCTAAGAGCTATTCATCAAGAGAAGTTAGCAGTCTTGGCCGAAAGATGTAATCCAGTCAACCTAGGAACAGAGGAGACCCCACATATCACATTCTATGCAGAATCACTATTATCAGAAGAGCAAGAACTCCTAGCAGCATTCCTAAGGGAAAGACAAATAAACTTTGCATGGAGTTATGTTGATATGCTAGGACTTGATCCAAATACTATGGTCCACCACCTAGCAGTGTATCTAGATGCAAAAACTTTCAGACAAAAGCTTTGCAAAATGCATCCTCAAATCACTTTGTTAGTCAAAATGGAGCTCAAAAAGCTATTAGATGTTGGATTCATCCGACCAATTGATTATCCAGAATGGGTATTGAACTTGGTACCTATTTCAAAACCTGATGGAGCTATCAGAATCTATACAGATTTTAGAGATTTGAACAAAGTATGTCCCAAGGATGACTTTCCACTTCCCAATATCAATATGATAGTGGACATGACAGAAGGGCATGAGATGCTATCACTAATGGATGGATTTTCAAGATACAACCAAATTATGATAGCAAAATAAGACCAACATAAGATAGATTTTACTTGTCCATGGAGGACCTATTGCTGGAACATGATGCCATTCGGCCTAAAGAATGCAAAAGCAACATATCAACGAGCCATGACATTAATCTTCCATGACATGATTCACAAGATAGTTGAAGACTATGTCGATGACATCCTAGCCAAATCAAGAAAAATATAAGATCATATCTAGCAACCTTAAGTGCTATCTTTGACAGATTGGAGGAATACAAAGTCAGACTAAATCCCAAGAAGTGCATCTTCGGCGTACAATCAGGTAAACTGCTAGGATACATAGTGTCCATGAGGGGTATTGAGGTGGATCCGGCGAAGGTAAAAGCAATCCTTGAGATGGAAGCACCAAAGACATTAAAACAACTGAGGGGCCTCCAGGGCCGACTTCAATCCATTTAATGGTTCATAGCACAACTGGCAGACAAGTAGAACCCATATTCGCACCTTCTCCACAAGGGGGTATCATATAAATGGGATACAAAATGCAAATAGGCATTCAACAAAATAAAGGAATATCTACTGACACCTCCAGTGTTAATGGCACCTATCCCGAGAAAGCCATTGATCTTATATGTGTCAGCAACAATAGCAGCCCTAGGAGCTCTTTTGGCTCAGCATGATGAAAATAGAATGGAGAGGGCTATTTACTATATCAATAGGAAAATGGTTGGCCATGAGCTAAATTACTCCATCGAGAAAGCTTGCCTCGCAGTAGTATTTGCATCCCAAAAATTCAGACATTACATGTTGGCACACAAGATAAAGCTCATTGCAAAAATTGATCCCCTCAAGTATCTACTATCAAAGGCAATGCTCACAGGCAGAATGGAAAAATGGGTAATGATACTGTCAGAGTATGATATCGAGTATGTTGAAAGAAAAGCCATCAAGGGTTAAGTTATTGCAGACCAATTAGTAGAAGCACCTATGTAATATGAGAATGCCCTTGTCTCAGAGTTTCTAGATGAGTCTATTTTTAACCTCAACGTTGCTGATCCCTGGAAACTATACTTCGATGGTTCATACACAAAACATGGCTCAGGAGCTGGTGTCTTCTTCATCACTCCACAAGGGGATTGCATACCAAAGTCATACAAATTGGCATTTCCTTGCACCAACAACATAGCGAAATATGAGGCTTTGACTATAGGTCTCAGAATAGCAATGCAATGGAATATCATAGCTCTCAAAGTCTATGGTGACTCACAGTTGATCATAAATTAGGTCAATAATGAATATCAGACAAAGGATGACAAACTAACCCCATACAAAAAAATTGTGGAGACTCTAAAGGAATCCTTCATCGACATAACATTTGAGAAGATTCCAAGAACCAACAACAGAGCCGCTGACGCCATGGCTACAATTGGGTCTCTAGTAGACATCCCTCACAATGTGCTGAAATATGAATTTTTGATCAAGAAGCTTCTCCTTCCCACATTTGAGGTACCAGAACTGAAATATGTGTGTCAAATTGTTGGTCTTGGCAATCCTTGGTATCATGACATCTATACATATCTTCGAATTGGAGTCTTACCTACTGACCTACCATCAAGCCTAAAATGAACCTTTATCAAAAAGGCATCCATATTTGTCATCCTAGGTGATACCTTATACCATAGAAGCATAGAAGGTACCTTGTTGCATTGTCTAAATGTTGAGGAGGCATTAACCGCTCTAACTGAGGTTCATAATGGTATATGTGGCTCACACTCGAGCGAAATAAACATAGCCAAGAAACTGCTTAGGCTGCGGTACTATTGGCCCACAATGGAGAAAGAAGCACATGATCATGCTAAAAGGTGTTTACAATGTTAGTAGCGTGGGGACCTCATCCATGCTCCAGCTCAAGAGCTTCACCCGATTATTACACCATGGCCCTTTTCATAGTGGGGACTCGATCTCATTGGAAAAATCTCATCCACCTCATCTAATGGCCACAAATTCATTATAAATGCAATTGAGTACTTCACAAAGTGGGTGGAAGCCATACCCATGACATATATCACTGGGAATAAAATCTCAAAATTCATCCTGAACTATCTCATCTGTCGTTACGGTGTTCCACAAGCCATTATCTCATATAATGGGACACCATTCAACAATCAGAATGTCCATGACTTGTGTGAGAAATTTAAAATCTAGCATCGCTTCTCCACCTTGTACTATCCCCAAGGCAATGGCCAAGCAGAAGCCACGAACAAAACCATGCTCAAAATCCTCAAGAAAATAGTCAATGACGTAGGTCATGACTGGCACTTGCAGCTTAATCCCACCCTCTGGGTTTATCGAACAAGCATCCGCACACCCACTGGTGCCACCCACTTCTTCCTAATGTACGGATCAAAATTCGTACTCCCCATTGAGATCGATCTCCCATCCCTAGAAATATCACTACAAAATCTCATCACTGATGAAGAATATCGGGTTTCATGACTAAACGAGCTGGAGTTACTGGATGAGATAACGATTGATGCTTTGAATCACTTACAAGTCTATCAAAATAGACTCAAATGAAGCTACAAGAGGATCAGAAGTAGGACTTTCCAAGTCAAAGAACTAGTCTTAAAAGAAAATCAGAAGAGTGTCCCAAATGCCAGTAGCAAAGGCATGTTTAAACCCAATTGGTTAGGGCCTTTCATCATCACATCAAGATATAAATTAGGGGCATATCAACTATCAAAACACAAAGGGGAACCTTTGCTGGAGCCCATGAATAGCTCCCATCTCAAAAAAATTTATGCCTAATTCTTCTAGGTATAAAACCAAAAATTCAAAAAAAATCAGAAAAAGTCTTGAAAAAATGGTTACTTCGGCGAAAACCTGGCAAACAGGTGTCTTGCTAACAACATTTTTTTTTTAAAAAAAAGCAAAAAATGCAAAAAAAATAGAAAAAGGATAAAAAAATCATCCTCTAGTGAAAACCACTTCGGTGGCACTTTGGGCAAGTACCTCGGTGAAAACCTAGCAAACAGGCGCCTTGTGTAAATAAGCACTTTCCATCCACCAGGACCTTTACAACTTATTCATCATTATCCCTCCATTCCGCTTCCATCATCCATCTCATCCATATCTCCATTCATCACTCATCCACTTGCATCCGCACCATAGCTTGGTCCTGTGTTCGTATCATGATCCCTCCTAGTACTACTCGACCCATCCTCAAGGACAACTTGTCCTGCCTTTATCAGAGTGGCCTATTACATCACACTGGGGGCACATTCTCATCAAATTGGATTTGTGTATGGTCTTAAAGTCCTCAAAATCAGAAAATCCAAAAACATCAGAAAATCAAAAAATCTAAACACATCAGAAAATTAGAAAAATCCAAAAACATCAAAACATCAGAAAATCCAAAAATAGGTCAAAAAGTTATTCAAAAATCCAAAAAAAAGGTCGTCTTGTCGAACTACATCATCTCTGAGCTAGAACGTAGGCAAGCTTGATCTTTGATCATCCCCCAAGACATTTGGGTTAGTCCTATAGGAGTCTGTCATAATAAACTGACATCTCATCATGTATATCATCATCTGTAAATTGGTCAAGTCGCCAGTCGAACTATGTGGTCTCTGCATGTATAACGTAGGCAAGGCTAATCTATCGATCAGCCCTCGAGGCCCCTAGGATAGGTCTTTAGGTTAGTATCTTGGTCAAAATCTCATAAAATCCCAAAAACATTAGAAAACTGAAAATCAAAACATTTGTAAAACTTTGAAAAATACCAAAAATAGCCTCAAAACATTTAAATATATGAAAAAAATCCATCTACCTCATCTCGCTTACACCCACAATAAACACCATTCATAATAAACTAATCGTCATCCTCAACCTTTGGTGAAACAGTTAGAAACAAGTCTAGCAGGTTAAAAGTAAATCTCAAACGCGTCAAGCCTCAAGTCTAAGTTAGTATGTAAACAAGTTGGTCAAGTCTTTGTGTCGATAGTCCATCATCCAAATAGTCCCATATCAATCATCTGATAACATCATGTCCTAGGATGAATCCTTCCTCCAGGGCATGTGCAGGATCATGGTATGCCAAACAGGCCCTTAAGTGGCAAAAAATTCAGAAAAATCAGTGTTAGGCAACTTGACGTAAATATTTGAATAAGTTATCTATATTATTTCAAAAATATGTCAAAATAGAATTTGTAGAAAATTGAATGTAGTTTCTAAAATACTAGGTTTATTTAAAAATAAATAAAATCTATTTGGTGAAAATTTGAAATTTCAATGCAGTAGTACTTAAATTTCATGGAAAAATAAGAAGTAGGTGTCTGTCTGACCACCCTAACCATAATAAAATGATAATATTTTTTGTAATATTTTATATATAAGTAGAGGACCTCATGTCCGGATGTGATGCATATTTTTTGTAATTTTTTCCAAGTAAATAATTAATTATGAATTTTTATTACAACTTTTAGAAAATATAAAACTCGCCTATCCACCACCTTAACTTGGTCAAAATTCATGAAATTTATTTTTATTTTTTTAATCCTATAGTATGTAAAGCATAGAATGTGACGCATGTTTTGGATTCAAAAATATGATACCGCTTTGAAAGTTATAGATGTTTTTCAATCAGCCTATCGATCAGGACTTTAGTCGTAATTCTAATAGAAAATGAATAATAATTATTTATTAAATTCAAATTAAATCATAATTTATATTTTTGGAAAGCTGAGAACCTCCTCTAAAAACCCTTTTCATTTCATTAATTTTGGGTGAAAAAAAGTCGTCAGCCACATACCCTACGAATATTGCCACTTTTTTGCATACCATGATCCTGCACATACCCTACAAGGGGAATTATTTATCAGAAAGAACACTTTGGATAAACGAAATGACATGCCGCCATCCACTAACATGTCCTAGGATGCATCCTTCCTACAATGGGCATTATCTTTTGGCAATAAGTTTCGGTTCTTATCCTTAAAAACACATTTCCTTTTGGTTAGCGGTATTGAAGAACATTGACTTGTTTGCGTACTTGGTCTTTTTGTTTTGACTTATCTTATTGTGCTCAGTCCAAGGACCTCTCGATGATATCCTAACATCAAGTTTGATCATCATCCCTACCTCCCTACTTGATTTTAGTGTGTGCGCTGCCTCTACCAAAAGCAAGAGGATGTCTAGGATTTCCCACCCTGGTACAAAACCATTATGTTCAGGTGACATTATTTTCCCGAGAACCAATTTGAGCCTATTTTCCAATACCTTTTCTACCACCTTATAAATTGTATTGCATAATGAGATGGGTTTGTAGTCAATGAAGGAATTGCAAGTTTGCTTCTTTGGGATCAAAGCTATTATAGAATTGTTCAAGTTTCTCAAAAACCATTTAGACTTCCTAAAATCCTTGACAAGACTGCACAAGTCATCCCCCAAGAAGTTCCAATATGATTGAAAGAATTTGGTAGTGAAACCATTCGGCCCTGATGCCTTGTCCGGATGCATCTGGAATAGAGCCACCTTAAATTATTCCTTTGACACTTCACCACAAAGGATAATATTATCAGCTTCACTTACCTTTTTACTTTCCCCATCAAGGAAGCCACTATCCAACATCTATGACCTTTGTTTTCCAAGTAAGTGCATGAAAAAATCAACTACTGCAAAACCAACCTCTGAAAAACCGTGAGTCGTGTGTCCCCTCAGGGTCATTATTTGCTCAGTCTTATTGGCTTCCCTCTTTCCTAACACCGAAGTGTGAAAAAAATTTGAATTCACGTCACCTTTTGACACTAAGCCATACTTATCTTGACTTGTCCCTCCAATATATTTCCTCTCTCTTGAGGAGTTTGGCCAGCTTGGCCTTTAATTATTTTTCTTTGTGGAACTCCTCATTTCTCATTCCTTTAGTAATTATTTTCCCATTAAGGGCTTCCTGCTCACTTTCCACGTTATCATTCTCCACAATTTTTTTTTTGTAAATTTTCCTTATTCCAAATCTTTAGCTTTTGCTTAATGGCGTGCAATTTACTGACAATCTTAAAACTTATCGAGCCCCCAACTCTTGTCTCCTTCCACCATTTCTCTAGTAGAGTGATTAGGATTTTATTCCACCACTAGATGTTTTGGAATTTGAAGCTTGTATTTACCCCAATTGGTTGGTCAATGATTGTTAGTTCCATTAGAAAGTGATTAGATACTGACATTGGAAAAATGGTAGCATGCACGTGCAAACCAGATTCATTCCAATGTGAGGAGATTAAGAACCTATCTAGTCATTCCATAATTGTGGTGAAGTCTTTCAACATATTTGTCTAGGTAAAGATGCCATTCTCCATTGGGAAATCAATAATGTTAGCTTATGCCATGAAATTTCTTAAATCAATGGAGGCCTAAGAAACACAACGAGTCCCTTCACTCTTCTTCGTCAGCTCCAGGATAGCATTGAAATCCCCTTCAATTATCAGAAACTCCCCAAGGAATGGTCAGGAAAATTCAAGCACTGATTCGCACAAGGAAGCCTTCTCCTTTGTCTTCATCATACCATATATGTTAATAATCACAAAGCTGTAGTTCAACACCAGATCATAGACCTTCACCACCAGCCAATTAGCAGTGGAACCCATTACCTCTACTGAGACCAGAGCATCTTTCTATAGAATGCCCAATCCTCCTGCAACACCCTAGGAGTCTTGAAAGAAGTTATTCCATGGCCGACAATACCTTGCAAACCTCATTCCTTCTTCCCCTGTCAACTTAGTTTCTTGTATCAAAACTAGATTGCTTGTTCTTTTCTACAGTTTGTGCTTGACAAGGTACCTCTTGTCAAGGGCCCTTAGGCCCCTGATATTCCCTGTGGTGATTTTAATTGCTTCCCAAGGGAGGGCTTCCCTCCCTTGGTACTCAAGAATTTGGTAATGCTAGGGTACTTCTTCACAGTAGCCTCCTCCTCCCTCAATTGCTTGAAAGATTTTCTACCCCTGGAGTTACTCAATTTGCCAATTTTTCCCACACCCAGATATTTGCTAGCTGATTGTGAAATGCATCTATCCTCAATGATGTCTAATGTGTCATCCAGACCTTCATTCAAGTCAAGATCAATGTTTTCCGATGAGGCAACCTCCTCGTCCTCTTCAAGTGCCCGACCATGACTCATTTCCAAGCCCAAGGGATTAGACTAGGGGACCTCCCCCTGTTCACCATCCTTTACCACATTTGAGGAAATTTCAAGGTATTCTCTTATCCCCCCACCGTTCGGTGCCACCTCCACCTAATTTTTCTTCATTTCCAACACTATGGGAATGGGCCTCTATTTGGATATAGGCTTTTCCTTGGATGTAATTTTCTTCGTAGAGCCCAACCTTCCTTTGCAACATTCAGATTCTTGATGGTCCTAAGATCCGCAAATGAGACAAAAAAAATTTGATTTCTCCACTTCTATCTCCCAATACCATCTGAACCCCTCCACAAGCAAACACACTTTCTTTGGAATGGTATCAATTTCTTTGATTTTAGCCTTGCATATTTGTAGAGATCCCCTTCCAGAATACTCATGTCAGTCTCCATTAAGGTACCCAACAATCGGCCAATTTTCTCTAGACAATCGCTTTCCCAATATTCCATTGGTAGATTGTAATGCCTAATCCACATAGGCTCTTCATACAGATTCGTCTTTACTAGGTCAAAATTGTGACACCAGGGCTGCATTAGAGGGGGGAGCCATTCATATACCACAAATCGCCCTTCATGCACCTTCTTTTTTCTTCCTCATTTATGAAACACCACCATGAAGAAGCCTTTAGGCAAGAACCTTAACAACACTTCTGTTTTCCAGTTTTCTTTGATCCAACCACTGATTGTGGCTTTGTCTGTTCTTCCACCGATGAAGCAAAAAATCAATGCATAATCTCTTAAAATGGCTACATCAATTTCCAATAATTATTTTTTGGTTTCCAAGTTAGGGCTTGGTGACACGAACATCCCCTAACATTCCACTAGCCGAAACTCGGACCTAGTGTTCCAATTCCTTCTTGTTTCGAATTTCCCCCCCTTATATCGCCCCTTCTTCCATCCTTTACACCTTCTCCTAGGCTCTTTCCCTCAAAACATGAATGTTCAATTGAAATTTTTTACATATCCTCTCTGCGGGGTAGACATACTCTAGTTCTTCCGTTAAAAACCTAGATCTTTCTCTAGGGCATCCGACTCGAGAGTGTCATGCCTTTTCCTAGCTAGAATCTTATTATCCCCATCTACAGACAACAACTTCCTGTAGCTAGGGTGACACATATCTTTCCATCTTCCGCCTGTAAAAACCCATTGGGGGTGATAATCCTATTGTGAACCTACCTACCTGTCCTCGTCCACCTCATCTCCCCAATGAATTTTCCTACTAACCTCACTCCCCAAGCACTCGTCATCTCTCTTCTATGGCACACCATCTTTCCTTGATTCTCCTTCCTTAGCCCCAGTGCTTACTTGTGAATCTTCTCTGCCTTGCGCCATAATATATAATATATATTAATATATTATGTATTATAAATTAATATCATATTAATTTAATAAATAAATTTAATTTTATTATTATATTTATTTTTTATTTCTTGTGAATGTAGGTTTTTCACCAAAAATCAAGCTCTTTGTTCTTCACCTGTAGAAAAATAGAATATTATCAAATTTCTTTTTGAAAAATATGAGTGCACCAGATATTGAAGTCCTTGATCCAACAAAAAAAAAATTGAATTTTGATACATACAACAAAAGTTGTGTTATATGGTTTTCCTATGTGTGACTTGTAATTGGTTTGACTAAGAAACTTGACTAAGGAAAAAATATTCAATAAAACACTATGAAACCAATTCGAAGCACTATATATCATAGTTACAAATCTAAATTCAAAAAAAATAGAATTTTATCCTTCTTGGAAAAAAATTATTGCTTATATGGTGAGTGTCACTCCTCAAAAATGGTGTTTACTAAAAAAACTAGTTTTCGAAGGAGATGGAAAAAGAAGTGCAATATGATTCCAAAAATTTTGAAAAAAATATATTTAGAATCTATAGACAAAATACCACAAATCACTAGTTTGCATCATCTTCAAATTCCTCACAGTTTAGCTACTATAGGTGCCTGAAAGTGAAGATTTAGTTAGAAAAAATCAGTTTAGTGTCCAGCTGGGCCAAAAATTGTAAACCAGTATTGTGGGATCACCCTAATACAATGTATGTTTGAATTTTTCATCTTGATTTCACTAAGATTGTCTTGTGTTCATGGTTCTATTTGAAAGAAGTAGTTAAATTACTTTGAGCAGATAATTGTGATTTCAAGTGTGCAGAGTGGATCTATAAGAAGAATTTGATTGACAACAGGAGTGGATCTATTGGTGTAATGCATTAGCAGTTTGAATCCACTAGTTGAAATTTATTTGTTGATGAATTATTTTTATAATTATATATATGACTCCATGGCCCAAAATTAGGAACTGATTTGTCATTCATCGTAATGCATTCTCATAAACAAATTAAATTTAAAATAATTTCAATTTATGTTGTTGGGTTTATATTTGGTGTAGGGTTCTTCTTCCCAATTGATGAGTGGGTGTTGAGATACCAAAAATATAGCCAGATTTGAAGTTGTCAATGCTTTCCTTGGTATATTTTCATTGGGAATTATCTGCTATAAAAAGCAATGTCTATACATAATTGAGTTGAGTCTTTAGGCATTGTGAAGGGAGACCCCCCTTGGTTTTGCAAAACCCGAAGTGTAGGATATTTTAGTATTTGATTGAATATTGTCAATTGGCCAAATCCCTCTTTGAGTCTGAGCATAAGAAATTGGCTATTCTTTAGGACTCATTGGACTAGTTGATTTGGAACACAAACACTATGATCAATTACGAAAAATTAATTGTATCCCTAATCTACTTTTCTTCAATAATTAAATAAATTACTATTTATTTAATTATTTACCTTTCACTATTAATCTATAGTCAAATAGTTATTATTAAGTGTTTGTCTATTCATTAATCTTTCGATTCTTCTATAGTCAAATAAATTTTAAATTATATGATTATCTTTTGATATGTCTCCCTCATTAAATAAATGATTCAAATTAATTATTTAATACCTTTTTTTCTATTTCCTCCTATTTTATTAAAATGGTTGCATAAATCATTTTAATTAAATGCCCACTTTCCTTTTCCTCAAATAAATAATTTAAATAAATAAATTATTTATGCCTCCACTTAGTCAAAGATTCCTTCTCATGTATTAAAATATTTAATTTTTAAGTTCTCCATTATCTCCCTCCACTATCTGATTATTGAATCTCGGTTGTTAGTTGACTATGGTCTTTTCTCAATCTTGACCCTTCAATTTGTAACCTCTAGCTAATTCTCTGTGTTGTATGTCTTCTCATCTGTCGATCTTGGAATCTTTCTAGAAGCTCGATCTTGTCCGTCCATTTGAATGGCTATCTATAAAAGAAGCCTTCTCATCCATTTTCAATTTAACAGCCACATTTCTCCAAAAATTTTGCTATTTTGACATTGTCATTTTTAGGTATTCAAGCACTTCAAAATCTAAGGGAAAAGATTTGCAATTTGAGAAAGAATGGAGGAGAAGAAAGGGAGATGAATCAACTATGATAGGGGAGTTTACTTTTGTGTTTTTGTTCTTGTTTGCTCTCTTTTGATCATTTGTACTCTCTTGTTTGGATTTAAAATTTGGGCTTAGATCTTTTCTAGAGTGGTTGCTACTTTGGTCTTAGCCATTATTCACTTTCGATTCTTATATTTGGTGAACTTGATGTGAATCTTACAATTTTATAGAGAAATCTATTTGTTTTCTTCTTTGCTTTTGTTGTTTTCCAGGTTACAACCAAGAATTCACACAAAATACCATCATCTTCTTTTGAGCATAGACAAATAAGCACATAATATATTAAAAATAATTATCCAAGTTTTGTAGGGCTCACTCTTAGCTTTTTGGAACTTCAAACGGTTTTAAATTTTGTTAGGTTTTGAGAAAGTCATGTTTGTTTTAGTGGTCACAACCTTTTAAAATTTAGTTGTTAAGACCCACATTTTCTTTTGTTTATAGCATTTTTGTCGTACAAGATTTTTGCAACCTCTTTATGGGTTTTGAAGATTTATGTCTTAGCTTAACATATATTTTTATAGTTTAAAATTGAAATGTAAATTTTTGGGGATAGGCACTCTCTTACACTTCTAGGGTTTTGCACCTAAAAGGAGAAAGATATCCAAAAAATCTATATGGTTCACTCAAGACTAATGCAAATATAATTTAAATATGTCTATATAGAATGCCCTAAATGCAAAGAAATGATAAAAAATATGAATTATTAATGCAAAACTAATAAAATGCAAGTTGTTTGAAAACGTAATGTGATATGCAAAATGAACTAAAAATGCAAATATTCTATAACTTAAATTGATGAAACTAAGGAAGTGCACTTGGAAACTGGAATGTGATGTAGAGAGGCTTTGGAATCCTAGAGAAATGACTATTGATGCCAACTGGGAGACTTATGCCAAGCTGGGTGACTTAGTCCTATTTCAAGGAAATTTTGTTAGAGCAGGTTTCAGCCAAAAGGGTATCCAAAACTGCGAAAAACACCTTTTAGGCATGGAAATGAGACTAATTCACCATTGACGGTCACTTAGTCCACCTTCAAATTTCACAAAATTTAGAGATGCAATATGTACCTCTCGGTCTACAATTTAGTTCTTGACAAATCTGCATACAAAACCTACAAAACACATGTGCAAAGAGGGGAAAAAGTGTTAAGGGTTAGTGAATAGTGGTTTTGGTTGGTCAAACCCTAGTTTGGTAATTAAACCCTTGAAAATGAAATGAAATGAAAAGAGAATGATGAATGGACAACATGCAATGCTACAACTCATGAAACCCTTGAAGTAGAAATCTTAAGATATGCAAGTAAATTCTTCAATTGATGTATGCTTAAGAATGCCTAGAATGCTTGAGAATGATTAAGTGAATGAATTATGGTATTAAGGAAATTAGGAGATGAAAAATGAGGGGAAAACCCTATATTTATACATGATTATGTTAGAGTAAAGTAATTAATTAACTTTACTCTCCTCTTAAGATTTCACTTTATGCACACATATTAGTCATTTAATAATTAGTAATTAATTATTAAATGCACTCACCTTAGGGTTAGGTTTTCCTTTCGGTGTTGATCTCCTTTATAAGGATTAATCTCTTGTATTGTATTCACTTTTTGATTCATTTTTTCACTGATAATAATCTTTCACATTGTCAGAGAAAAACCCTTGTTTTGTTTCCTCCAGATTTCTTCCTTGTGACAAGTTTTTGCATGCAAGTTTCCTGGGCTTAAAATATTTTTTTTCATCAAATCTTACATGGTATCAAAGTTGGATCTGCTATAGCTTGTTCATGTTTGAAGAAAAAAGGAGCAAGGGTTTGACAGAAGAAATTTTGGATTCTTCAGCTAATTTGAGAGGTTCTTGGCATAGCATCAGATCTGGCATTTTCTTGGGTGTCCTCTGTTTTAGCGGTTTTTACAAGCGCATGCATCAGATCTAGAATTTTTTTTGGGTGTCCTTCCTAGTATTTTTTACCAGTCTTACGCCTTATTCCCCTGAATGTCGTGCATGAGTCGATGTCTGCGTTGGCAGATCTGGAAAGGTAGAACTTCAAACCCCCGCGGGCGTCGTACTTTGACTTGAAAGTTTTTTTTCTGCAATTACTATCCAAATCTTTAGTCTATTTCATCAGTAAATTCTTCAGGTACATAGAGATTTGTCTCAATCATCTACTGCTTTCTATTATTTTATGGCTTTTAGTTTGTACTAGGGATTAGATTTTTGCATTGTGGGGGGGGGGGGTTTTCTTGCTTTCTATCATTTACATCAGAAAACCAAAATCTATAAACACCAAAACAAAACAAACAAGCCCCTTTTGCATCTTCTGTCTAGTTCTGAAAGACCACTAAATAATAATAAAAAAATTCAGAGCAGTTGAGGCACAATTCATAGGATGGGCAATAGATCTATTGAACCTCTCTCACCGCATAATTATCACACTTGGAAGGGTCGCATGATGACTCTTCTCCAGTCTCAAGTGTTATGGTCCTGTTTGGATGAGGTTCAGCCTCAATTGACTCACACCTTTGAGGTTATGCATCACAGGAACAATATGGATCAGGCTATGGGATTGACGGCTTTGCACATTTATGACAGTCTCCTGTTTCATCTTGATGGTTGTCTCACTCCTCGGGCCATTTGGACCAATTTTGATGAACTTTTTGGTACTGTCAATTAGTTCAGAGCTTTGCAGCTTGAGGCCGAGTTAACTTCTTTGGTACCTAATTCGTTTCCCTCCATTGAGGACTTTCTGATGAAGTTCAAATAGAAAAGATCTATTTTGCAGGGTTGTGGAAAAGTTAAGACTGATACAGAGTGCATCTTCCTAATTCTCTCCAAGCTTTGGGGTACATTTTAGATCTTCTCTTCGACCTCCTATTCCACCATGGATGCCTTAGGTGCTCGACATGTCATGCCTTCTTTTGAGGTATTTTGTGATCGTTTGACTCGTGAGCAAGCTAAGCTCAAGCAGTTGGATTCACTTTCAGGTTCATAGAACCAAGCATTGGTAGCCCAATCCTCCAAAGGAAAATAGGAGAAAAAACTAAAGCCTACGAAAGATTCAGGGGCTAGTGAGAATCCCTCCAAGCCACTAGCTAAGTCTGATTCAAAACCATGGCTCAATTCTAAACAGGACAAATCTTCGAAGGCTGGTGAGTCTTCCTCCAAGACTAAGAAGAAATCCGGTGATCCTTGCAGTTTTTGTGGCAAGGAAGGACATCCAGTTTCCAGGTGTTGGAAATGTTTAGAGGCTTTGGAGGAAGCCATGTAGCAACATAATATTAGTGCACCTCAACCTCCTTCACAGCCCATAGGGAAAGGTCATGCTCTTTCTGCACGAGCATTGTCCTTAGAATCCACTTGGATTCTAGATTTTGGTGCCTCTCACCATATCACACACATAGAGGATTTGGTCACCGCTCTTGCCCCTATAGGCACTAGACATATTACAGTTGGTGACTTAGCACAACTTTCAGTTCAGGGTTCTGGTACTATTTCATTGGATGGTGGTTGTTTACAGGATGTGCTTCTGGTTCCTGACATTTCGACAAACCTTCTATCCGTTTATTAGATTTGCCACGCTGGCTCTGGTAAGACAGTTGAGTTCTCACCACATGATGTGGTTATTCGAGACCTTCATGATCCTAACTTGGTTGTGGCTACTGGGAGTGTGGATTCTGCATCACGCTTATACATATTTGATGGCTTTGAGAGTTTAGACACTGTTGGTTCCTCTCTTATAGCACATGCAGATTCAGTGAGCAGGCTTTGGCATGAGCGTTTTGGCCATGTCAATTACAGATATCTACAACATATGAGTACTTAGGCACTTTTGATTGGGCTCCCATAGATTTCTTGTATTGATGGTGTATGTTGAGGTTGTGTTCTTGGCAAACATCATCGAGATCCTTTTCCTAAGGGTCGAGCCACTCGTGCTAGGGCACCCCTAGAGTTGGTACATAGTGATTTTATGTCCTTTCCGACTCCTTTTTTTGGGGCCCACTATGTGCTCACTTTTATTGATGACTTCTCCAGACGTACATGGGTGTACTTTCTTAAGTACAAGTCTAATGTCTTTGACTCATTCAAGATTTTTAAGACATTTGTGGAGAAGCAATCTGAACTTTCTATCAGGAGGATACACACAGATAATGGGGGGGAATATGTTATCAATCTTTTATAGATTTTTGCACTCAGCATGGTTTATAGCATCAATTTATAGTTCCTTACACCCCTCAGAAAAATGGTGTCGCTAAGAGAAAGAACAGAACCTTACGAGAGATGAAAAATTGTATGATACAGTCTCGAGCTATGAGTTCTTCATTTTGGGCTGAGGCAGTCAATTGTGCCAATTATATTCAGAATCGGATGCCTCATAAGGCATTACGACATATGACTCTTGAGGAGGCTTGGACCTATGTCAAGCCTAATGTTTCTACATTCTGAGTTTTTGGTAGTGAGGCTTGGGCATTTATTCCTGATGCTTAGCAGAGAGCCATGGAGAGGAATAGCTGACCACTCATATTTGTTGGCTACTGTGAGGATGTTAAGGCATACAAGTTGTTTGATCCTGATTCCAGAGAGGTCTTGTTTCGGCGGGATGTCCAGTTTGATGAGCACTATCCTCAGATGGATTCTCCATCACTAGCTTCTCCCTCATTGCCTACTCCTCCCTCTTCATCTCTTGAGGATTACTTGTCTCTTGAGGATGATGTAGATGATGATCCACCATCTCCCCCACCACCAATTGCTCTATCTTTGCCTAGGTGGGCCCATGTCACTATTGATGCAGCTGGTTCTTTGGAAGGTGATCCTTCAGATACTCATTGTACTCATGCTCAAACATTTGGTTCTAGTCTTTTGAATCATGCCATTTCAGATGATCCTCAAAAGTTTTTAGAGGTGATAGGTCACCTTGCATGGGATAGGGCCATGGATGAGGAGTATTCTTCTTTGATAAAGAATCATACTTGGGATCTTTGTCCTCTTCATAAGGGAAGAAAGTTGGTTCGGTGCAAGTGGGTGTACCATACCACGTATGTTGCAGATGGTTCTATTGATAAGTATAAGGCACGTCTTGTTGCGAAGGGGGTTTCTCAAGTAGAGGGTATTGAATCTTCCGAGACCTTTGCTCCTGTCACCAAGATGAATTCTATATGCCTGGTACTTTCACTTGAAACTTCACAGGGATGGACAGTGTTTCAGATGGATGTGAAGAGTGCCTTCTTGCATGGAGACCTACATGAGGAGATCTATATGGAGCAGCCTCAGGGATTTGTGCAGGATACTTCTTTGGTTTGCAAACTTCGGTGTTCATTGTATGGTCTCAAACAAGCCCCTCGGGATTGGTATGAGAAGATGGACTCTTTCTTGCTTTCCTCTCACTTCACACACTGTCATTCTGATCACACAGTGTATATTCAACATTAGGAGGGTGATCTTTTGATTCTTGTGCTATATGTAGATGATCTCATCCTTACAGGTAGCTCATCCTCCATGATTCAGAGTGTTCATAAAGCTTTGATGGAGCAGTTTGAGATGATAGATCTTCGTCTCTTGCACTTCTTTCTAGGTCTTCAGGTTATTTAGTCTTCGGATGGTATTTCCATATTTCAGGAGAAGTATGCTCTTGATATGCTTCTGCGATTTGGCATGCTTGATTGCAAGTCCGCCCCCACTCCTTTTCAGTCAGGTTTTGTTTTGTCTTCCACTTGCTCTACTCCTTCAGTAGACCCCACTTTATATAGGCAGTTGGTTGGCAGTTTGTTGTACCTAACACATTCTCATCCTAATCTTTCCTTTGTGGTTGGCCTTGTCTCTCGGTTCTCCCATGATCCTCATGAGAGCCATTGGCAAGCAGCCAAACGTATTTTGAGGTACATTCGGGGCACCACTCATTATGGCATTCACTACACTTTAGGATCCCCTCACATCATTGGCTTCACTGACTCTGATTGGGCTGGTGATGTCAATGATCGGAAGTCTACTTCTAGCTTTGTTTTTTTCCTTGGTTCTGGTCCTATCACATGGTCTTGCAAGAAGCAGTCTGCTATTGCATTATCATCTATAGAGGCCGAGTACCATGCAGAAGTGTTAGCCAATCAGAAGGTTTTATGGCTTTGGCAGTTGATGACAGAGTTTGGGTCTCCTCTAGATAGTCCCACTATTCTTTGGTGTGACAATCAGAGTGCCATTCACATTTCTTGCAATCCAGTGGAGCATCAGTGGACAAAGCACATTGAAATCCACATGCACTTCATTAGGTAGTTGATTCAGGATGGTTCTCTCATCTTGGAGTACATTCCTACCGAGGAGCAGGTTGCAAACATCTTCACTAAACCTTTGGCATCTCCACGCTATCTTCAGTTGCGCTCCATGCTTGGGGTGAAGGAAGTTGTCCTTGGGGGGTCTCAGTGAGACGTTCCTTCCTTCATGTTTTTTTTTTAGCATGTTTCTTTCTCTTTTTGGAGAGGAGTTTTTTTCCCACTGGATTTTCTCCTTTACTCCACTTTATAGAGATTTTGTTGTATTCGGGTACCTGATCAGGCCATGTTGCCGAGACCCTCTATTGCATTGTAGTTCCTTTGCTTTCTTCTACATTGTTTGTAGCTGCATTGTAGCTCATCTTAAGGGGGGGTGTTAGATTAAAGTAATTAATTAACTTTACTCTCCTCTTAAGATTTCACTTTATGCACACATATTAGTCATTTAATAATTAATATTTAATTATTAAATGCACTCACCTTAGGGTTAGTTTTTCCTTTCGGTGTTGATCTCCTTTATAAGGATTGATCTCTTGTATTGTATTCACTTCTTGATTCATTTTTTTACTGATAATAATCTTTCACATTGTTAGAGAAAAACCCTTGTTTTGTTTCCTACAGATTTCTTCCTTGTGACAAGTTTTTGCATGCAGGTTTCTTGGGCTTAATAGATTTGTTTTTCATCAAATCTTACAAATTATACAAAATTTCTCAAAGACACATCACAGGATGACCTCAAGGTTTAGAAAATAATATCCTTCTAGAATTTTTGTAATAATTTTGATTTTTGAGCCAAGTGTGACTATGTCACCCCTAGTGGCTGCATGGTCCCACCAGGGCATTTTTAGTGGGTGTCAGGAATTAAAGTGTTTTAATAATGTTTAACGAGATTATTCTCAAAAACACACTTAAATAGGGCTTGTGAGTAAATAAGGGGTCATTTAAGCATAAGAAAGGGTCAAATTATTGATGAAAAGCCTAGAAAAGCATGAAAGTTTGTTACAATACAACACTTTGAAATAAGGCTTGGTAAGTGATAAAAAGAGGTTATTTATATGAATTATAATAAAAGGGTCCTAGAGAAGTTTGAAAGTAGGTTACAAAACTTCACAACACTTTTACAAGACATCATAGAATTCTTATTGATTCACAAGTGTCCAAGACCTAATGTGAATGTGTTGACCACATTACAACATTAAATCTAGGAAAAACTAGGCCAACATCCATAAGAAAGACCCAAATGAGTGTGATAATTTCAAGGATGCATTTTCTTATGCCATATTTAGCCCCCAGTGTAGTGAGAGGATGAAATTTCTCTAAACTCATAATAAAGTAGTCAAACATGCACATAAAAAGGGACACAAATGCACTCATGTTGGCAAGATCAGACAACAACAATCAAGAGAGGTGATCAATCCCATAGGATCAAGATCCCATGGAAACCCATACATAAGCACAAAGGAACACACAAGAGAATGATGTATTTAAAAGAATAAAAGGGAGAGAAGGACAAGGAAACAAAGAATCAAATCAAGCTTCGATTGTTTTTCCGTCTCGTTGTGGATCGGATCTAGATTGTTTGTCCAGAAAACACATGCTCACTTTGAGGCGAGGGAACTCATGGCTATTCGCTGGGTGAGAAGGCCTAAATGTTGAGAAATATTCACTCATCGCTGGTATGCACTCGTACACACGCAAGTGGCTATGGGGAGATTCATGCCTCTGAATGGGCTTCCCACGCAACCATACCAAAGTTATACCTCCTAATAACTTTAATAAGGTTCCACAAAATAAAATGACTTTTCAATCTTCAAGAGAGAAGCAAAACTTTGTATGCTTGGAGCTCATGAAAAAATGTGATGGCACCACAGGCATGCAAGCTACATTATGCAACGTGGCCATATAACAAATGAAAAATTCAACATGCAAGGGATGTTCAAAGGATTTTTTCTTAGTTCATGCGAGATCTTTAACTTAGGGAACATTGTGTGTAATGTCTCCAAGATTAGACAAATCAAAGAATAGAAAATTTGCAACTTAGGGGATGCAGTGTGTCACATCAAGCCACCAAGAGGAATGTAATATGCTAAGAAAGATCATTCTCATGAATGACATTACACCCAATGTCATCCACAAAGCAATAAAATACATTATATGAAGTAAGACGGTTGCACTAAGAATGAAGAAAAGAGAAAAATTCAAATGAATAATGTCAATGTATGCCCCCACTTTAAAGGAATTGCTACACACCATACTGTGAGCAATTAATTTAAAGCAGCAAATGAAAAATGAAAACAAGAAGAAATACATGAGAGGAAACTTTAAAATTCATATGCCAAGTCATATGTTTCTGAGTAAGGCTATGTCTTGAAAAGGAAGGAAAAAAAACAGAAGGGGTTACCCCCAAAATGAAAACACCAAACACATAAGGGATCTACTGATTGGGGGTTAGTATGTTCTTTGCTACAATGTTAATGTTAAGGAGCATGAAACTATCATCATCCCCCAAATACATAGAACTAGAAGAATGAGATAAAGAAAGCAAAAAAAAAGATCCTTTTGGGTCAACATGCAAGAGACATATGGTCTCTTGATGCTTTCTGTCATCCCCAAAAAAGAAAGCACAATCCAAAGGAAAAAGAAAATGGAAAAGCTTTTGGGTCAACATGAAGGATACATGAATGTCTCAATGCCTTGCATCATCCCTAAAGGAAAACACAAGAAAAAGACAAAATAAAAAGGAAAAGGAAAAGAAAATGAAAGGCCGTTTCGGTTAACATGAAAGAGACATAAATTTCTCAATGCCTTGTGTCATCCCCAAAAGGAAAACACAAGAAAAAGACAAAAGAAAAAGGTGAAAGCGATCTACGACATAGAGAAGAATGAAGGTACAAATAGAGGAATGTCACAAAGAGAGAGAACATCAAACAAAACATCATGACAGATCACATTATGCACATGCAAAAACACAAAAGAAAAAGAAAAATAAAATGAAAAAGACTAGTAAGGAAAATGTGAGTCAATCATCAGGCAATTCATCTACCTCCCAGTCATGTTCATGATATGTTGAGGGTGGACAACTGGCCAAAGTGACAAGAGAAAGTGCCGAAGTAGGGGAAGTACTAGGTTCAACACTCTTTATAGGAGATTGGTCGTTTCAGTTCATGGAAGAGGAAAATAATGTGTTTAAATCATTATGCACCTCTTTGTCTATTTTGGTGATCTCGTCATAGTCATCTAGATTAATCACAACAAAAGGATCAATGATAATGTCCAATGAAGAGCGTACCTCTTTTTGTGATTGTTGTATTTGATCGTTTTGTTGTGGTTGGGGAGAAGAGTCATCATGCATTTCATTTGTCAAGTGTGGATTGTGAATTTCTTTACTTCCTTCTTCATGTAAGTTGTGAGCAATTGCATGATGTCTACGCTTATGCTCCCTAGCGCCTCTATTTCTTTTGGTTTTGTTGTCAAGTTGTGTTTGTGAAGGATTGGGTTGATCAACCATAGGTTGTTTTTCTTCCTGAAGGGGAGGAATGGAGGGAACCATGGAAGGTTGTTCATCCACTTTCTCCTTTGCTTTGTAAACTTGTTTTATTTGAGGAGGCATGATGGAGTTGTTTTTATTCTTTGTCAGTCTCTTGGATGATGTTAGGGATGTTTTTAGTGTTTTTTGAGCTTGGTTGTTTGGTTCTTGTTCATGTTGAAGCATTGTTTCATCTAGGATAGGAGTGTCGGCAGTGGACAAGGACATGTTGCAAAGATACAATTTTGATATTTTATTTGCTTTAAATTTTTGGTAAGAAATGAAAAAGAAGTCTTGTTGAGGTGTTATAGGTTCCATGGGCTTGGACCAAAAGGCTTATAAGGAAAAGTTTCCTTTAAAAGACAAGGGGTTAAATCCACTATGGTGAATAGTGAATATTTCATTGTCAAATGGAAACATTAAGAATTTGTGAATAAACAAGGGGACAAATTTCATTGAGTGAAGCCATGCATGACCTAGCCTCAAATGAAACTATTCTAACTATAGAATGATGGAGAATGTGGCATCCAAGGTTTTTGGTCCTATTTGTAATGGTAGGACAATCAATCCTATCATAGGGCAAGAAAAACCATTGTTTGTTTTGATCCATGCTTTTGGTTTATCATAGTCATCTTGATAAAGGTCATGTAAGACCAAAAACTCCTCAATGATCATGTTCTCTCCATAGGTGGGATCTATTAGTATCCCATTAGTGTTCTTGTCATAGATACAACCGGCTATGTAAAGAGGACCATCGGGGAGATTTTTAAGTATGTCCTTATAGGAGAAAGTAATATCAAGATATTTCTTAGGTTGGCCCATACAAGGGATAACATGTATGGCTCCTACCATTTCATCCATAGGATTAACATGGGTAACATGTGGGATAGGATCAGGATGTTCATCATCTATATCAACATTCATCACATCATTCTTTGTAGTTTCACTAGCTTTGACAAATGAAATATTATGTTTGGGCATTGGATTAGTGAAAATTTGCATGTTTTGATTTGGAGGAGCAACAAACTTATTGCCTTGATCATTAAAACCTGCAATGGATAGACAGCTGGAATGAATGACGTCTTGCACAAGATCTTTAAGACACTTACAATGTTTTGTGTCATGTCCATTTTTTCTATGATAATGGCAATAAGCATTAGAATAAAAGTTTAGAGGTAAAGGCTTACTAGGATCAGGTGCTTTGACAACAGGAAAGGTAATCATTTGTTGTTGTAAAAGTTGGGACATTATGTTATGAAGGGTATTAGGTAAAGGTGTGAATTGTCTTTTTAGGTGTCCATAACTAAAGGGAACCACGGTTTTAACAAATGCTACTTGTTTTTTTGGTGGGTTGAGTTGGTTGTGGAGTGGGGTTGAACTGTAAGAACCCTTTGTTTTGCTTTCTAAATGGTTGGAAATTTTTTTGGTTGGAATGTTCATTTTTTTTAGCTCAGCTAGAAGTGGACCTTGTATCTCAACTACTAATTGAATTGTGATAATTGCAAAGGGCAGTACACAAGTGCATGAAGGAGGGGAATTTCATCATAGTGATTTTGTCCTGAAGTTTAGTTTGAAAGTTTTCTACAAACATATTTTGAAGGTGTGGGTCAGGAATCTTGACATAGATTTGGGAATAAAGTAATTGATAGCGTGAGATAAAACTAGTTATATTTTCTTCCTCGTTTTGCTTGCATCTTATCAAATCAACAAAGGTCTTCTTGGGAGTCATATGCACTTGGAAATGATTTATAAATGTATGAAAAAAATTATTAAATGAACAAATTCAATTGTTCGATAAAGACGAGAACCATTCCAAGGTAGTGTCTTTTAAGGTCCTAGGAAACAATTTTGCTAAAATTTTATCATCAAGGACAAAGTGACTACATAAGGCAGTGTAGGCATTAACATGGTTAAAAGGATCTCCCTTCCCTCCATATTTCTCAAATCTAGGAATCTCTACACCTTGTGGCATCGATGTTCACAATATCTCCAAGGTCAATGGGCTGCTTCAAACATAATAGGTGGGTGGTCCATTCTAATTTTGGTTTATGGCAGAGATTTTTTTTTGCATGGATGAAGCAGTTTGGAAAAGTTGGGTTATGAAAGGGTCATTTTAAGTGGTATGGGGTGGAAGGGAAAGTGGTAATGGAGTGTATGTAGTGGTAGGGAAAGTGAATGGAATTCTTATAGATTCTATTGTAGAAGAGGATAGAACATGTGATGCCACATAGAAATTAGGGATGCTAGTAGGAATACTTGAGGAAGGAATTATTTTTTCTTGTAGTATATGATCAATTTGTGTGTCAACTTGCATGTTATTGGAAGGCAAAGATTTGCTAAAGATAGTATCCATGCCAAGTGTACTAGTTTCCGTACTAGTAGTGGAAGCTTTAGATAACCCAAGATCCACAACGAGTGTGTTATCGTGGGATAACATAAGTCCCAAACTTCTTCTCACAAAGGTATTAGCAATAGGACACCAAACACTCATGCAAAGGTATCTAAAGGCGAGGGAATGAAAATGAAATGTAATATAAGAATGAATGAAATGCTTAAAACTAAAATTATGAAAAATAAAACTAAAATGCAAAAACAACAAATAGAAACTTAGAAACTGTAGATTAAATCCCATAAAATGTAGTGATAAATATGCAACTGGACTAAGTCGCCCAGGGTGGCGAACTAGTCCAAGTAGTGATTTTTTCGAGAATTTTGAAAAAATTTAAATGGAATTTTATGCTTTTTATGTTTTTAGATGTAGATATAATATGAAAATGTAGAATGATGTTTATTTTTAATGAAATGCAATGCAAAAATGCAAGCTAGATGAGATTTTCGCTAATGCAAGTTTTAAAACCCTAGGATGGATATTAAACAATGGAAAATGCAATGCAAGGCCAATGTAAGATTTAATTCTGAGGATGTAAATGCAGTTAAAATCAAGAATAGAATGTTCAAAATGCAGGTTCACCAAAATGAACCATAAATTTTTGGGGATAGGCACTCTCTTATAGTTCTAGGGTTTTTCATCTAAAAGGAGAAAGTTATCCCAAAAAAAATTTGTTTACTCAAGAATAATGCAAATATGATTGAAATATGTCTAAATAAAATGCCCTAAATGTAAAGAACTGATAAAAGAGATGAATTATTAATGCAAAACTAATGAATTGTAAGTTGTTTGAAAACATAATGTGATATGAAAAATGAAATAAAAATGCAAATAAACTATAACAAAAATTGATGAAAATGAAGAAGTGCACCTGGAAACTAGAATGTGATGCAAAGAGGCTCAATAATTCTACATAAATCACTATTGATGCCAACTAGGACACTTACGCCAAGCTGGGCGACTTAGTCATATTTCAGGGAAATTATGTCACAACAGGTTTCAGCCAAAAGGGTATCCGGAACTGCATAAAACACTTTTCAGGAATGGCAATGGGACTAATTCACCACTGATGGAAACTTAGTCTACCTTCAGCTTTTGTGAAATTCGAAGATGCAATCTGTAGCTCCCAATCTACACTTCAATTCCTGACAGGTTTCTAGATCTGAATATGTAGAATCTGGTTTGTAGGTGATCTCCAAGCTTCTTTCAGGGATTTGTTGACTTTGAAAGACTTTGATGAATTGATGACACCTTTTATTACTTGAACCACAATTTTTTGGGGATTGACACTTTCTTACACTTCTAGGGTTTTGCACCTTCAAGGAGAAAGGTATCCCACAAAAACTTAGGGGTTCACTTAAGACTAATATGATTGAAATATGTATAAATGGAATGCCCTAAATGCAACAAACTGATAAAAGAGATGAATTATCAATGCAAAACTAAGGAAATGCAAGATGTTTGAAAACACAATGTGATATACAAAATGAACTAAAAATGCAAGTAAACTATAATAGATATAAGTGAGACTGGAAAGGTTCACTAGAAACTAGAATGTGATACATAGAGGCTCTAGAATCTTGTATAATTTTCTATTTAAGCCAATTGGGACACTTACGCCAAGTTGAGTGACTTAGTCATGTTTTGGGGAGATTCTAATAGAATAGGTTTCAACCAAAAGGGTATTCCGAATTGCAAAAAAAACTTTTCAAGCCTAGAAGTGGGACTAATTTACCACCAATGGCGACTTAGTCCACCTTCAGCTTTCAAGAATTTTAAAAATGCAATCTATAGCTCTCGGCCTGCACTTTGGTTCCTAACAGGTGTGTGGATATGAATCGATATAATTCGGTCTATAGGGGATCTCCAAGCTTCTTTTAGGGATTTTTTGAGTTTTAAATAGTTTAATGGATTGATGAAACCTTTTTAACAACTTGCTCTTAGAAAAATTTCCATACAAGACCTACAAAACACACATGCAAAGAGGTGAAAAAGGGTTAAGGGTTAGTGAATAAGGGTTTCCCTTGGTCAAACCCTGGTTTGGTAATGAAATCCTTGAAAATGAAATGAAATGGAAAGAGAATGATGGATGAAGAACATGCAATTCTACTGTGAGATTTCCTAACTAGCCTACCCAGGAATCTAATGACCAAAGGAAAGAAAAACCAGAAATATGAGGAGAAATAAATTGTATTCGTCTCAAGAATGCAAAGCTATATCCAACTTGAGAATTGAGAATTACAAAGGAAATTCCTTGGTTATATAGGCCAAGGGGAGAGATATATGCAACCAAATTATGACAAGTGTTGGCATCCTTTGAGGTGTGACAACTCATGTCATTAAAGGATCAACCACCTTATCCATATGTAAAGTTAAGCTAGTGTGAAGAGGACTTTAGTGGAGAATGAGGCATGGTAGGGGATGGAGGAGGAGATTCCAAACTCTTTGAAGAGGAAGATGAAATCTCACGATCAACTTGAAGACTAGAAGAATCTTGAGGAAAATCCTCAATGTCAGAATCCTCTAAATCCATTGTGGAGGTAGGAAGAGTAGAGGATGAGCTAGAAAATATTTCCTCAAAATGGACACTACACTCAATGAAGTTCTCATGTGTTGTATGATCCATGAGTCGATATCCTTTGACACCATTGGGGCAACCAAAAAATATACAAGGCCTTCTTTGAGGTTTCAAGGCCTTCTTCTTCTCTGAAAGAATATGTGCCCATGCTGGTGAACCAAAAACTCTAAAGTGCCCCACAATAGGTTTCCTACCACACCAAGCTTCAAAGGGAGTGATGGGCCCTTTAATACCTTATGTGGAACTTTGTTATAGATGTGAGAAGCATAGTTGATAGCTTTAGCCCAATATGTAAGTGCAAGGGAGCAAACGTGGATCATGCAACCAACCATGTCTTTTAGGGACCTATTTTTCCTCTCAGCTACACCATTTTGTCGTGGTGTGTAAGCAATAGTGTATTGAAGATTAATCCCTTCAATATTACAAAATTGATCAAACCGATCATTCACATATTCTTTTCCATTATCAGTGCAGAGAATTTTGACACACTTTATAGATTGTTTCTTAGCACGAGCCTTAAACTCTTGAAATCTATCAAATAATTCTCCTTTATGTTGAAGGAAGTATACCCATGTGTATCTAGAATTATTATTAATGAAGGGCTTACTAAAATACAATGATGGAAAAGGACCTACCAAGTCACTATGAACCAATTCAAGGACTTTTGAAGCCCTCCAAGCCTTTCCTTTGTCGAACTTGTCTTCAAGATGTTTTTCTAAGGCACAACTCGAACATACACCCTTAAAAAATTTAAATTGAGGAAGACTCGTAACCATATTGTGTTTGCTAAGTTACTAAAGATAGTGGTAGTTGAGATGGCCAAACCACTCATGCCATAGTTTCCTCACAACATTTGAATGGGTGAGCAATACAGTGGAATGTGAATTAGGTACAAAATGAGAGAAAGCATACAAGTGAGACTCGTGATTAGCCTTACCAACTATAAGGAGCACATTATCTTCAATATTCCTGATGTTGACACAATCTAGAGTGAATTCAACTTTTCTATAATTTTGAGTGATTTGGTAGATGGAGAGAAGGTTGGCTGACAGATCAGGCATGCAAAGCACATCCTCAAATGTACCATTTCCAGTATCAATTGAACCATTCCTAATAACATCCACTAGAGAATCGTCCTTGATGAGAATGTAGGGCACAAAACAAAGATCCAACAAAGAAAATGGTTCTTTACTAGAACCCATGTGTTGTGATGCACCCGAGTCAAGAATCCACTCTTTTGAAGAATGAGTAATAGCAACAAGTGCATGTTCTTTCCCTTTACCTAATTTTGAAGGAGTAGAGGATTATTGAGTAACAAAATAAGATAGATTAATGTTGTTCTTTTTAAGAAGATGCTTTGACTCATTGATCTGCTTCTTATGACAAGAATGTTCCTCATGACCAGGTTTCCTACAACAGCTACAAGTTGGCCTTTCCTTCTTTTGAAAATTCCCCTTTGAAGAGGAGTTGGAGTAAACTTTTGTTGTTGAAGATGATTGTGCTTGATCTCTTTGTGACTTCTTCTTGAACTACTTTTGTTTGTCATCGTGTTTCCTTGATTCTTTTTGAGCCTTTGGTTGACTAGTCATCAAATCTTGAGTGTGAAGGCTTAAGAAGACCCATTAAAAGAAGTTTACCTTGCTCTTGCATCAATATTTCAGAAAATGAAGCAAAAGAAGGTGTAGTGAATGTAGATCCCATTGTCAACCTATGAGTATGAAATCTAGAAACAAAAGGTACAAATTTAGGTCCATGTTTTTTTAGAGTGTTATAGACAAGATGAATGCCTTTTTTCTCTAAGCCACATGATTTACATTGTGCTCTAAGGTCATTGAACTTTGTGACATAATCCTGGATGTTATCAAAATACTTTCGATCAAGACTCATGAGTTCATTGTCAATTTGATAACCAAAAATTTCATCAGTTGGACCATAGAGAATTTTTAATTTGTCCCAAACATCATGTGAATCTTTACATTCTTGAATCTGAAACATTATATCGAGAGAAACAAGACTCCTTAGACAACCAAGAGATTTTGTATGTTGAAACATCTAGAGAGTAGTTTTTCCTTATCATTTGTGGGTTTAGTTACCTTCTTCGCAACATAAAGTGTATATCCTAGTTACATTAAGGCATTCCATGCATTTTGATGCCATGTGTTGTAGTTGTAGGGAATGAGCAATGGAAACTTAAATGTACCCATAGTTAAGGAAAAAACCAAGCACGAAGTATGAGAGATGTTCAAGCACAAGAAAACAAGAGACCCCCTTCTTTACTCAATCAAAGAGCCCCCCTCAAAAAAAATGATTTGGCACTTTATATTTAGTGTAGTTACATATTTGAGGATTTCAATTCTTTTACAAATCCTCAAGAAATGAGCATGTGTTAAAAGTATACACTTTTACAATCTCATGTGAAATAAATAGCATCAATGCGAAGTGAACAAAAAAATGCCCTTTTAAAAAAAGAATCAACTTGATTTGAGGTCGTATGCAAAAGTTATGGAACTTTGAAGTTTGCAAAATGAGAACGATGAGGAGTCCTCCCTGAGAATCAACAATTTTTGAAAAAATCATGTACCAAAATCTCAAACCGTCTTCACTAATGTGTAGGGCACAAAAAATTAGCCCAAATAAAAGAAAATTGCATTGAATTTGGAGGTGGGAGCCTGATTTATTAGCTTGCAAAGTTTTCCTTGAAAAACAATGCATCAATGGAGAGGGGGTAAAAACAATTCAAAAGAATCTCACAAAATTTAGAAGAACTTCTGCCAAAGTTAGTAGTCCACCAAAATTAAAGATCTGCTAGAAAGTCTACCAAAATTAAAGTTAGCAGTCCTCCAATTTTGACAACTATGTGATATTTATGTTTTTTAATTAAAAGATATTTAAAAAATCATAAAAAAATGTTGGCACGCTATTTTTTAAAAGCCTTGGTGGACTCCAAAATATTATATTTTTTAATATATTAAAATAGTCGGCATGATTAAAAAAGTTAATAAAAAATTTCAAAGCCCAAAGGCAGAGATACTGCACAACACAGAGTACAGGTACTTGGTAAGCCATGAGGCCCAGAGCGAACAGAGGTGGATTTTTAGCGGATCAAAAAATGCATAAAATGCATTTGGAAAAAAATATTTATTTTTTTGTTTTTGTTAAAAAATAGCCCAAAGGTTGAGCGACACGCCTAACAAAGGGTACCTACACAAGTACCAGTACCTACACAGTACTTTTTGCAGGTCTGCATAGGTACCAGTACCTATGCAGTGAATTTTCTTTTGTTTTTTTCTTTAACTTTTCAATTGAAATGTTTTTAATTTTGTTTTTTTTTAATTTAAAAAAAAAAAACAGAAAATAATATATATTTCTCTAAGATGGTTTTACAAAAAAATTTAAAAACAAAAAAATATTTTCTTTTCAATAATTTTTAGAAATCAAACAATGTATTTTGAAAGCATAGTTTTCTTTTTTTCAATTTTGTAAAATAAAACATATATATATATATATATTTTTTTCCAAATTTTGAAAATTTAAAAATTGTGTTTTTTAAAAATCAAAATTTAAAAAAAAACAATAAAAAAATATTTTTATTTTAAAATGAAAATATTATTTTCTAAACTGATTTGTTCATGGGAGCCAAATGGCTCCTTGGACAGAAAAAAATTGCCTCACCTAGCAACTTTGTCCAAAATTGACATTTTCACAAGTGAATTTATGGTTTTCGAGCCTTCTAAACATGATGGCAGGGTCAAATTTGATCCAAAATGTTCTGAAATGATGGCTCCTTGTTGGATCTGACAATGAACTTTCTGCTTCAAATTGTTGCAGATCTGGCCTCTAGTGTCCATTTCAGGTGAAATAAAGGGCAGATCTGACTGTCTTAGCTGCTCTGAACTCAATGGTGAGATCAGAATATCTCTAGGAAGCTTCAAATGACCTATAATAGGCAAGTCGATGTATGAACCCTTCAGAAACTTATAATTTTTTCACACATTTCTGATTCTCTAGTTCATCTGAGGATGCAAGACAAGAGCATACTCAGTTTTTGAAAAAAAAAACTCTACACTCACAAATTTCCTAAAGGAATGATAACCCACAACTCAAATTTGGCTTTGATACCATGTGACATTTTCTAACTAACCTATCCAGGAATCGAATGACCGAAGGAAAGAAAAACTAGAAAGATGAGGAGAAACAAATTTTATTCCTCTCAAGAATGCAAAGCTATATTCAACTTGAGAATTGAGAATTACAAAGGAAATGCAATGGTTATATAGGCCAAGGGGAGAGATAGATGCAACCAGATTATGAAAAGTGTTGGCATTCTATGAGGTGTGACAACTCATGTTATTAAAGGCTCAACCACCTTATCGCTATATAAAGTTAAGCTAGTGTGAAGAGGACTTTAGTGGAGAACTAGCTAAGTATGAACTAGTTAGATAAAGTACCCCTTTCACACTAAAAGTTACAACTCACCAAACCTTTGAAGTAGAAATTTCAAGATATGCAAGTAGAAGCTCCAATGGATGTATGCTGAAAAATTCCTAGGATGCTTGAGAATGATTAAGTGAATGAATTAGAGTATTAATGAAATTAGGAGATGAAAAATGAGGAGAAAACCCTATATTTATAAATGATTATATAAAAATTTCTTGAAGATACCACATCACAGGCTGACCTAAAGGTCTAGAAAATAATATCCCACCTAAATTTTAAAATAATTTTGATTTTTGAGCCAAGTCGGATTAAGTCACCCCTAGTGGTGACAAGGAAATTTTAATGGTTGTCCGGAATTAAGCTGTATTAAATGATGTTTAACAGGATTTTTCTCTGAAACACACTTAAGTAGGGCCTGTAAGTGTAGTAAGGGGTCATTTAAACATAAGAAAGGGTCAAATTATTGATGAAAAGACTAGGAAAGCATGAAAGTTTTTTACAACACTTTGAAATAAGGCTTGGTAAGTGATAAAAAAGAGTTATTTAGGTGAATTATAATAAAAAGGTCCTAGAAAAGTGTGAAGGTGGGTTACAACACTTCACGACACTTTTACCAAACATCATAGAATTTTTATTGATTCACAAGGGTCCAAGACCTAATGTGAATGTGTTGACCACATTACAACATTAAATCTAGGAAAAACTAGGCCAACATCCATAAGAAAGACCCAAATGAGCATAAAAAATTCAAGGCTACATTTTTTTGTGACACATTTAGCCCCCACTTTAGTGAGAGGATGAATTTGATTCAAAATCACACTAAAGTAGACCAACATACACATCAAGAGGGATCCAAATGCACCCACACTAAGATGGGAAAACAACAATCAAAAGGGGTGATCAAGCCCCCAAGATCAATATCTCATGGAAAACCAAGCATTATCACAAGAGAATGATGTAAAATAATGAAAGGGAGAGAAGGAAAAGGAAAAAGAGAAATGGATCAAGCCTCGATCATTTTTCCATCTTGTTGTGGATCATATCTAGGTTGTTTGTCTAGAAAACACATATACTCACTCTGAGTTGATAAAAATCATGGTTGTTCATCAGGTGAGAAGGCCCAAAAGGTGAGAAACCTACACTCATGGCTAGTTTGCACTGACACAAACTCAGGTGGCTATAGGGAAAGTAATGCCTCAGAATGGGCTTCCCACTCAACCATTCCAAAGTTATACCCCCCTATAACTTTAATAAGGGGCCACATAAGAAAATGACTTTTCGAGCTTCACGAGACAAGCAAAAATTTGTATTCTTGGAGCTCATGAACAAAAACAATGGCACCATAGGCATGCAAGTTGTGTTATGCAAGGTGGCCATATAAAAAATGCAAAACAAAAAAATAGGAAATTTTCAAAGAAGTCTTTCTTAGTTCATGCAAGGTCTTTAACTTTGGGAACATTGTGCTTAATATCTCCAAGAGAGGACTGGTCAAAGGATAGAAGGTTCACAACTTAGGGGATGCAGTGTGTCACATCAAGCCACCAAGAGGAATGTAATATGCTAAGATAGATCATGCTTATGAAGGACTCTATACCCAATGTCAACCATAAAGTGACAAACACATCGTATGAAGTAAGAAGGTTGCACTAAGAACCATGAAAAAAAAAAAGAAAAATACAAATGAATAAGCCAATGTATTTCCCCAGTTTAAAGGAATTACTACACATCGTACTATGAGTAATTACTTTAAAGTAGCAAATGAAAATTGTAAAACAAAAAAGAAGACATGAGAGCCAACTTGGAAAGCCCTATGCCATTTCATATGTTTCCAAGTAAAGTTGCATCATGTATTTGGAAAAAGAAAAGGAAGGGGTTTCCCACAAAAGGAAAACACCAAACACATAAGTGATCTATGGATTTGGGGTCAGTATGTTCTTTGTTGCAATGATATTAGAGAGCTCAGAATTGTCAGCATTCTGCAAATACATAGAACTAAAAAAATGACACAAAGACAACTAAAAAAAAACAAAAGGAAAAAACCTTTTGGGTCTACATGGAAGGGACATGGGGTGTCTCAACGCTTTGCGTCATCCCCAAAAGGAAAATACAAGAAAAAGACAAAAGAAAAGGCAAAGAAAAAGAAAATTTGTTCAAGTCAGGATGAAAGAGATGTGAATGTCTCAATGCCTTGTGTCATCCCCAAAAGGAAAACACAAGAAAAAGAAAAAAGACAAAGAAAAGGCCTTTTGGGTCAACATGGAAGAGACATGGATGTGTCAATGCGTTGTGTCATCCCCAAAAGTAAAATACAAGAAAAAGACAAAAGAAAAGGAAAAGAAAATGAAAATCCTTTTGGGTCAACATGAAAGAGACATGGATTTCTCAATTCCTTGTGTCACCCAAAAGGAAAGAGAAAGTTATGTACAACATAGAGAAGAAAGAAGGTACAAATAGAGGAATTGCAGAAAGAGAGAGAATATCATGGTGGTTCACTCAAAAGAAAAATATAAAGAACATGTAAAAGACAAAAGACTATTAAGGAAAATGTGAGTCAACCATCGAGCCAATCATTTGCCTCCTAGTCATGTTCATGATAGGCCTAGTGTGGGAAACTAGCCAAAGGGACAAGAGCAAGCACCGAACTAGGGGAAGCACCAGGTTCTACACTCTTTGTAGGAGATTTTTTGTTTAAGCTCATGGAAGAGGAGAACAATTTATTCAAATCATTATGCACCTCTTTGTCAATTGTAGCAATCTCATCATCATCATCATATAACAATGTATGGAGGAGGATGAATGATAATGTCCAATGAAGGGTGTGCCTCTTGTTGTGATTGGTGTATTAGATAATTTTATTGTGGTGGAGCAGGAGAGTCATCATGCATTGCTTTTGTCAAGTGTGGATTTTTATTTTCTTTGTTTTCTTGTTCATGTAACTTGTGAGCAAGGGAACAACGTCTACGCCTATGCTCCCTATCTCCTCTATTTCTTCTGGTTTTGTTGTTGAGTTGTGTTTGTGAAGGAGTGGGTTGATCAACCATAGGTTTATTTTCTTCCCCAAGAGGAAGAACAAAAGGAACCATGGAAGATTGGTCATCCACCTTCTCTTTTTCTTTGTAAACTTGTTTTATGCAAGGAGACATGAAAAAGTTGTTATCATTGTCTCATGGTCTCTTGGACAATGTCAGGGAAGTTTTTGGTGTTGGTTGATCTTGGTTGATTGGTTCTTGTTCCTGTTGAAGCATTGTTTCATCTAGGATAGGAGTGTCAGAATTGGATGGGAACATGTTGCAGAGAGACAATTCTGCTATTTTCTTTGCTTTAAATTTTTAGTAAGTAATGAAAAAGAAGTCTTGTCGAGGTGTTATAGGTTCCATGGGCTTAGGTCAAAAGGCTTCTAAGGAAAATTTTCCTTTGGAAGACAATGGGTTAAAGCCGCTAAGGTGAACAGTGAATATTTCATTGTCAAATGGAAACTTTAAACATTTGTGGATAACCAAAGGGACAACTTCCATTGAGCAAAGCCATGGATGGCCTAGCCACAAACAAAACTACTCTAACTGCGGGATGATGGATAATGTTACATCCAATGTTTTTAGTCCTATTTGTAATGGAAGGATGATCAACCATATCAAAGGGAAAGAAAAACCATTTCTTTTTTTTCATCCATGCTTTCAGTTTATCATAATCATCTTGATAGAGATCATGTAATACCAAAAATTTCTCAGTGATCACATTCTCTGCACAGGTGGGATCTGTTAGAATCCCATTATTGGGCTTTTCATAGATACAACCGGCTATGTAAAGATGGCCATCAGAGAGATTTTTAAGTATGTTCTTAAAGGAGAAATTAATATCAATAGATTTCTTAGGTTGTCCTTTACGAGGGATAACATCTATCATGCCAACCATTTCATCTATAGGATTAATAGGGGTAACATGTGGAATGGGATCAGGATGTTTATCATCTATATCAACATTCATCACATCATTCTTTGTAGTTCCACTAGCTTTGACAAATGAAACATTATTTTTGGGCATTGGATCAGTGAAAATTTGCAAGTTTTGATTTGGAGGGGCAACAAACTTATTGCCTTGATCATTAACACCTGCAATGGATATATGGTCAGAATCACTGAGGTCTTGAACAAGATGTTTAAGATGCTTACAATGTTCCATGTCATGTCCATTTTTTCTATGATAATGGCAATAAGCATTGGATTTAAATTTCAAAGGTAAAGGATTAGTAGGATCAGGTGCTTTGATCGAAGGTAAGGTAATCATTTGTTGTTGTAAAAGTTAGGACATTGTGTTATGAAGTGTGTTTGGTAAAGGTGTGAATTGTCTTTTTGAATCTCCATAAGTAAAGGGAACCGTGGTTTTAACAGCTGCTACTTCATTGTTAATAGTTTGAGGTGGTTGGTGAGGGGGTTTGAATTGTAAGAACCCTATGTTTTTCTTTCAGAATGGTTGGGAATTTTTTTGGTTGGCATGTTCATAATTTTTAGCTCAGCTAAAAATGGACTTTGTATCTTGACTACTAACTAAATTGTGATAATTGCAAAGGGAAGTACGCAAGTGCATGAAGGAAGGGAATATCATCATAGTGAGTGTTTTCTGAAGTTTAGTTTTCAAATTTTTGATCAACATCTTTTCAAGTTATGGGTTGGGGATCTTCACATCGATTTGAGAATAAAACGATTGATAGTGATAGATAAAATTAGTTATCTTTTCTTCCTCATTTTGCTTGCATCTCATCAAATCGGCCAAGGTCTTCTTGGCGGTCATATGCACTCGGAAATGATCTATAAATGCATCAAAAAGTTCATTAAATAAATGAATTGAATTTTTTGGTAAAGATGAAAACCATTCCAAGGTCGTGTCTTTTAAGTCCTATGAAATAGTTTCTCTAATAGTTTATCATCAAGGAGAAATTCACTACATAAAGTGGCATGTAGGAATTAACATGGTTAGAAGGATCTCCCTTCCCTCCATATTTCTCAAATCTATGCATCTCTATTCCTTGTGGCATTGGTGTTCATGATATTTCCAAATACAATGGGTTGCTTCAAACATAATATGTGGGTGGTCCATTCTGATTTTGGTTGATGGTGGATATTTGTTTTTTAGTGGATGAGATAGTTTGGAAAAGTTGTGTTATGAGAGGGTCATTCTAAGTGGTATGAGGTGGAAGGGAAAGTGGTGATGGAGTGTATGCAATGGTAGGGAATGTAAAGGGAATGCTTATAGTTGGTATTGTAGAAGAGGATAGAACATGCAATGCCACATAGGAATTAAGGATGCTAGCAGGAATAGTCAAGGAATCACATTACTAACTTATTGCATTGTTGTTGTGACATGAGGAGTGGTATAGGTAGGTATGGAGGCTATTGTTGAGGGAATAGGAGTGTGAGGTCCTCCTTGGCTAACCACAGTGTTTGTTGGTTGATATATTCTAGGGGTAGAAGGAACATGTTTTGTATATATCTCAATTATTTGTTTCACAACGTCTAGGCCTTCGTCACTTTCAAGCATGCGATGGATGTTTTCTATGGTATGAATTCCAGTGGCTGAAATTTTTTCAAGGATCACTTGATGTTGGAGATGTGTTAAGTCCCCATGAATGTTAATGATTTTGTCTTGTGGGATGTGATAATTTTGTGTGTCAACTTGCATGTTATTAGAAGGCAAAGAGTTTCTAAAGATAGTATACATGCCTAGTTTACTAGTTGCCATACTAGGAGTGGAAGCTTTAGATAACCCAAGATCCACAATGAGTGTATTATGGTAGGATAATATGAGTCTTGAACTTCATCTTACTAAGGTATTAGTAATACAACACCAAACACTCATGCAAAGCTTTCAAAATGTGGGTGAATGAAAATGCAATATAAACTAATAAGAATGAAATCCCTAACACTGAAATTTTGAAAAATAAAACTAAAATGTAGAAACAACAAGAAGAAACTTAGAAATTGCAGATTAACTTCTAGAAAGTACAGTGAAAAATATGCAACTAGACTAAGTCGCCCAAGGTGGCGAATTAGTCCAAGTAGTGATTTTTTGAGAATTTTAAGAATTTTTAAATTGGATTTTATGATTTTTATGTTTTTAGATGCAAATATAATATGAACATGTAGAATTTTCCGAATTTTTAATGAAATGGAATGAAAATATGCAAGCTAGATGATCTTTTCACTAATACAATTTTGAAAACCCTAGGATGTGATTTAAATAATGCAATGCAATGCTAATGTATGCTATTACTAGGATGTAAATGCACTCTAAATCAAAAATAGGATGTTCTAAAATTATGTTCACCAAAATGAACCGCAATTTTTTGGGGATTGGCACTTTCTTACACTTATAGGGTTTTGCAGTCTAAAAGGAGAAAGGTATACAACAAAAACTTAGGGGTGCACTAAAGACTGTAGACATGCAAAACTAACATTATGCATTCGATCGAATTCAGCCAAATTAGATGTCGCATTAGGACCATTCATCAATTAATCAGGTGCACTTTCATCCATTCATTAGGTAATTTCATCTTCTAGGATCATTTATTTAAAATCAAATAAACATTATCATCAACCTTTTAATAAATCAAAAAATCCATTTAAATCAAATCCTAAATCATATTCCATCATTTTTTGAATTAAATAAATCAAGTATTTAAGTCCAAAAAGTCAAAATCATCTAATCAGCATTAAATCAGCATAATCATCATTTATTTAATCTAACCATGATTAAATTTTAATCCCATCCCACTTGCATTCTCTAGATATCTCCACTTGCACAATAAATCAATTTTATTGATTTATTAAAAAACCCTCATTTTCCCTCAACATGACAAGTCAAACATTGCATTTATTGTTGTTTTTCTTGTCCCCCTCTCAAAATTTATTGCAAATTTGAATTCAAATTCTCCCTCTCATGGGCACTCTTCCCAAATCTTGCACAACCATTGACCACTCACCATTTGACAAGTGTCATCTTCTCATTGGAGGATTTTTAGTCCCACATTCACCATCTTGGCCAATCTATCATCAAGAAAATCTATAAAATAGGGGCTTCATTCTCATTCATGGATCCACAATTTTATGCAAGGTTACTCTCTTGGTTTGAGAAATAATCTTGTTCTTCATCTCCATTGCAATACATCATCATTTACCTATTGATTAAGGGTTGGGAAAGGGTCACTAGCACATGTGACACCAATCCACTATGGAATAGGTAATTTGTTGAGTGTTTTCATTATGCTTGTGATTTTCTTTTATCTTTTGTTGCATTTTGGAACATTTGCAAGATATTTCATAGGGTCATGTTTGAGGAATTTGTGATTTACTAACCTTGTATGAAGCTTAGTCTTTTGCAGATTTTAAAAGCATGCACCACATTTTGGCACTAGAAGGAGGGCACATATGGGGTAAATCAGATATTTTGCACCAGTTTTAGAGACAAACATATGGTTGAATAAATATTTTTTCATGTCTGTATTTGTTGCTCGGCCTGCTCATATTTATTATTCTATTCCATATACCTTGAATCTATCCGAAGTCACTGTAATGCAAAAAAGTTATTTAATATAAAGCTCATGTGGTGTCACTGCAACCATAGACACAGATGATTTGATATTTTGAATGTAGTTTCCTTTTTTTTAGGATTTGTTTGTTTTGTTATTGTGTTTTTTTATCTATGTGAACATGAATCCAAGGAGCATTGATTAAAGTCTTGAAATCTAGAAGGTGTTTTGTTGTGAATTTAATGCGCATGTTGTAGAGAAGATCTATTGTACAAATTATGCATATTTTTCCATGTTTCCAATTCTACAGAGGTAATTTTGACTACAATATCTGACATAATTTTGTTGTCCTTTATGCTTTCATCATACGCCATTTTGCTTCTTTAAAGCTTACATCTGCGCACAAGCTGGGAGGTTGCTGGCGAAAGATTGACATTTGAATTTGTCTGGTTCAAAGTTCTCTTTTTTATTTGCATTGGCTGTATATCTAATTGTAATCTCATGAAACTACATTTTGTGGTATATTTTATCAAACCATTCACATACCCTGTCTAAGCTTCTTGGGTGCTAGCATACTACGAAGAAGATCCCCTTGCATCATTTGATGTTATGTCATACGCATCTTTGTCTTTATGTCATACGCATCTTCATCTTTACCAACGATGCTATCAAGTTTTTTTTTAGCTGGCTGCAATACATGTGCTTGTGATTGAGCTGTCAAGGGCGCTACTATTCTTAGAATGTGTCAAAGTGTTGAATGATCCTTGTGAAGGCTTTCTAGCATCAGGAAACTCTTTCCTACTCCTAATCTTTGCATTGTTTTCTAACTGATGTGCCATTACAGCCAAGGCATCTACAACTATAATTTCTGACAAACAAGTCCTTTTTTCCAGTGGGTCGATGTCCCTAATCCTATCTCACACAGTCTGACCACAGTTTGACACAAAATAAAAGTCCTCTCATTCAGTATTGAGATACACTTGATCCATCAAACCAACTCTTCATTTATGTCAAATCTGTTTGCTTTCTCCTGTGTGTCACCCCTACATCAGCCCTTAAGCTCACCGCATATAGAAACATAAATGTAAACAAGCACCTTCTCTTAGATCTGTGCAGGCCCAAAGACATCAATGACCAAATAACCCACGTGTTAGTGTACTTAAAGAGAAGGATTTTAAATTTTGAGTGGACATAAGGCGATGAGCATCGGCCTACTTAAGGTAAAGTCTAGCTATAAGATACAAGTAGCATGTTAAATGATGCAAGTTCAGTGGCGCATTTAATAGAACGGGTATGTATGCTCGCCTACTGGCTGTGTGGTTGATGTCTGTGATCTTCTTGTAGTATGGAGCTAGGAAGTCAACATCAAACACTTCTATATTCTTTCTTTTCATCATTGCCTTCTTACCTGCCTTTAATGTTGTCTACTAGCTTACTGATTATTTATGATAAGTAGAGCGTATTGAAGAGGGAAGATTGTGTAAGCGATCAAAAAGAAAGAGTGAATAAGTAAAGAATGAAGGACGGTGTGTCTACTGAACTGACTTAAACAGTGGAAGTTTTTTTTTCTTGCAGATTGGGTAGAAGTTGCCAGTGTCATTAGTACACCATTTAATTCATCAAAGCTTTTGAGACAAGCTCATTCATGGCGCAACCTATTCATTGGGAACTTCACCCATTCATGACTCCAACTCATGTTATTTTAAAATTCTTTGACTGAATTGTCTGACTTTTGTGCATGACACTTGTAAAGTCTTATGTCATTAAGTTCATTTCTGAATATGCTTACTGGCTGTCTCCTTTGTGATAATCAATTTGAAGAACTTTTAGGAAATTCTTATTAGCCAACCCTCCGTTTTGTACTTAATATATGACCTATAAATATATTATATATATTGTTTGTCATATATTCTCATAATCAAGAGGGCAAATATTTTAATATCAACTATCAAAAGGTGTTGATCAGAAGTATATTAGCATTCATTATTGAGTTAATATTTTGTTATTTATACTATTATCAAATTCTTCATAAAAGAATAGATAAATAAGTAAAGTAATAAAAATTCAATAAGGAATGCCAATGCATTTTTTTATTTTATTTTGATAAAGTTGACATGCCTTAATTTTTAGCTCTTGTTTGTGATATTAATAGGTACCAAAAGCGAACAAAGGCAAGTGAAAGGTACAAAGTGAAGGAGAAGGCTAGCAAACGAAAATGAAAGGAGGGGAAATTTTTTGGAAAAATCAAAGTGTTTTTAAATGCTTTAAGTGTTTGATCAACACTACTTCACGAAATTGTTTATCTTTTCGTTTTAGAACACTAATTTTCATTTGGGTCTAAAAAGAAAAATTTGATTTTTTCCATTCGCAATTAAAATTCAAGCTTACACACTTACTAGACTTCGTTTTGGGTTAAAAATTGGACAAGCAATCTTCATATTTCAGTTGGTGCTTAAAATGAATCACACAATTGCTTTGAAGGCTATAAAACGAACAAGTACTTGAATTGTGTGATTTTGTCTTTTGAGTGTGTATCCTCTCCCCTTGCGCTTCATGCGATCTAGGGTGCAAGAGAAACACTCAAAATACATTTTGTTTCTTTGAAACAATTTGATTTGGGTTTAAAATTGAACATCTTGTGCGAGTGTGAGTAGGGGCATTTTCGCGTACATTCTCTTTCTTTGTGCCATCAAAGATCGATCGATTTACGGATTGTGTTTTTGCTTGCTTTTGTTTATCTTAGAGGGCCTACCTTGGGGAAAAAGTACTCACCCAAGGGAATGACTCAATCGGTAACACTCTAAAGCCAAGAGTATTTCCAGCTGGGATATAAATGTGGGTATTGGTTAAACACCATTATCATGCGGTTGGCTCCGACAAGATGGATCCAAAAGGGGACTCTTGCCGTATGGTTCAATCTCCACAAACGAAAAGTCTGAACTAGAACCCTTGTTTTGTAGTGGCATATTTATCCATTGAGCGAGTTTATCAAGGTGATGCATTGGAACTTAGATTCCAAGAAGTTACTTGCCATGTCCGATCTTGGTTGAAATATAGAGGTTAGGATTTCATCATACCTCTATATTTTTCCTTGGTTGCATGTAAAATCATCTCTTCTATGAAGGGCATGAGGCAAGACCACTAAGAAAAATATACCCATTAGGCTAGGATGTTACATTGCTTGTTTGAAAACACAGTCTTGTATTCGAAATCATTTTGCAAAGAAACATTCAACATGATTCTCAAAATTTCAAACCCTCTTGAAGACAAATATCATTGACTCAATCCATATGCTATTGCTTTCCCTTGGGATTCACATCCTTAGAAGTTCCTAAGCATTGGATTATACCTCAATTTTTCTTCTTGAGTAAACAATAGGAAAACCCTTGCCTTAAGTTCATTGAATTTCCACATAAAATATCTTGTGGGGTTTAAAGAAATTAAGACATTGGACATCTTAGTTTGAAACTTTAATCAAAGAGAGTGTTTTTGGTAAAATAAAGACATTAAGCAAAGCTAAACAAAAGTGAACTTTCATGTGTGTTGAAGACTCCAAAATCCCAAAAACACAAATCATTGATTGGAAATAAAAAATGTTCAAATAATTTCTTGGTTACAAAGGTCATTAGGAAGCATTTGCATGCTCTTAAATACCTAGGTCTAGGAAAACAAAGTGGTCTTTTTAGGTTCATCTAGGGATAGAAAAAAATCAAACCTCTTTCATCCATCTTTCAAAACATCAAACATCATCTCATGAATCATCTTTTGAAAAACCTTGAAATAATCCTTGAAGTGCTAGGCTTTATGACAAAATCAAGAAAACACCAAAATCATTGAGATCAAGTCCTTGAAAACATTTATCAAAACACACCTTTGGCTAGGAATGTGTAAATGCCTCCTTTTGCATATCCTTAGTCAAAGTCATCCAAATCATCTTGTCTAGCTTAGTGTATGTAGATGAATCCTTCTCCATATACTTAGTGAAACAATCATTTTGTTTGGGTAGGTGTGGGTAGACGCATCCTTCTCCTCACACATATCCAAATCATCATCCTTTGAACACAACTATCCTTTAGATCATTATCAAACATCTTAGGGTCTTTTTGTTCAAAATCAAAATCAAAATCCAAATCAAGATCAAGGACAAAATCTCAAAAATCCAAAAATCAAACCAATCAAAAATCCAAAGCCTAGTATTTCATTCAAGATCTATCAAAAGCCAAAAGCATCCATAACATCCTTAAACATCATCATCATATCATCATCACATTTGATCCTAAAAGCATCCTAGAAACTTTCACTTTGGGACATAAAATAGAGATTAATCCAAAGAATCAAGAGATTCATCTCCCATATTCTCAAAGATTGATCCCCGTTTTATGGTTCTAACTAGATCTCAATACAAGAAGAGTATGGAAGCCAACAAAGAAACACCCACTTCAAATGATTTTAGCCAAACCACTCATGAAATGAATCCCATTGGGGATGGAAATATCACAATTAGCCTTCAAACATCATCACAAAACCCACAAGAAGAAACCCAAGGGGAGGATCTTACCTTGGGAATGTCTCACAAATAAATAGCTGAAATGCTCCAAAATCCGAACAACCATAGAATCATCAACATCATGATGAGAACTAACCCTTCGTTGTACATGCTTGAACTAGCAAAACAAGGGGCCAAGTTGCCTTCGGATTTTGATGTGAGCACTATAGTACAAACATCTTTTCCACCAATCTCATCCACCATCCCCATTTCATCTACACCCCCATCTCAAAATGTCACAGAAAATATCCCGCAAATCACAACATCATTTGCTCCAACTCAACCCAATGTTAACAAGGGAAACACATTCCTCAATGAACTTCAATCACATCCCCTTGTAAATAACCAAAACTTGGATGCAAACACCACAGTGGAACAAAACATCCCCCATAATCCATTACACCAAAATTTTCCTCTCACTTTACATTATGACCCATCATCAACATCTTTTTCACAGAGCACCACAAACACTTCTCCTCACAAATTCACAAGAGGAGGGAGACATATTCAGACCAGGGGGCATTTTCAACACCACAACACTCTCGCAAGGATTCACCCCCCTTACATTTTGACCTCTCCCACCATCACCATTGTCATCAACACCACTCCTTGGTTTAGGGCTTCCCCCTCTACCGAGTATCAAACAAAACAACATCCCAACCATCAATCAAAACATTTTTCCAAATGTTCAAAGATTATTGTTGACATCACAACAACAAACAATAAACACACAAGCAATGGAAACATCATCAAACACCCCCACAACATTGCAAAGCATGGTCTCTCAAGGGCCAATCACATCAACGATGCCACTTACCACATCAACAACACCATCCACCAATCATGCAATCAACATGACAACACCATCCACCAACCAAATAATCAACACAACATCATCATCTACCACCATTCGAAATCCACCACCACCTCCACCACCACCAATGTTCACCACATCAAACCAATTCGGCACAAACATTGCAAGCTACTTTCCAAAGAGGCTATCAACAAGTGCAAAAACAAAAAGCTGTGCAACAAGCCGCTCAAGCTGCCAAAGCTGCCAAAATTGCACAAGCTGCAATACAAGCACAACAAGCTCAAGCATTATTACAACAACAACAACAAGCCACTCAAGCATTGCAAGCACAAAGGGTCGCTCAAGCACAACTATTATTGCAACAACAAGCCACACAAGTGCAATCCCAAGCACAAGCTCAAGCGCAAGCACAACAAGCACAAGTAGAAGCACAACTTCTTGCACAAGCAACACAAATACAAGCATATTAGCAAGCACTAAAGAAATACCAAGAGCAGCAAGAAGCAGCAGAATTGGTAGCCCAATAACAAGCGTTGTGGGAACAAGAACAAGAAGAACAACAAGCGTTGTTAGAACAACAACAAGTGCAGGAGCAAGTAGAACAACAAGCGTTGTTAGATTAGCAACAAGTACAACAAGCAAAAATCCTAGCGCAACAACAACAAGAGCAACAACAAGAATTGTTCATCCAAAAGCAAGTAGAAGCCTACTTCGCCCACCACAACATACCGATACCATTGAACAATGCACCAACCAACCCATCCATCCAAACCACGATTGCAACACCCCAAAACACATTCATCCCACCCCCTGATCCTTAGAATGATATGATGACACAACTCAAGTTGCTCTCGCAACAAGTACTCGATCTTCAATCAGGGCGAACAACCAAAACATAAAGCAACTTGTCTCCCTATCCATTTGATAGGAGCTTAGAAATGAAACCATTCCCTAAGGGATTTGAAATCCCCAAATTTGAAAAATATCAAGGGACAGGAAACCCTGAAGATCATATCAGGGAATTCCAAGTTCATTGCATGGAAGTCACATATGACAATACGTATCTGATGCGACTATTTCCTAGAAGCTTGGCGGGTCCCGCTATAGAATGGTTCTCTCGCTTACCTATAGGAATTAGAACATTCCAAGAGATTACAAGTGCATTCATTAAGAACTATGCAGGTAACATTGCAATGGATGTTAGTCTCAAAGAACTATACGCTCTAAAACAAGGGAAGAATGAATCGTTCGCTTCATTCCTTCAACAATGGTGATCCAAGGCCAATCAGAGCAAGTGGACCATGCCAGAGGAACAAGTCTGGACAATCATAAACAACCTTGAAAGCCACCTATCATTCCATCTCAAAGTTCAGGGTATCACCACATATGATCAATTGATCTCCAAGGCACTTAGCATCGAAAGAGCCCTTGTGACCCAACCCGTCGAATCAACATCATATCATGAATAGCAAAACAATTGCCCACCATCAAATTACAATGATAAACCTCGTACATGGGTGAGAAACAAGAACATCACTAATGATGGCATCGTCGATGCCAAGGTGGTCATTAGTGGTCCATGCCAAAATACACCTGCACTGCAAATCTAACCACAATGCCAAAACACTCATCACAACATATCAACCCAACAATAATCCCACCATCAATAATGTCAATGACCAAATAGGACCACCTCAACACAAAACATACCCCAAACGAAAAATACACTACTTTGGGGGAACCACTTGAGGACATCATGAAAAAGCTAATCGACGAAAAACTCATCCAAGCTCCTACATTTGAGAATTATCAAGAACCTGATGTCAAA
>VDFB02047230.1:209013239-209052482 GCA_007258455.2 Sequoia sempervirens | reverse complement strand
GACGTCCCCTTCTGACCCCTTAAGACATCCCCTTAAGACGTTCTATTATGACCCCTTTAGACGTCCCCTTAATTAACATGTTCTATTATGACCCCTTTAGACACCCCCTTAAGACGTCATTATTTGTTTTTACAACTTATAAATTAGTGTTAGATGGACTATTATTTATAGTATTTATTAATGCTTTTATTCTCTAATCTTCTATGGTATTGTTAGGGTTAGGATTAGAATTTTAATTAGAGGTAGAATTGAACCCCAATTTTAACTGTAATACTAATTGAACCCTAACCCTAACCATTATTAGAACCCAACCCTTATTGAACCCTTACCCTTTCCTAAAATTAATCCTATCCCTAAGCCTTGTTGTATCTGACCCTAATTGAAACCTAACCCTAACTCTAGTTGTGTCCTAATCCTAACCTTTACCCAAAGTTTTATCCTATAACCCTAACCTTAATTCACAGAGAAAATTTTGTGGGTCATATTTCTATTTCTTATGTACATAATTTATGTGATATTCTATTTTTTTTCTTGTTATTCACACATGGAGGCAAGACTTTTATTCATTTTTCATACACTACACACAATCATGAAATTCAAAATGGGGGAAACTATGATGAAATTAATTTTCCTTTGGATTGAGCTCCATATTCATCATTTTTAAAATTTATCATGTGTGTACACTACGTATTCATCACCTAATGGTTACAATCGTTTTACATATACACATTCTCATGTTATCATAATTTATGTGATATTCTATTTTTTCTTGTTATTCACACATGAGGCAAGACTTTGTATTCATTTTTCATATACACTACACACAATCATGATATTCTTAAATGGGGAAACAATGATGAAATTAATTTTCCTTTGATTGAGCTCCATATTCATCATTTTAAAATTATCATGTGTGTACACTACGATTCATCACCTAATAGTTACAATCATACATATACACATTCTCATGTTATCATAATTTATGTGATATTCTATTTTTTTCTTGTTATTGACACATGGAGGCAAGACTTTTATTCATTTTTCATACACTACACACAATCACATGATATTCTTAAATGGGGAAACAATGATGAAATTAATTTTCCTTTGAACTGAGCCTCCACATTCATCATTTTTAAAATTTATCATGTGTGTACACTACGTATTCATCACCTAATGGTTACAATCGTTTTACATATACACATTCTCATGTTATCATAATTTATGTGATATTCTATTTTTTTTCTTGTTATTGACACATGGAGGAAAATTCATTTTTCATACCTACACACAATCATGATATTCTAAATGGGGGAAACAATGATGAAATTAATTTTCCTTTGGATTGAGCTCCATATTCATCATTTTTAATATTTATCATGTGTGTACACTACGTATTCATCACCTAATGGTTACAATCATTTTACATATACACATTCTCATGTTATCATAATTTATATTTTTTCTAATGATTACCTCTTTCCTTAATTTTTAGTACGAACACTTTTTTCCATTACTAGTGAGAAACTAATGGTGTCATTTTATAAATATGTATACTAGCTAATTATATCAATACCTTGTTAGATTTTTTCACTATAAAGAATTTTATTTGCTTAAGAGTTTAGAGCAATGAATTTATTTGTCAATCTAGTTAAGGAAAAATTAAAGAATAAAATAACAAAGAATGGTGATATCCATGATATTCACAAGGTATAGGAATTCCAAGTGCACCAACAATGAGGTAAAATTCAATTTATAGAACTAAATAAGTAGGCAAATCCACATAAATTTTCTCTCATAAAATTAAAATTAATACATTAGAAGGAAAATATCTTCTTGTTCATTGAAAAGAAGATTAAACCTAAAATTATTCTACAATTATGAAGTCTTAAGTAAATTTCACATTAATGTCCTATATTAATGTCTTGACTATGAACATAAAATGCATAAATGTACATGTGTAAATCAAAATTTCAAACAATAATAAAGTCCATAATTTATATAACATATTAAGTGCATGAAACCAATATATTAAGCGCACATGAAATAAAGTCCAATAGAGTACATGATAAACAAGAAATATAAAACACATAAAATCACATGTTTGTAGGTCATGTACTATCTCTATAATCAAGAGACCTCTTCACACCATGCGGACTATGTGGATGACCTGAAACACTTTGTACATAAGAGAAAGATGAAATTAGATGTAAGACAATAAAAAATGATTTAATGACAATTTCATTTATAATCCATCATAAAATTAAATTAGCACCATATCTACATCTGGATGCTCTTGTGCGCCTGAAGAAACCTCTAAATTCTCTAAATCAATCTACATAAACAAGACAAAGAAATTCAAAATTAGATGTACAACTCTACACTATTATTTTTTATTCAATTTAATTCTAATTTATCATATTTTAATTACATACGATTCGAGGTTGTGCACTAGGCTCTTCTCCAGACCTCATTCTACATGCTCAACTACGTGGATGTGTCTCTATGCTATAAAAGAAAAAAGAATATGTGAAAATATCATATATTAATATGTATATATTCAATTTAAAAATTTATAATTCACTTCTAAATATAATAAAAAATTAAATTACCATTTGATTCAAACCTCGCCTACAGTCCCTCCCCGGGTGGTGTAACTATGTCTCAAGTTAGGGGCCGAAAAGTTGCACTAACAAAGTCCTAAAAGATCAAAATTAAAGCATGTACAATTCAATTAGGTTAATATATACATATATATTCAAGTTTGCACATTTTTTGTAGAAAGTTTTGTAAACAACCTGGAAATCAGTGGCCTCATGAGTAACTACAACATCAAATGTTTTCCCAATGTCCATTCTTATTGTGGTATCAACCTAGACATACATGTACATAGACATTTAACGCTTATAATATTTACAAGTGTACATGCATGTGTTTCATATATCTAGTGAATTCAAAACTCATAAAATTGTAACTATACTAATGTAAACTTTGAACAAATTTACAATATGAATGTACCTGCCCATGATCTATGTCGCTCGATAGTGGAGGAGTGCTTGACAATCCCTCAGGAGGAATCGACGTGGATGCCGATTGAATCACCTAAACCAACATGAATATTTGAAACATATATGTGATTCAATTATAAATTTAAAACTCAAGTTGGGGCCAATTTACATTTCATATATATAATTTTAAAATTGAAATCAAAATACCCCCATAAGGGTTGCTAAGCATGACCGGTGTCGAGAGAGGTACTTGTGGTGTAGATGATTGCTCCCTTGCATTGAAAGTGTCATCTATACACCAAAAAAATTGATTGTTAAAATGTATTGCAAACTTTTCTTTGATATATACAACCATAAAAATTATTATAAAATGAGTTCGTGACATCTAGATGCATATTTATACATGTGTCGTAGTGTCCTTAGGGTGATGTTCTGCTACGAGGAACTCTACAAATGAACTGATGCGACCAGATGAACCACTAGATTCTCCCCGTCCACCTGAACTAGGTGTAGCCTGATCAGGTCCATAACACACTTGATGACAACTAGTACATATATGGGGGGCGGGTCTCGACACTCCTCGAGTAGTACTTGGACCAGCTCCATAAAAAACTCCTCCATCATCATCATCGTCTCTATGCTCCCACATGCTATCACTGTGTTGATGATCAAGGTCTCCTCGAGTGTACTAAGGAACTCGTGTTGAGACCAGAGCTTGATGATGTACTGTGCAGAATGGAGGACCAGAGCAACAACAACAAGGGGTTGTGCATGCATGGGCTGTGGGATCAACCCTTGCCTCAATCTCATAGGCATGCCACCAACACCCCCGAAATGATCTAAAAATCAAAATAATTGGGCTTTTGCCCCCAAAAAAACTCTACATACAGTTTTCTCAAAAAATACAATGGGCACTCCCAATTAGCATGTGGGGGACTATCAAAAACCATATACCATCGATCCAAAAAATGTGCAATCATCTGCGGATGTATGCACCACCTCATGGATATTCTAGGATTTGTTGGGTGGAATGGGTTGTCTGCAATCCAAAGTCAAGAAAGTAGGGGCTAGATGGGCTTCTCAGCATTTTAAGGTCTAATATTTGTTTGTAAGAGAGACCATCAAAATAAAATTGTCTCATTTGTTCTCTCTCGTCGATGCCTATCAAGATCAGAATCGATCATCCTGATGGAATCAACAATGTTTTGCATTACAGATGCAAAACATCTCACATGTGGAGCAATCAATGCTTGACTCTGCATAGCATTGATTTGATTTTGTAACGATGCAACTTGATCATTTATTCATGCTCTCAAGCAAGCCTCATCAGATGCCATAGGTGTTGGAGGTGAAATATGAGGGGGAGGGGGAGGGGGATGTGGAGGTGGAGGTGGAGGGGGGGAGGGAGGCGGATCTGGTTGTGGCTCAAGTGGTGGATTGATGATATCATCAATGTTAAAATCATCCATGATATATGCTTGATATAATGTGCACCTACATTTTAAACCATGCAAAATAGTCCATGTGCATACAAAAATTAAGATCATATATTTAATTGAAATAGGATGAGCAACATATATATTAAGCTCGTATATTTAATTGAAATGCACATTTATATACATTGATTGTTCAACTCAAGAGCATGTCCATACAAAATTAAAAATTAAATGTATGTACATGTACATTTAAAATAAAAAATATGATGCATAATTTGCATGCGTACAAATCATTAAACTAAACTATACATACATACATATACAAATTTCAAAATTTAAGAACTATTATGCAAATTTTTAATACATGCACATACATACTAAACAATAAACTTGAAACATTCACAAAATCTCATTTTATGTCTTTAACACACACACAATTTTTCAGCAGGAGAAATCATGATCTAGTAGATAGTCATAAAATATATACTATTATATACTATTCATTATAAGTTCATAAATTCCACCAAATTCACAAATCCATGTCACTAAAAATATCCATATAGAACCAAAATCATAAATTCATGTCACTAAAAATATCCATTTGGAACCAAATTTATAAATTCATCACACAAAATATCCATCTTCACCAAATTTATAAATTCATAACTATTTAAGATCATTGTTTTAATTTATAAACTATTATGGCTCTCTACTGCATAGATATTCATTTCTTTGTGTTTTCCTTTTCAAAATTAGGAGTTCTCCTCTCCTCTAGCCATTTTCGATTCATCTACGATCCCATCCATAGCCCTGACAGCATCAACAAGCATTTGCATCCTAGATGCAAACATCCTCACGGGAGGTGAGACACATTCTTCATTTTGAATAATGTTGATTTGATCTTGGATGCTTCTAGCAGAAGCATTGATTTGTGCTTGCAAACCAGCATGCTCATTGATTTCAGGTGGTGGAGGTGGGGGGTTACGAGGTGGAGTGGGCGGAGGTGGAGGTGAAGGTATTGGAGATGGATGGCATGGAGGTGGATTGCGAATATTATTGAATGGATCCATGTGATCTTTAAGATTTGAGTGAACCTGCATTAGATTTGTAATTTCAAGATGTAAGATACATGTTTAGGAAATACAAAGTTAAACCATTCAATATAAATGGCCTTAAATAATTGAATACAAATGATAAAATTATATGTAAGCCTCATTTATATGTCTAAGGCACATGTTATTTGAATGAAAATACAATTAACTATTGATATTGTATAATCTTGTAGGATCTTATTATTGTTAAATTTGGTTGGGCCTTGGGCAACTTTGATCACCAAATTCTAAGAACTTCTTTGATCCCCTTAAGAAATGTCATATTGGAACCCCTTAAGAAAATTGAATTACGATTTAGGGTGACAGGATGGCTTAAGGGGATTTATGTCTAGTGAGGTCCTAGGAGAAAATGGCATGGCTCAAATGAATAAAATTTGGTGAAGTTGCCCAAGGCAACCAAATTTCATTAAGAGCCTTTAAAGAAAAAATGATGGCTTTAGGGTTTAGGGTTTAGACTTTAGAGTTTAGGGTTTAAGGTAATAGGATAGCTTAAGGGGATCTACATGTTGCAAGATCCTAGGAAACAATTACATGGCATAAGGTAATGAAATTTGGTGGAGTTTCCTAAGACAACCAAATTTCATTAAGAGCCTAAGAAAAAATGATGGCTTTAGGGTTTACGGTTTAGACTTTAGAGTTTATTATTTAATTAGCTAAAATCCCCAAATCCTAACTTTTAATCAACCATTAAGGGGATAATCATGTCACATCCATAGCTTAAAATTAAAATAATTCCAAATCACCAATCCAAACTCAAACTAATGTAACTTACTTCCACTTCATCAAATCTAAAATGAAATTAATAATCTATCCTAGCCATCAAATCAATTAGACTAATCATAGCCATTCATTTCCAACTTAGACCTTCAATCCAAATTCAAATTAGCATTCAATTATTCCCATCTACCTAATCAAGTCAACACAAGCCCTCCATCAACCCAACCACCTACATTTAATTCTCTCTTCCCTCTCAAATTCAAATTCAAAAATTCTCTCATGAAATTCTAGTCCTCGATTCCAAAAAAACCTAGTCCTCCATTCCTTTCCCCTCAACTCTATAAAATAATGACATCCCCAAATGTTTCCATATGATAAAATTTGTATGTATATGTTATCACATTAGAGAACCAAAGAGCAACATCAACACATACATTTAGAGCCATAAAAGAATGTTATGGAACATATTATGCTTCTCTAATCTTTCATTATTTTATTTACCTTTCATTAGAAGTAGAGTATTGAGTTTGCACTTGCATTCTTGGTCTAGAATTTCTCTTCTACACTAAGTACAAAAATATAATATTGGATAGCTTAGTATATATTTCTCTTCTAATATATATTCCCTAGTTCTCCTTATCCATATTTGAGTATCTTAGCATATGTGTAACATGACATGTTAATAATATATCTCATATAAATGTAGGGATGTGTCGCTAATGTCATCTTCAAACATATTTAACCAATAGGAGATACTATAAGGTATCTAATATAACTATACAACCTATACAGGTATGACATATGGTGACCTTTGGCTTTTTTTGATATGTCAAGGGTAGTTTTGCAAAGATTAGTTTCTAGTGCTTTTGTGAGTTTTCACCACTTGTACTTATTAAGCTACACTTTTGGGTTTTCAACCTAATAGGGATAAACCTAGTAGATTTTTTAGCTTTCCAGCCTAATGGAGATAAATCAAACCACACTTTTTGGTTTTTAGTTGCACCTATCAAGTTATTTGTTAGCTATTAAATTTACAAACATTCTAGGATTATAAGTCTACTATAAAATTTGATGTAAAATAGATTACACATTGAGCCCTATAATTTAATTACAACAATGAATAAATATAGCAACATTTAGTAGACATAATGAAAATCAAGCCATGATAGTAATATAGAGATAATATACAATGTTTAATATAGATAAGTTAAAGAATCATTTTAAAAATATATATCTATATATTCACATCATTTTTGTTTTTTCTTTAGATTTCAAATATATCCACCAATCCTCCTTATCTTACATTAACATAAACTCAAAAAACATAGTGGACATGTACACACATATAAAACTACATTAAAATAGTGTTAGATCTTACAATTTTTCAAGGCTTATTTCATCCTCTTAGACGATCACTCTTACTAAATCATTGGCATAAATTAGATGCACACAATGGCACATTAAAGGTTTATTCCTCATGTTGGATTCCCTATTTTATATAACTATATCTTTATTATCTAATTTAAATATATCTAAGCACAAATTTCTTTTATGTAACACATTGATAATTTCAACTCATTATAAAAACCAAATACAAATTTAAAGGGGGTACACTATATTTATAAATAATAATTTAAATACCATCCCAATCTCCATGGTGTGTCACTTGTTCACTAAAAATCCCTTACATAAATCATCTACTTAGGTCAATCTTATCTAGATTTTTCTTAAATATTAATATTCATAAAATATGGCACAAAGAATATTGATGCATTTCTATCCTTCAACATAAATCTATATAGTATCAAAATAAAGGTAATTTTATGGTTAAATTGAATCTCTCTTAATTGCTAAATAATCCATTATGATTGAGGATGGGTGGATTATTATCTAGGATCACATCTTAAAAATCCTATAGATGTCATGTGCTATGTTTTTCTTAATACATATATTCCCATACAAACCTCTTTCCATGTATTATCAACTCGCCTATATGATAGACACCTTCCTAGGTTTAAATTTCATACGATATATATGTACCCAAGTGTTTCAAATTGGAATTGCTATAATAATACTTTTATGGCATTCTAGATATTCAAAATAGTTTTCATAAATCTACCAAATAGACCCATTCTTGACAATGAACCTACATAATTTTAGGTATGTCCAATGAAAGATTAGGGTCTAGGGTTCATAAATTTCAAATGCTTTAGTGTTATGGGTTTAGATTTTACAGTTTAGGGTCTAGGGTTTAGCAAACTTAGGGTGAAGTTTGGGTGGCCCTTGGCATAATTTAGAGTTGCAAGTTAGTGTCAATTGGAATCGATTGTACGTGTTTAGATTTACGAATTTGTTAACTAAATTTGCAAACAAACATCAAGATAAACTTTATGAATTTTAACCATTCTTTAACATATTGATTTCTAATCTAATTATAATTTAAAATTGAAACTAAAGTTTAATATATATCATTTTTTCCATACAAAGCAAATAAAATTTAAAACATTTAAGCAATGTGAATGATTTTTTGTTCGATTCCAATTTAGGGTTTTAACAATTTTTTTGTTCCAATTCAATTTAGGGTTTCAGTTTTAAACAATTAGGGTTTTTAATTTTTTTGTTTCAATTCAAACTAGGGTTTTCAAATTCAATTTTTTTCGTTTGATTTGAATTCAGGGTTTCAAAAAGCTCGATTTGGATTTGTAAATGCGATTTTTTTATTTCATTTCAATTTCTAGGGTTTTGAAATGCAATTTTTTTTGTTTTATTTCAATTAGGGTTTTCAAAATAAATTTTTGTTGGGTTTAATCGAACAATTTAAGATTTAAAAGTTAAATTTTGTTTCTAAAACACAATTCAAGGTTTTTTTTTCATTTTTATTAAAAAACATTTAAGTTTCATTGCAAGTTTTCGTCTATTTTTACAATTATTGAATTCTACTATAACAATTAAAAAAATGATTAAAACGTGACATAAATTAAAAAAATGCATGCTAAATTAACGTATTTCTTTTAAAATTTCAATTCAAAATTAAAAAATGCAAAGAAATGGTGTTGAGGTGGGGTACCTATAGCTGGTCGTGGGGTCATTGTCGCGAACACTCACTCGGGGTCCCATTCACAGAGCAGTGAAAACTGTTCTTTTTAAAAAAATAAATACCAGTATAAAACGGGATACCAATTTATACAACTCGGGATCCCGTTATTTATAAATCGGGATCCCGTATTTTATAAATCAGGATATTGTTTCTTATAAATCGGGATCTCGTTTTGTGTCCATTGGTTCAGAGTCCAACGGGAAACGGGATCCCTATTTTTAAAAAGTGGGATCCCACTTGATCTCAGGCTCGGGATCCCGAACCGTAACGGGATCCCAATTTTTAAAAATTGGGATCCTGTTTATTAAATCGGGATCCCGTTTGTTCGATGTCGATTTCAATTTTTTGTCTAAGGCAAAAAACTTCCACATTTTGTGGACTCAACTTTGTGCACTTACCCAGGAATCAAGATCTTAAAATCTACACGAATCTGATGCCGAATCATGGCAACAAAGGGAATAACAAGGATAAAGGAAAGGGCAGTGTAAATCATGTATACGAAATGGTTGTTGCCAACCTCAATGAAAACTGCATGGTCATCACCATCAAGGGCACCCATGTCGAAGATTGTGGAGTCACCACAAGAGGCGGTAAAGTCACCATTGCAGGATCATCCTAACCTCATAGAGTCCCTTCATCAAGAGTTGTTCCATATAGCTACAATGTTGTAGACCATTTCAAAAGAACACCAGCACACACCTCCATCATGGAGTTGTTAAAAATCTCATCAATGCATAAAAAGGATCCTTGAGGAAGCATTAGCCTCATCTACCATCCCCATAGACCTCGATGCAGAACAATTCCAAGCTATGGTTAGAAACATCATAACACCTAATCTCCTTACATTTTCTGACCAAGACTTTCCCACCCAACCATCTCACAATCGTGCACTTCACTTGGAGGTCATTGTGAACAAAAGCAAAATCAAAAGGGTCCTGGTGGATGGAGGTGCAGGTTTGAACATTTATTCTTTTAGCCTCATCAAGCAGTTAAAGATATCAGAAGATTCCATTGAGAAAGGAAAGGGCATAACAATAAGAGCATATGATGACCAAGAAAGAGTGTCACACGGCACAATTAATCTCCCTATCCAAGTAGGGCCAACGCTTATTGAAACTGCCTATCAGGTCCTGGACCTCGACTTACCATACAACATTCTCCTAGGATGCCCATGGATCCATGCAATGAAAGCCGTAGCATCAACCTTCCACCAATGTGTAAAATTTACACATAAAGGACGAGAGGTTATTGTCCATGGAGATCTTGATCCGTTTTCATACTGCAAGAACCTTGAAGCCAAATATTACAAAATCCCCCAAGTGCCAAAAAATGATGAGGGCCCATCCCCATCATACATCAATCCCACCATTCTCGCTTCTGCAACATAGACACCTGCCATTCCCACCATATCCTATATCAAGCTCATCATCCAAGAGGATGGTTGTGGAAGTTAGAGGCTCCCTAACAATGCTTTTGTGATAGAAGAGTTACCACAATCTCCAAAATCATGAGGACGCCCACAAGAAAATCAAGCTCCCTCATCACAAACCTATCCTCAAAATTATCCTGAATTCACAAGGTGGGGAGACCATGGCCATGAGGTAATAGAAGCAGATCCATCAAACATGTTGTATCGAGATGAAAGACCGACACCTGAATTACCAATGGATGAAAGAAGCAGAGGCCTACACATGATGCTTGTGATGGGCTATGACCGAAATCAAAGACTGGGACAAAATGACAATGGGCTCTTAATACCAATCATGCCTGAGACGTGACCTATAACAAATCTTGGTCTTGGATGTACCCCTTCGAGAATAACCATACGTGGCCGAAGTCCTCTAGTTAGAGCCGCTAATGTTTCTCCTCAGCCAGTCTTAGTACAACTGCACTCCCCAATACCCATAGGGAGAGACATGCATAACTTTATCATTGAGCCCTATATTAGTAGTGATGACGAAGATACCTTATCCAACCTACCTAGGTTATTCAAAGATACCACCCTATGTATGATTAGTACCATATCCTTTGAACTAGATAGTCAAAATCATGAGATCCACTTAGTCTACCCCCAACTGATCGAATATGACCAACGAGGACCACCAGTTCTGGATACATTCAAAAATGATGAAGCACTCTCATAATTCATGTGGTTGAGGGATAACATTCCAGATGGAGATCACAAGGCAGGATTCATAATGGAGTTGGACACACATGCCTATTACGGGGAAATGATTGAATCCTTCAGTCGCAAAAGTGAGAAACTAAGAATCATATCCAAGTCTTTGAGTGAAAACCACACTGTAGCACTCTCTAACAACAAAATAGTAAAAATAAAGGACGTATCCAATGGTGAAAACCTCTCTGAGGCACCTGAGGATGAAGGATTCAATCTTCCCCTAAGAGCTATTCATCAAGAGAAGTCAGCAGTCTTGGCCGAAAAATGCAATCCAGTCAAACTAGGAATAGAGGAGACCTCGCATATCACATTCTATGTAGAATCACTATTATTAGAAGAGCGAGAACTCCTAGTAGCATTCCTAAGGGAAAGACAAATAAACTTCACATGGAGTTATGTGGATATGCTAGGACTTGATCCAAATACTGTGGTCCACCACCTAGCAGTGTATCTAGATACAAAACCTATCAGATAGAAGCTTCGCAAAATGCATCCGCAAATTGCTTTGTTAGTCAAAATGGAGCTCAGAAAGCTATTAGATGTTGGATTCATCCAACCAATTGATTATCCAGAATGGGTATCGAACTTGGTACTATTTCAAAACCTGACAGAGCTATCAGAATCTACACGGATTTTAGAGATTTGAACAAAGCATGTCCCGAGGATGATTTCCCCCTCCCCAACATCAACATGATAGTAGACATGACAGTAGGGCACGAGATGCTATCATTAATAGATGGATTTTCAAGATATAACTAGATCATGACAGCAAAAGAAGACCAACACAAGATGGCTTTCACTTGCCCATGGGGAACCTACTGCTAGAACATGATGCCATTCGGCCTAAAGAATGTAGGAGCAACCTATCAAAGGGCCATGACACTAATATTTCATGATATGATTCAGAAAACAGTCGACGACATCCTAGCAAAGTCAAGAAAAAGACAAGATCATATAGCAACCCTAAGTGTTATCTTTGACAGATTAGAGGAATACAAGGTCAGACTAAATCTCAAGAAGTGTGTATTCGGCGTGCAATCAGGAAAATTACTAGGATACATAGTCTCCATGAGGGGTATCGAGGTGGATCCTACAAAAGTCAAAGCAATCCTTGAGATGGAAGTACCAAGGAATTTAAAACAACTGAGAGGCCTCCAAGGAAGGCGCCAATCCATTAGAAGGTTCATAGCACAATTGGCAGACAAGCAAAACCCATATTCACACCTTCTCCACAAGGGGGTATCATAAAAATGGGATACAAAATGCGAAGAGGCATTCAACAAAATAAAGGAATATCTACTGACACCTCTAGTGTTAATGCCACCTATCCCGAGAAAGCCATTGATCTTATATGTGTTAGCAACAGTAGCAGCCCTAGGAGCTCTTCTTGCTCAGCATGATGAAAATAGAACAAAAAGAGCCATATACTATATCAGCAGGACAATGGTCGGTCATGAGCTAAATTACTCCTTCATTGAAAAAGCTTGCCTTGCAGTAGTGTTTGCATCCCAAAAATTCGAACATTATATGCTGGCACACAAGATAAGGCTCATCGCGAAAATTGATCCCCTTAAATATCTCTTATCAAAGGCAATGTTAACTGGCAGAATGGAAAAATGGGTCATGATATTATCAGAATATGACATCGAGTATGTAGAGAGGAAAGCAATCAAGGGAGAGGTTATTACAGATCAATTAGCAGAAGCACCTATGTATTCTGAGAATCCTCTTGTATATGAATTTCCAGACGAATCCATCTTTAACCTCAACATTGCTGATCACTGGAAACTATACTTTGATGGCTCATATACACAACATGGATCAGGAGTTGGTGTCTTCTTTATCACCCCCCAAGGGGATTGCATACCACGGTCATACAAACTAGCATTCCCTTGCACAAACAACATAGCGGAATATGAGGCTTTGACTATAGGTCTCAGGATAGCAGTGCAATGGAATATCATAGCTCTCAAGGTATATGGAGACTCTCAGTTGATCATAAATTAGGGAAATAATGAATATCAGACAAAGGATGACAAGCTAACCCCATACAAGAAACTGGTGGAGACTCTAAAGGAATCCTTCATCAAAATAACATTTGAGCAGATTCCAAGAACCAACAACAGAGCTGCTGACGCCATGGCTACAATTGGGTCTCTAGTAGACATCCCTCACAATGTGCCAAAATACAAATTTCTAATCGAGCAACTACTCATTCCCACATTCAAGGTACTAGAATTAGAATATGTGTGTGAAATCGTTGGTCCAGGTGATCCTTGGTATCATGAAATCTATACATATCTTCGAATAGGAGTCTTACCCATTGACCTACCATCGAGCCTAAAATGAACCTTCATAAAAAAAGCATCTAGATTTGTTATCCTAGGTGATACCTTATACTGTAGAAGCATAGCGGGTACCTTACTATGTTGTCTGAATGCTGAGGAGGCATTAACCGCTCTAACCAAGGTTCATAACAGTATCTGTGGCTCACACTCAAGTGGAATGACCATTGCCAAGAAACTGTTGAGGCTGGGGTATTACTAGCCCATGATGGAAAGAGAAGCACATGATCATGCTAAAAGGTGCTTACAATGTCAGCAGCATTGGGATCTCATCCATGCTCCAGCTCAAGAGCTCCATCTGATCGTCACACCATGGCCTTTCTCACAATGGGGACTCAACCTCATTGGGAAAATCTCACCCACCTCGTCCAATGGCCACAAATTCATTACAACTACAACTGAGTACTTCACAAAGTGGGTGGAAGCCATACCCATGACCTATATCACTAGAAAGCAGATCTCAAAATTCATCCTGAACTATCTCATATGTTATGGTGTCCCACAAGCCATTATCTCAGATAATGGGACACCCTTCAAGAACCAGGAGGTTCACAACTTGTGCGAGAAATTCAAAATCCAACATCGCTTCTCCACCCGTATTATCCCCAAGGCAATGGCCAGCGAAGCCACGAACAAAACCATCCTCAAAATCCTCAAGAAAACAGTCAATGACGCAGGTCATGACTGGCACTTGCAGCTTAATCCTACCCTTTGGGCTTATCAAACTAGCATCCGCACACCCACTAGCGCCATCCCCTTCTCCTTGGTCTATGGATCAGAAGCTATACTCCCCATTGAGATCAAGCTCCCATCCCTCAGAATATCACTGCAAATTCTCATCACTGATGAAGAATATCAGGTCTCAAGACTAAACGAGCTAGAGTTACTAGATGAGAGAAGGATCGAAGCTTTGAATCATTTGCAAGTCTATCAAAATAGACTCAAACAAAGTTACAACAAGAGGATCAGAAGCAGGAATTTCCAAGTCAGAGAATTGGTCTTAAAAGAAAATCAGAAGAATGTCCCGAATCCTAGCAGCGAAGGCAAGTTTGAACCCAATTGGTTAGGGCCTTTCATCATCACAACAAGCTATAAATTAGTGGCATATCAGTTATCAACACCCGAAGGGGAACCTCTGCAAGAGCCCATGAATAGCTCCCATCTCAAAAAGTTTTATGCCTAATTCTTTCAAGGTATAGAACCAAAAATCCAAAAAAGAAAAAGTCCTAAAAAATGGTTACTTTGGCGAGAACCTCGCAACAGGTGTCTTGGTAACAACAAAGAAAAGCAAAAATCCAAAAATCAGAAAAAGGATAAAAAAAATCATCCTCTAGTGAAAACCACTTCAGTGGCACTTTCGACAAGTACCTTGGTGAAAACCTAGAAAATAGGTGCCTTGTGTAAATAAGCACTTTCCATCCACTAGGACCTTTACAGCTTGTTCATCATTATCCCTCCATTTCACTTCCATCATCCATATCTCCATTCATCACTCATCCGCTCACATTTGCACCATAGCTTGGTCCTTGTTCGTATCATGATCCCTCCAAGTACTACTCGACCCATCCTCAAGGTTAGTTTGTCCTACCTTATCGGGGTAGTCTATTGCATGGGGGGCACGTTCTCATCGACGGATTCGTATGATTCCAAAAGTCCCAAAATCAGAAAAATCCAAAAACATCAGAAAATCAAAAATCCAAAAATATTCAAAACATATCAAAATCCAAAAATAGGTCAAAAAGTCATTCAAAACCAAAACAAGGTCGTCTTGTCAACTACATCATCTTTGAGCTTGAACATATAAGTTGATTTTTGATCATCCCCGAGACATTTAGCTCAGTCCTATAGGAGTCATTATACAAACTGACATCTCATCATGTATATCATCATTCAGTAAATCAGTCAAGTCGCCAGTCGAACCACGTGGTCTCTGCATGTATAATGTAGGCAAGGCTAATTGTTGATCAGCCCTGAGGCCCCTAGGATAGGTCTTTAGGTTAGTATCTTTGTCAAAATCTCATAAAATCCCAAAACATTGAAAAACTAAAATCAAAACATTTGTAAAACCTCAAAAAATTACCAAAAATAGCCTCAAAACATTGCAAAATTCCAAAAACATCAAAATATTTGAAAAAAAACATCCGCCTCATCTCGTTTGCACCCGCAATAAACACCATTCATAATAAACTGATCGTCATCATCAACCTTTGGTGAAATAGTTAGAAACAAGTCTAGCAGGTTAAAAGTAAAACTCAAATTTATCTAGTCTCAAGTCTTAGTTAGTACGTAAACAAGTTGGTTAAGTCTTTATGTCGATAGTCCATCATCCAAATAGTCTCATATCAATCACCTGATAACATCATGTCCTAGGATGAATCCTTCCTACAGGGGGCATTATTTATCAGAAAGAACATTTTGGATAAATGAAATGACGTGCCGTCATCCACTAACATGTCCTAGGATGTATCCTTCCTACAATGGGCATTATCTTTTGGCAATAAGTTTCGGTTCTTATCCTTAAAAAAACATTCCCTTTTGGTTAGCGGTATTGAAGAACATCAACTTGTTTGTGCGCTTGATCTTTTCTTTTGATTTATCTTATTGCGTTCATTCCAAGGACCTCTCGATGATATTCGAACGAAGGATTTAGAGAGATAGGAATGGGGCAACGATCATTATCCTTTTGTCTGTTATGCTTGTTGGACATTCTTGTAAAATAACTTGGTGAATACTTACTATGTTAGATATGTATGGAGGATGTTTCAGATAGCTTGTTAACTATTGCATTGATTGGTTATACCTTTCCGTGTTTTGGTCCGAGATGTTTGAGACTTCTAAAGTGCATCCTAGCAAGGTTTCTGTATGTCAGGTGTGAACAAGAATACTCCTATCTATTTGTCGATTCAAAGTCCATCACACTAAGTACAACGCCATCCTGGTCCTTTATACCTTGATGCATCGTGCTTAGGCATGTTATCAAACATAAAGTAAGTGACCCTTTGAAAATCCCAATCCTTGATAAGAAAATCATCATCATCTCTAATAAAGTCTTGAACAATCATGGACTTGTTGGACCCTCTTGTCATCATCTCATTTCTGTGCTAACATCATCATCACCAATGCATCCACAAAACTATCAGCATACCACATATCATCCATATCATACATCATAGGAAACATCGATCATTTCACATGCATTGCATAATCATCATCATAATATAGATATGTTAGTCTAAGCATCTCATAAATCATCCATTGCATAATCACAACATATCGTGCATCATCAATCTCATCCATCTCATATCATATCATCATTTAAGTTGTTTAGAATAATATAGACTTGTTATTCTAAGCATCTTAAAATCATCTCATTTGCATCGTCATCCGTAACCACCCATTTTGAACCTCTTTATCGCAAGATCGACCCTCAAATTGAATATTTTCACTCAATCTCTCAAGGGGGCAATGTACCAATGTACTTTCCGCTGGGGCATCCGAAAAATCATGAAATTTTTAATTTTCGATTGTGGCAAGTTATTATTTGAACCAACGCAACAAGTACATTGCTTCAAAGAGGGGAAAAATGTAGACATGCAAAACTAACATTATGCAATTCGATTGGATTTAGCCAAATTAGATGTCACATTAGGACCATTCATCAATTAATCAGGTGCACTTTCATCCATTCATTAGGTAATTTCATCTTCTAGGATCATTTATTTAAAATCAAATAAACATTATCATCAACCTTTTAATAAATCAAAAAATCCATTTAAATCAAATTCTAAATCATATTCCATCATTTTTTGAATTAAATAAATCAAGTATTTAAGTCCAAAAAGTCAAAATCATCTAATCAGCATTAAATCAGCATAATCATCATTTATTTAATCTAACCATGATTAAATGTTAATCCCATCCCACTTGCATTCTCTAGATATCTCCACTTGCACAATAAATCAATTTTATTGATTTATTAAAAAACCCTCATTTTCCCTCAACATGACAAGTCAAATATTGCATTTATTGTTGTTTTTCTTGTCCCCCTCTCAAAATTTATTGCAAATTTGAATTCAAATTCTCCCTCTCATGGGCACTCTTCCCAAATCTTGCACAACCATTGACCACTCACCATTTGACAAGTGTCATCTTCTCATTGGAGGATCTTTAGTCCCACATTCACCATCTTGGCCAATCTATCATCAAGAAAATCTATAAAATAGGGGCTTCATTCTCATTCATGAATCCACAATTTTATGCAAGGTTACTCTCTTTGTTTGAGAAATAATCTTGTTCTCCATCTCCATTGCAATACATCATCATTTAGCTATTGATCAAGGGTTGGGAAAGGGTCACTAGCACATGTGACACCAATCCACTATGGAATAGGTAATTTGTTGAGTGTTTTCATTATGCTTGTGATTTTCTTTTATCTTTTGTTGCATTTTGGAACATTTGCAAGATATTTCATAGGGTCATGTTTGAGGAATTTGTGATTTACTAACCTTGTATGAAGCTTAGTCTTTTGCAGATTTTAAAAGCATGCACCACAAAGACTAATGCTAATATGATTGAAATGTGTCTAAGTGGAATACCCTAAATGCTATTGAAGTAGATTGGGACACTTACGCCAAGCTAGGTGACTTAGTCATGTTTCAGGGAAATTCTACCAGAATAGGTTTCAGCCAAAAGGGTATTCAAAACTATAGAAAGCACTTTTTAGGCCCGGTAGTGGGACTAATTCACCACTGATGGTGATTTAGTCCACCTTCAGCTTTCAAGAATTTCAAAGATGCAATCTGTAGCTCTTGGTCTGCACTTTGGTTCCTAACAGTTGTCCGGATTTTGAATCTGCAAAATTTGGTCTATAGGTGATCTCCAAGCTTCTTTTAGGGATTTGTTGACTTTCAAAGACATTGATGGATTGATGACACATTTTTAACACCTTTCTCTTTGAAAAATATACATACAAGACCTACAAAACACACATAAAAAGAGGGGAATAAGGGTTAAGGGTTAGTGAATATGGGTTTGTCTTGGTCAAACCATGGTTTGGAAATCAAACCCTTGAAAATGAAATGAAATGGAAAGAGAATGATGAATGAAAAACATGCAATGCTACAACTCACCAAACCCTTGAAATAGAAATCTAAAGATATGCAGGTAGAAGCTCGAATGGATGTATGCTTAAGAATTCCTAGAATGCTTGAGAATGATTAAGTGAATTAATTAGAGTATTAAGGAAATTAGGAGATGAAAAATGAAATGAAAACCCTATATCGATACATGTTTATACAAAATTTCTTGAAGATACGACATCACAAACTGGCCTCAAGGTCTAGAAAATAATTTCCCATTAGAATTTTAAAATAATTTTGATTTTTGAGCAAAGTTGGACTAAGTTTCCCCTAGTGTCAACTTGGTCCCACTCGGGAAATTTTAATGGTGTCAGGAATTAAAGTGTATTAAATGATGTTTAATATGATTATTCTCTAAAACACACTTAAGTAGTGCCTGCAAGTGCATTAAGGGTCATTTAAACATAAGAAAGGGTAAAATTATTGATGACAAGCCTAAGAAAGCGTGAAAGTTTGTTACAACACTTTTCAACACTTTGAAATAAGGCTTGGTAAGTGATAAAAAGGGGTTATTTAGGTGAATTATAATAAAAATTCCCTATAAAATTGTCAAAGTAGGTTACAACACTTCACAACAGTTTTAAAAGGCATCATAAAATTCTTATTGATTCACAAGGATCCAAGACCTAATTTGAATGTGCTGACCACATTACAACATTAAATCGAGGTGAAACTAGGCCAACATCGATAAGCAAGACCCAAATGAGCATAAAAATTTCAAGGATACATTTTTTGTGACACAATACCTTGCTCTTTGACAAATCCGCATACAAGACCTACAAAACACACATGCAAAGAGGGGGGAAAGTGTTAAGGTTTAGTGAATAGGGGTTTGCCTTGGTCAAACCCTGGTTTGGTAATTAAACCCTTGAAAATGAAATGAAATAAAAATAGAATGATGAATGAACAACATGCAATGCTACAACTCACAAAACCCTTGAAGAAATATGAAGATATGCAAGTAAATGCTCCACTGGATGTATGCTTAACAATGCTTAGAATGCTTGAGAATAATATAGTGAATGAATTAGGGTATTAAGTAAATTACAAGATGAAAAATGAGGGGAAAACCTTATATTTATATATGATTATTCAAAAATTCCTAAAGATACCACATCACAGGTCGACCTCAAAGTTTAGAAAATAATATCTCGCTAGAATTTCAAAATAATTTTGATTTTTGAACCAAGTGGAACTAAGTCGCCCCTAGTGGTGACTTGGTGCCACTAGGGAATTTTAAATGGGTTTTCAGAATTAAAGTGTATTAAATGATGTTTAAAGGGATTATTCTAAAAAACACACTTAATTAGGGCCTGTAAGTGTATCAAGGGGTCATTTAAACATAAGAAAGGGTCAAATTATTGATGACAAGCCTAGAAAAGCATGAAATTTTGTTACAACACTTTGCAACACTTTGAAATAAGGCTTGGTAAGTGATAAAAATAGGTTATTTAGATGAATTATGATAAAAAGGTCTTAGAAAAGTGTGAAAGTGGGTTACAACACTTCACAACACTTTTACAAGACAAGATAGAATTCTTATTGATTCACAAGTTTGCAAGACCTAATGTGAATGCGTTGACCACATTGCAACATTAAATCTAGGAAAAACTAGGCCAACATCCATAAGAAAGACCCAAATTAGAGGGAAAATGTCGAGGATACATTTTTTTATGCCACAAAAATTATTGTCTAGTTTTGAGAAAGTTATCACCATTTTTAGTTTTTTGTTATCATTAAAGTTTTTTTAGTTTGCTAATCTCTTTTTTTTAGCATATGGCATCAATCTTGGAGGGATTTCTAAAAATTGTTTTTTTTGAAACATAATCATTTGTTTGCCTATCATTTCATTTACTTAGCTTTGGTTTATCATTATCTCATTTTGTTTTGCAAAAGAAAAAAAATGCATATTCCATTCATGGGCTTAAAATGAGCAAATTGCATTTTCCATTCATGGGTTTAAAATGAACAAATTACATTTTTCCATTTATGGGTTTAAAATGAACAAAAACTGGAGTATTTCATTCATGGGGCTTAAAATGAACAATATTTTCTTATGAATCACTCATTGGGCCTAAAATTTACAACTACAACTTGCATTGCATTCATAAGGTGAAAATGAACATGCATTTTTCATTCATAAGGGTTTAAAATGAACAAAGAAATGTATTTTCTCACTCATGAGTTTTAAAATGAACATGCATCACACATCATTAGCCTAAAAAGAATCCAAGTATCTTCAAATCATAAGTAAAGGCTTAAAATTGACAAGTGTCTTTTTGTGTTTTTTGGTTTTCAATTTTTCATAGGATGCGTATGCTCTACTCTCATACCACTTGGTGATCTTGAGGATCAAAAGAATTTCTTTGGCACTTGTATAACCACCCCCAAATTTGGATTTTAGAATTAAAATGAATCCCAAGCAAGTGTGAGGAAAATTCATTGTGTATGCTCTCTCCTTTCGCTTTGTGTGATCTAGGAGATAAAAAACAATGTACTTCCTTGCTATTGCAGAGTTTCTTGTATGCCCGAGCTTCAAATTTTTTTAGTTTGAATTTTTAGAGGATGAGTTTCCCTCTACAATTCAACATTGTAAGGAGGCATATTCTTCATTTCCATGTGAATTGGAGGCATTTTCTCTTTGCCTTGATTCATGTGAGGTGCAATAGGTATGAAGGTACCATGGTTTCATATGGTGCTAACCAAAGTTCTCAGTTTCTTCCACCTAGTACAAAATCAAAAAATTTAGTATGTGGCAGTGAGCTATCCTATGTGGTGTGGTTACCATGAAACAATAGGAACCAATATGTAGCAATTTTTCACTTGCTCAAAGGCAGCCATATGTTTTCTCTTGCATGAAAGAGTTTATCCTTGTTGCTATGGTGTGATAGAACAAATTTTGGGTTAAGGGAGATCAACTCCTTTGATAGGCTAGTGTTGTCACCTAATATTGTGCCCCTAGTAAGTTGCAGAAATTAGTATATTGGAGAAACATGGGAAATTTTCTAAGGTTCTGGGTCACCTAAAGCAAAAAAGAACCTCCAGAGTAAGTTGGCTCTTATGGTATTCACCTAAACTATTAAACTAAATTTTTGTAGAGGAAAGGGTAAGGAGGCAACATGAAATGAAACTAAACTCCTATGGTGATGCACCTAAATGTTATCTAAAAACTTGTAAAGTTGCTTGCACACATAGTTTCAATCAACAAAAAACTTAACATACACAACTCAAATACTTATATGCTTTGCATTTGTATTTCATAAGAAGGTTCCAATTCACTCAATTCAAGAAGAAAAGTAACTTCCACAACTTGAATTAATTGCAACACAACACAACTTACAACCTGTAACGCACATATACTTTTGCACAAAGTTGATGCTAATGAGACACAATAACAAGGAATATGATAACTTCACATGTAATTCCATCAATCATCAAGATTCACACAATAAAAAAAGAAAATGAGAAGGAAAAATGCTTATCCTCATTGATCGAAAAAGGTGAAACACTACTATGCATGCCTGTAAAAGAGTCACAATATTGTCTCTTGCTGAGAAAACCTCAAAACATGAGTTACAGTAATGCTGGAAAAAGAAAGACCTAACTTCACAAATGAATAATGAAGTTACTTAATTTTTTCCAATAAGTTCTACCAAAATAGGAACAAGAAACCCCGTTGGTCGTGCACAACCACAAAGCCTAAAACAAAGCTCCCAAACTCCCTCCAAATTTAGTCCAAAATGAAGAAAAGGCCAATTCTTGACCTTACCCACAATAAAAGCATCCAAAATTTCTCCTAGATGCTCTCCAAGGCCTTTAAACTCAGTCAAAACCACCCCCTATATTTTCTCCACATGTTCATTAACTTCCTCCAACCTCCCCTATATGCTTGGCATAAACCTCCAACCTCCAACCATAATCCATCCCTTTTGACTTAATCCAAAAAATACATGAGCTTATCTATATTTTGCAATTATAACATTATTTAAGGTGATTTATAAATCATCATCACTTAAATAAAGTTTTACATTCTATGTTTGATGCAAAATAAAGCATTCAATACATTTGTGCTTTGAGAAAAAGATAAATAATTCCTAAGTTTATCAAAGGGACATTTGTAGTCATTAGGCATGAATACAAAGGGAAATTAAAACACAATGCAAAATTTAAAAGAAAGGAGAAAATGCCTTAGGTTGTTGGCATGCTTAGGGTTGAAACCCTAATGACCAAAATAGTACCACACATTCATAAAGCATTTTCATTTTGCATTGCAACTTCTAGAAACTTTTATACACTGACATAGGATTTTCATGGAGGTTCTATGAAGGATTTCATGGCGGATTTGTATGCATTTTTTATAGAAAATCAATAGAAAACCTTGGGTAAGCTCTCTGTCACTTGATTTGTATTCCTTTTTCATTTCTTGTAGATAAAGTGCTCATTCGAGCTATGTGCTTTTGTTCATGCTTAAACCTCATGATGAAAGAAAATGATGCAAAAGACTCATGCCTATTCTTTTTTTTTCTATGGTTGAGGGTTTATTTGTTATTCTATAGGAAATGCTTGCAAAATGCAAGTCGTGGCCTATATCTCTCTTCTCTAGAATTGAATACTTTGAGGGATTCATTTTACATTTTCACTACTTGACAGTTTCAAAATATTTAGGTCAAGCTTCCTTTTACTATTCTAGGCTTCTATTTCGTATTGCTTCTATTAAAGCCCTTTGCATTTTCTCATTATTTTTGCTCCATCATTTAAACATTCAGTGATATTTTCTTTCTCCTACGTATTGCTTTGTGAAGAAAAATGGTTTGGCTAAATGATCCAATGTCATTACATAGTATGGGTGTAATTTGAAGTCTTTACATATTCTTGAAGAATGGACCATAAGACAACCTTGTGTCACTATTAGAGTTGTAATGTTTGCACGACTGTCTTCCCTAACCTGGGGACTATCTTTTCCATTATGCAGGTTCATTGATTTCTTATCAAAGATCTCAAGTGACCTTTATCTATCTTAGACCTATACATCTTCTTATATGCATATCATTGTGTAATGATGCTTAACCCCTTCAAAGATCATGCTTACTACCTAGGACTTATAATCCCTGTTAGACCATGAAAAAACACGTGTGAGGCTCTCTTGCATCATGGATTATTTGATGGTTTACAACAAATCCTTTGCTAGGTTTCCTTACAATCCTTCCACTTTGCATACATACTCTTAGAACTATATCCAATGCTACCTATTATTTAATGCAAAACTCATCAACACTGTCCAAGACCCTATGAGACAGTCTTCAAATGCATGCAGATCCTATTAACACTTCAACTAACCCTTGTATCTCTTCAAATTTGCACCATCATTTTCTTCTTTGTAAACATGCCTTTTACAAACACTCTTGGGTATGTGCAGGATCATGATGGGCCAAAAAGTGGCGATATGTAAGTGATGATGGCCCATGTGGCTGATGACATTTTTTTACCCAAAATTGATGAAATAAAAAGGGCTTTTAAAGGATATTCTCAACTTTCCAGCAATATAAATTATGCTTTAGTTTGAATTTAATAAATAATTATTATTCATTTTCTATTTGAATTACAACTATAGTCCTAATTGATAGGCTCATTGAAAAACATCTATAGCTTTCAAACGGTATCACATTTTTTGAATCCGAAACATGCATCACATTTTATGCTTCAGATACTATAATATAGATAACTTATTCAAATTTTTACGTCAAGTTGCCTAACCCTAATTTTTCTAATATTTTTGCCACTTAAGGGCTTGTTTTTTCCATGATGATCCTACACATACCCTCTTAGCAGTGACTACTCCAAGATGATTTGTGACTAATGTTATTCCCTTGATGTTGGATTGTTGTCTTTTAACATGGATACCTCCTATTCCATTCCACTTCTAATTGTCTTGAGACAATGTTCTTAAAACCAAATAAATGAAAGCAATGGATAAGGACACATTGCATACCAAACTGTTCATGAATACTATCCTATAATCCTTGATGATTAGTTTTTCAGAAACATGACTATGTTGATAGTGGATTGCTCTTATTAATAAGGAGAAATATTTATCAATAAGGTTACTATCCTTTACCAACATATTTGACTAATCCTTACAAAATTGGTCTTCAATGCTTTCATGGATGATTCACTTGTAATCCCTCTCAAAAGAAGGTAGAGGGTGGCATGATTGGCTCAACCCTTGTGGGAGCCACATTTTTTACCACATGTTGTGATGTTTAACAAATAGATATTGTAATGAAAATTTAACCTATACCTACACAATGAACAAAAATGTTAGATGGAAATAGTGAAATTCAGAAATGATGAATATGGGTGATAATATTTTACTCTTTCTTTGATCCCTTTGATACTGTAGAACTAATTTCAATGCCTTATGAGTGTAAACTATATATTTTTCTGAAATTAAATTGCATATGATGAGAAAATGTATCCTGAGTTCTAACACCAAATTTTCTCAACTCTTGCAGGCATTTCTGGAGCACCAAAAAAAGGAGCTAAAGATACAGTGGATCAATGTCCATCTTCGCCATCTAGGCAATGATGGATTCCTTTTCTTTTTATATTCTCCTCTTTTCCTTCAAATGTATAGTTTACTTTTGTATTGCATTGAAAGAGTTAATCCCATGGCTTGTGTGGGACATCATACATTTTTTATTATCAATAGAAGACAACATTTGTACAAATTTTGTGCAACCTTTCTCTTGTATAAATTTTCTTAATGAACTACAATTTATTTGATAATATTTTGTGCATATGAACATAACTTACCAGAATCAATGTATACCTTTTATTCATTATTTGCAAACAAAAACCCAACTCTACCTGATTGAGTTGGAGGTAAAATTAGGTAACATTTTTGGTGACATCTACTAAATGTTTTCCTGTTAAATATCTTGACGAGTTGCATGAATCTATCCATTGGGCACAGTCAATAGAAACCTGACAAGACTTGTATTGTTCTAACTCATCAAATAGTGTAAAACACCATGAAAACTTATTCAACCTACCAAAATACTCAGATCAAATTGACTAACCGTGCAAAACAACACTTAGAGGAAATGAAAACTAAACTGAAACTTATTCTAACCTACTCTAACTAGCAAAGAAGTTGGTCAAACAAACCCATTAACTGGCTTTGTAAAATAACTTCCCCTCCTAATCAATAAAGGATGCATTACATGTTTAGGAACTACCGATAAGAAGTGAGAAACAAGAAAATACCCCACAATTTGTTGCAGTGCTTCATGAATAATATAACCAAGCTCACTCACCTCTTGAATTTGATCAAACATACTGCTAATTTGGAGTGAATGGGTGAGTTGGGTTTGTTGTTCCACAACTGCAATCTCATCATTAGGATTATTTATAACCAGTTGTACATCTTATTGGTACCCCTCTTGGATAAATCTTTGATTGGATATCCTCTTGAAAGGAAGAAACTTGAACTCTTACTACGGGTTTATCGATCATGCATTGTTCATTCAACCTCATTCTACTGACTAGGTTGCACCATATTTAATAACTCATTTTGAGTTATAACCTCCTCAAGCTCTTGATTATTAAAATCAAGGTTGCTTTCATTTAGCTATTCATAAATCAACACCTTGTTTGAATGGTCTTCATAACTCTGATTGTCAAGACTTGGCATAGATATGCTATTTTCATTCTCATCCTCAAAGCTAGGAAGTTCATCAAATAGATTAACTAAAACTTCTTTCACATTATCTAAATTTGCAACAAAAACATCAATATCATTCCAAAATGAATCTTCATCACATTCTTCTTGGGTTTTTGATAAAAGAGGAATACTTTTAACCTCATAATATCTCTCAACCAGCTGTGTACGTTATGTTGGGACTGTCAATTTTTGCAAATTTGAAGTGCCTATTTTGAAAATTCTGCCTTTGAACACTAAGAGGTTCACCTAAAGAATTTACCCAAGTGACCTACTTTGGAGGGTCATATTTTGGAGCCTGTTGATTTTCATGCAAAAAACCTATGTGGGCCTACTCATGTGACATATGTGAGTAGGCATGTCAATTTTTAGCTTTCCAAAATGATTTTTGTTAGGGTTTTGAAAAGCGAAGCTGGAGGGTTTTGACACTTTTCTCCTGTTTGCAAATTCTTTGTTTTGCAAAGTGGCCTCCTATTTGAGCTTGCATTTCACAAATGGATGATGTTCAAGACAAGAATTTTTTTTCTCTCAATTCTCCATACATAAATGTACTCCCCGGTCTAGTTTTAGAGCCTCATGATCTAATTTTTTATTTTTACCAAGCTGAAAACAAATATAGTTTGTTTAGTTTTGCACTTGCATTTTCTGAAACTTGTCAAGGTGGTCAACTTTGACCCCTAATATCTTGTGAACATTGATGATTGAAAAAAATCCTTCTTGCAGACATGCTCAGTGGACCTAAATGAGCTTATGTTTTCAGTGGAAGCTCCCAAGAAGTTGATTTGATATTTCTTCAAATTGGTGATTTGGTCAGTTTTAATTAGTTCTAAACAAGTGCAGTTGCAGAAAAGTTTGAGTAAGAAACTTTGTTGATTAATAACTTTCACCTCATGATCTGTTTCTCTAATCCATCTATTGCACTCCATTCTTGGGTCAAATTTCTACATGCCTACAAGTTTTTATGGCTCCAAGAGATCATTTGCCTAGTTTCCCAAGGCAATTCCAGAACATACTTGGCCAATTTTGACCATTGTGTAAACATGCTAGAAAATGGATTTTATTGAAAAACCAGTTCATGTTTTCACTTCAAATGCGCTCAGAAGCAGTAATAGATCAATTCTAGTTGAAATTTGTTTGAAAATGATTTTTTTTTAGTCGAGCCCACATGGGGACCCGACATGCTCTACCTAATTATGAGGCTATAAATGTTGCATTGTAGCATGTTCAGGAAAATAATGTTGGATACATGGTGGTAGGTAACTAAAATTACAATGCTTCATGGATGGCTTTGTGCATGATGGGAAGAATCACCATCTTCTCAGGAAGAGCTTTCCTTAGAAGAACGACCTCAACCATCCTCATGGAAAATGGAATGAAATCACCATGGGCTAATATCACAACATTGTTTGATTTTGCTAGGTTGCTCGAACAGCTACCTGATACTAAAAAGGAAGTTCTTCTCTCAGGATAATATTGCTCAAGTGCTATGATAGAGTGAATAAAGTTCTCTGTAAAAGGTTTTATATATTTGGCGACACACAAACACTTTAACTTCAATCCCTAAATAATTCTCACTGCCTTCATTCCAAAGGAGATTTCCAAAGGACAACCACCACCGAGATTTTCACAGGGGAGATTTTCTTCACATTGAAAAACAAGAACTTTAGAGCCAACTTCAAAATAAATAAGAAAAGGGACCAAGGAGTGACTGCACTGTAAGAAGTAGCCATGGGAAAATGTTGCAATTGCCCTACAATATTTTATTAGAAAATTCGAGAGGATGCCTCACTTTGATGAGAGGGCTTGATGTTGCTAAAAAATGGTGGAGTGGTGAATGAGCAAGGAATGGGACGCCATAAAATGTAGGGTATTCACAACAATGGATTTTCTAGAAAAAATATTATAAACTTTCAAGCAAATGTGTTTGAATAGAAGGATTCAAGAGACGAGTTTGCAATGGAGAGGGAACCACATTGTGTGAAGGTGCAACCACGAAATACCATGGTGCGGGGCATTGCCAGTCATCAAAATCATAGAGGATAGAAGAAGTCCTCTAAAAGCTCTATGTGGTAAGATGGAGAAAACCAAGGCACGTGAGCTTATTTGGAAAGAACCCAAATCAAAGTGAGCTCCATCAAATGCCATAAGTGTTGCATCATGCAAAAAATAATTCTGTTGAAAAGACTTTAGAAACTTCTGAGCAAGTGCAATGGGCATGTGGCCTGCTTGTCTTCAGTGGCAATGAGTAATGCGCTACTCAGAGTGAATGATCCAATGAATAAGGGTGACAGGGAATGTTATGATTATTGCAAATGCACATAATGGATCTGTTGAAAGGTCTTAGAAGCTTTTAAGCAAAGGGTGAGAAAACTGCTTTGCAACATGGAATGCAATGAAAGCAAGAGTATGCAAAAATAGATCTATTGAAAGGCTTATGAAACTTTCAAGCAAATGTGTTTGGCATATAAGGCAAAGCAACTTGAAGCGCAAAAGAAGGAATATTTTTGTTGTGTTGAATATGGCAGCCTCCACACCAGTTGAAAAAGGCACCATCATACACAATAGGAACCAGGGAAAACATTTTTAATGTCTGTCGGGAAGCAAGCATCTATGAGCCTCCATCAAAACATTGAGAATGAAGGAATTCAGTGTATACATTCATGACTGGGAGCAGAAATGCATCTAAATGGCGTATACATAAAGATGGATGGTTGAAAAGACTTCATAAATTTTAGGTGAATGCACTTAGCAGTTGTATTGCCCAATTCCAAAACATTTGTTATCATTGTCTCTACTTGCCCCATGCACCTGTATCAAAATAATTTATTAAGAAGGAAGGCATCTATGGTGTTTAGACAACTTGTGCATACAATGACAAAAATCTTGTGGATGCGTGTCTACATTTTGCACCGGGGCAATAAGATCTAACCAAGCATTGAATCGATGGCTGGCCTAAAGTGGACTTTACGCATCAAGGAGAGGATTCAAATGAGGCGCATGAAAATGGAGTGTGTTTTGCAAAGAAAATGCAGCCGAGTGAAAGCTTGCAGAGAAATTAGGGAAAACAACAATGGGGAGAAAAGGGATCGACGACATAGAATAGAGATGAGTTTGCAGCAAAATCCCATCCTTTCCCCATAGTCTCGCATCTTTAAGTTGCTCACTAGTTAATCATTGTGGGGTTGGTGAGAATTTTTCATGTGGATGGTGGGCCCAAAGAAAAAGTGAAGGCATGGGATGGAAATATTAAAAGAGGCCTTCATTTGTTTTTTAAAACGCAAGGTTTTTAAAAATTAAAGAGCCTGATTATTTTCCTCAAATCAATGGCTCGAGTGAATTTTCAAAATGGGAGATTGCATGGTGTTGGCAATAAAAATATAAGGTGAAATTCAATTTGGTGAATGGGTAAAGTTTTCTTTGTCTGATGATAAATATTTTAAAGGCCTTCTCTTCTTCTAAAAGGAAAATAAAATTTAAATATATACATTGCAATATTTAAGGAGGCATGTGAGGATTTAAATGGCACATGAAAATGGGTGAATGTTTTAAATGGAAGATTTAAAACATTAAGTACATAGGTGATATTTTTTAATTATCCCAGATAAAGTGAATTAAATATTCACTATTTAAGAGGTCTTCTTTGTTGGGAAATAAAATGTAGCAAAACAAAGTGAATAAACAAGGCTTTCACGGGTAAACCTATTTCAACTATTGGGTGAATGAAGTGAGACGTTTCACGTGGAGCTCTTTTGTTTCATAACAAAGGTGAATGAAGGAAAAATGGAGGAAAATTTTGTTGTTGCAAATGAAAAAAGAGGAGAGATGCTTTTCATTTTTGTTGATCAATAGTGGATGAAGCTTCCAGATGACATCTAGGAATCAATTCTTGAGCTGCTTCTGTTTCCTTTTATTCTCATTCTTCTCTCATTGTAAAGGGTTCTAAATTTTTGTATGGGTTGGGTATATAGAGAATGCTTTTGTTTCCTTTTATTCTCATTCTTAGACTCTCATTGTAAAGGGTTCTAAATTTTTGTATGGGTTGGGTATATGGAGAATGTTGAATTTGAGTCATGACCTGAGTCTGTAAGCTGTAATTGTTGATTTCATGAGTAAATATCAGCCAATTTGTGCAAATAAATCAAGAATGTCATCAAATTGTCTCCAGATTTGCACATTTTAAGTCATATTAATTTAATTTAATACAAACTACATTTGAGTTTCTCATCTCAGTTTCCCAAAGATTGTATTATTTGTTCATGGTTTTGTTTCAATGAAATGGTTAAGTTACTTTGAGCGGATAATTGTGACTTCAAGTGTGTAGGTTGGATCTATAAGAAGAATTTGAGTGACAAAAAGAGTCGATCTATTGTTGTAATGCATTAGCAGTTTGAATCCGCTGGTTGAAATCCATCTACTATTGAAATCCTCTTTATACATTTGACTCCATGGCCCAAAATTAGGCACTAATTTGTTATTCAGCTTAATGCATCTTAGAAACAAGTTTAAAATCAAAATCATTTTAAATCCTTGTTGTTTGGTTGAGATTTAGTGTTGATTTCAGCCTCCCAATTGCTGAGTGGGTATTGAAATACCAAGAATGCAGCTAGATTTGAGGTTGTCAATTCTTTTCTTGGTTTATTTTCATTGGGAGTTATATGCTATAAAAAGCAATGTCTATGTATATTTGAATTAAGTTTTAGGCATTGTATAGGTTGACCCATCTTGGTCCTGTAGAGCCAGAAGTGTAGGAGATTTTAGTCTTTGACTGAATCTTGTCAATTTTCCAAATCCACCATTGAGTCTAATCATTAGAAAGTGGCTAGTCTATAGGATTCATTGGACTAATCGATTTGAAACACCAAAAGGTTCCATGAAAGGCTTACTTTCACACTCTTCTACTTGATCAATCCAACACCTCATTGTTATATTACTTAGTTTCAATCAACAACTCCTCATATTATTGAGCATCCTATTGTTGTTCTAAAATTGTTGTTGTTGTGATCAAACTCACACTATCTTCATTATGTTGAATGAAAGAAGGTAACTCATCATTACAAACTATGAACTTCTCTTCTTCATCAACCTCTTTCACATTTTCACCTTATTTTCCTATTAAAACATTTTTACCATCTTCATCAAAACAAGGAAGATAATAAGTTAGAGCATTCAAAGATACATCCTGAAAGGTTCTTTCCTATCTAATCTTCTCTAGTTCTAATTGGTGCTACTTTATAGCTATTTGTAATAGGTTTGTATCTATAGCCTCCTCCATGGTGAGTAAGCTGTCCTGATCAAGGGTCTTATCTTCTTCTGCTTTCTAGATGCTAGAGCATGATTCGATTTGTATGGTTGGTGGAGGAAACTCACAGGGTGGAAAAGATGGCCCTTTCTAGGTTCGAATCTTAAGGGTAGAAAGCCACCTGAAACTTGGAATTTCAAACATTGGGGAAGGTTCATTGATAGGTTCACTATGTGGCATTATGGACTACTCTTGGTTATGAATTGGTTGTTGGATTGAAAGATCACTCCTAAAACTTGGAATTTCAACACAAGGAGGCTTACTTGAGGACTCAAAAGGTTTCTCTTTCTTAGAACTAAGGGTTTCAGACTTGGAAACCTCTTCATTCAAAGGTTGATTCATCATTATAGGAAGAGTTGAACTTAAAATAGGAATGCAAGGGGTTGACTGGGTTTCATACCTTTGTACTTGTGTAAGAAATTATTTTATTTGTTCCTCTTTGGATGTAACTTTTCTAGCAAGAAACTCTTGTTCATACCTTTGTGCCTCTACCTCCTTCTAATGAATATGAGCTTGATGAGCAAGATCTTTCTGCTGCATATTATACTCATGCTCTTTTTTGACAACCTCTAATTTCCTTTGCAAGTCTAATGCTATCTCCCTAATACTCATGTTGCTGACATCCTGAGGCTGATTCAAAGAGAAGACATGTTGGTTAAGTGAGAAAAATGATCTCCATCGTGTTGATTTTGATCATACGTAGGTTGCCATGAGATTTGAGCAGTGGTGCGTGGGTGGAAAACCTGATAAGTTTATTGGTAACTTGTTGTTACAAGGTCATTTAGAATAAAATTAGCAACCTATTCTATTTGGTATGGCTGGTAAGAGGGAATATATGCAAGATTTTCATGGAATGGAGGATGATAAGACATATTTCTATCAAACACTGACATGATTGTTCATTCAAAGCTAAGAAAACAAGTAAAAATAGACTATTTTAATAAACTAGCACTTTATCACACTGAAACCAATAGAAATGCTTTTCAGAGTCACCAGATATGTAGATTTCAACCTCTTAAAGGTCTGAAAATTACTGGTTGCATATCAAAACCAACAATAAACATATATTTCTTGAATTGTCTTGAATCGACAATCCCACTGGGCGTGCCAAAAAATAGTTGTCTCCTAATATTGTGCCCCTGCTATGTTGCAGAACTTAGCATATTGGAGAAACATGTATGGGAACTTTTCTAAGGCTATGGGTCACCTAAAGAAGAAAAGAACCTCCATAGTAAGCTGACTCTTATGGTATTCACCTAAACTACTAAACTAATTTTTTACAGAGGAAAGGGTAAGGAGGCAACATGAAATGAAATTGAACTCCTATGGAGATGCACCTAAATGTTATCTAAAAACCTCTAAAGCTCTTGTACACATAGTTTCAATAAAAAAAAAATCTTAACATGCATAACTCAAATAATTATATGCTTTGCATAAATATTTCATAAGAAGTGTGGACAATGGAAATGGAGTCACAACTTCTCTTATCCACACCTAAAAGGGGAATAAAGGAAGAGGAATATGATTTTGCAAAGTTCACAATCAAGAACAATTTTGTGAGATTCCAATGCAATAAAGATTGAGATATAGCAAAGGATATTGTTCCTAAGGTTGGAATTTGATAAAGAAGATAAACTATGGATGCAAAACTAAGAGAATGCAAAATGTTTGAAAACACAATGTGATATGAAAAATGAAAAAATAATGCAAGTAAACTATAATAGAGATGAATGAAACTGTAGAGGTGCACCTGGAAACTAGAAAGTGATGTTGAGAAGCTCTGAAATCCTGTAGAAATCACTGTTGAATCCAACTGGGACACTTATGCCAAGCTAGGTGACTTAGTCCTGTTTCAAGGAAATTTTGTCAGAACAACTTTTAGCCAAAAGGGTATCCAGAATTGTAGAAAACACTTTTCAAGCCTGGTAGTGGGACTAATTTTCCATTGATGGTGACTTAGTCCACCTTCAGATTTCAAGAATTTCAAATATGCAATTTGTAGCTCTCGGTTTGTACTTCAATTCCTGACAGGTTTTTGGATCCAGATCTATAGAATCTGGTCTATAGGTGAACTCCAAGCTTCTTTTAGGGGTTTTTTGACTTTGAATGATTGATGAAATGTTGAATCCTTTTAACACCTTTCTTTTTAACAAATCTGCATACAAGACTTGGAAAACACAAATGCAAATAGGGGAAAAAGTGTTAAAGGTTAGTGAATAGGGATTTTCCTTGGGAAAACCCTAGTTTGGTAATTAAACCCTTGAAAATGAAATGAAATGAACGGAGAATGATGAATGAACAATATTAAATGCTACAACTCACCAAACCCTTGAAGTAGAAATCTAAAGATATGCAAGTAGAAGCTTCAATGGATGTATGCTTGATGATTGTGTAAGTGAATGAATATGAGTGAATGAATTAATGAGAGAATGAATGGGGGTAAAAAGGAGAGGAAAACCCTATATTTATACATGATTATACAAAATTTCCCAAAAAAACCACATCACAGGCTGACCTAAAGTTCTAGAAAATAATATCTTGCCAGAAATTTGACATAATTTTGATTTTTGAGCCAAGTGGGACTAAGTTGCCCCAAGTGGCAATTGGGTCCCACCAAGGAAATTTTAATGGGTGTCAAGAATTAAGGTGTATTAAATGATGTTTAACAGGGTTATTCTTTGAAACACACTTAAGTAGGGACTGTAAGTGTATTAAGGGGTCATTTAAACATAAGAAAGGGTCAAATTATTGATCACAAGCCTAGAAAAGCATGAAAGTTTGTTACAACACTTTGAAATAAGGCTTGGTAAGTGATAAAATGAGGTTATTTAAGTGAATTATATTAATAAATGTTATAATTGTGAAACAAGAAAAAAACCATGAGCCACAAGATCAAACAACAAACAAAGGCACCTTCAACACAAGAGATCTGCAAACAAATATGTGCAATATTCATCGACAAGGAAAAGCTATAGAAGAGACTTTCAAGAATATATGAAGGCTCCAAATATTCTCTGTGAGTAATTACAATGAGCATTGAATGCTTATAAGAGCTAAGCCCTAAATGAGAAAGGGATTAGATCATGACAAGTGTCAACATTACATGAGATGTGACATAATGATCTAATATTAGCTCAAATAATAAAGCATTCCTAAGTTTAGCTAAAGTGTGTGAGAATAAATTAGACTAATAATAAATTAAAGATTAATTAATTATTAGCTAATGCATGATAACTCTAACACCCCCCCTTAAGATGAACTTAGGGAGTAGCTAAAAGCCCTAAAAAAGAATGCATGATAGGTCCCGACAAACAAGGCCAAATAAGGTACCCATGTACAAACAGAAGATCTCTATAATGAAAAGAAATAGAGAAAACAACATGGCAAAAACTCCACTCCAAAAAGAGATGAAAGCCAAGTGAAGGACTAAAGAAGCTTCCAAACAAGACAAGGTTGTCCCAAAAGATAGGAAAAAAGGAACATCCATAAGCATGAAGAAGCTACAAACACTGTCAAAGAATGACTACTGAAATGCTAGAAGTAGAACCTATGCTGAAACATATGATGATCAAGATAAAGACAAGAATTTGTATGAGTGCCCCCAACGACACTACTCGAATCCGATAGCAAACCAAGGAAAACATCAAGAACTCAAAGATACAGATGGTAGAAGTACCAATAGACTGAAGAGTTGATCAAGTGAAAATGGAAGGTAGCCTCCATACATAGGAATGCAAGAGTGGACCCATATGGTAAGTGCTCCATCTCACTGAAATGCATGGGTAACTAGTCACTTCATCCACCTAGTACATAGGAACAAATACTGTATACATAGCTCACTCCAACGCAAATCCAAGGAAGCAATAGCACCAATAGTAGAAACCCCCCCATAATGCTGACAAGGGAGAGGTCTGATAGGTACACTAAAAATGAATGCCTAAAAGTAGTGCATGAAGAGGAACCAAGAACATCTAAAGGTGCAGTCATGAAAGTACAAGTAGATAGAAAGCATGTGAAAGCAAAACTCACATACACATGAGAAAGGTATGAAGGTAAAACAAAGGAAAAAATCAACCCCCATGGAACTTTATATCATAGTGCGAGTAAAACAAGGCACAAAGTGATGTGCAAGAATCCCAAAATATAGGTGCAATATAGAGGCACTTTATCTCAGTGTGTTTACAAAATCATAAGTGCTTACAATGGAAGTTCAAAATGTCAGAAAAAGACACAAGAATGGAAATACATGAAGAACAGCCAAAAATGAAGTAGCCCATGCAAACAAAAAGTTTCCAGAAGCTAAAATGTGCAATTAATTCACCAAAGTATGAAAACACAAAAAAATGAATAAAATATACCTAGAGAACAATCTAGAAAAATCGCATTAGTGGAACTAAAGAGCTCTGAAAGATGCTTCCAACACCGTTGAGATCATGAAAAATGAAGAAATTGGTCAAAAGTTACGAGCTTGGGACTGAAAACAATACCTCTGACTTCAAATGGTTGTAGAATATACACCAAAATTAGAAACAAGTGATGAGACCCACACCACTGGAAATTTGACAAAATCAGCTTTCTGACCATATCTCATTTTCCAAACAGTAGTATCATATGCCCAAGTTATTGCCAAATGAAAAAAAACACCCATTTTAGGGCACAAAGGGGGTCAAATGGGGTCATGCAGTAGACCGTACCGCTTATGTCAGTGAAATATCCCCAAAATATTTCCCCTTGATGGGAAAAAATATCGGCCTCCCCTGCAAAAGAAAATGGCCGACAGAATATACCATAAAAACCAACAAAATATTCCATAAAGATTTTCTAGGTTGAAAACAATGTTGCCTATTGGAAAAAATAGTCGCTCATAAGAAAAAGTTAAAATCACTGAAAAATGAATGGGAACCAGTTTTGGGTGGAGCTTCCAGGAAATGGAGGCCATTGACGACCTGGGAGAGCTCGCCGGTAGGCATGAAAAAGCGTTGGTGGGCTAAAAACTCTGATGGGCATGTGGAAGTGGCCGTCGGCCTGAGAAGGGCTTCGCTGATGTTGGGTAGTTGGTCAGGTGGGAAGGCATGCTAGATGGTGGGAAGTGTCACCAACTAACAAGAGGCTCACAGATTGTACATCTTGCACAGAGCATTAAAGCCTACGCAAGCTTTCAATTTCATGCCTAAAAAAAAACATTAAACGCCCCCTTCATTTCTTTTTGTTTTTAAAAATTAAAAAAAAACTTTACAATATTTTTTTGAATTTTTTGACAAAAACTAAAGCCAGAAAATAAAAATAGAAATTACTAGGGCGTTTAAAAAAAATTCCTCGATCCATGTGCAGATGGTCGTATGGGAAATTTTTTTTTGCTTCAGAGCTCAACTGCTTAGGTTTGGATGATTTCACAGTTGAACTTAAGTTTTTTGGGCCTTCTAAGTGTGATGGTGATGTCTGTTTTGGCTCAAAATGCACCAAACATATAGCTACCCTCCAGATCTAGAGACAAAGCAACTACTTCAAAAACATGTATTGGTGTCTGGAGTCAAAATCAAAGTGAAACAAAAGCTTGCCAAATTTGACTTTCTTGACAACTTTGGATCCAACGGTGAGGTCCTTTTTACACAAAAATGCTTCAAAAAATTCCCACCTCCAAAATTTGTAAAAGAGCAAAGGGGATTCAAATCTGAAGCCTGCAACCCTTGTTGAAGAAGAAAACCTGATAAATCGAAAAGGGGTTCACTGAATCCATGCTCTAATACCATTTTAGAATTGTGAAACAAGCACAAAACCATGACCCACAAGATCAAACAACAAACAAAGGCACCTTCCATGCAAGATATCTGCAAACAAATATGTGCAATATACATCAACAAGGAAAAGCTACAAAAAAGACTTTCAAGAAGATATGAAAGCTCTAGATATTCTCCATGAGTAATTACAATGAGAGTTGAATGCTTATAAGAGCAAATCCCTAAATGAGAAATGGATCAGATCATGAAAAGTGTCAACATTACATGAGATGTGACATAATGATCTAATATTAGCTCAACTAATAAAGAATTCCTAAGTTTAGCTAAAGTGTGTGAGAATAAATTAGACAAATAATCAATTAAATATTAATTAATTATTAGCTAAGGTCCTAGAAAAGTGTAAAAATGTGTTACAACACTTTACAACACTTAAGTAAGGCACCAATTGAATTCTTTTAATTTTTCTAGGGCCCAAGACCTAATGTGAATGTGTTGATCACATTGCAACATTAAATCAAGGCACAACTATACCAGAGTCGCAAGGAGGACCTAAATAAGATAGAAAAAGTAGAAGGGTTACCTTTTTGGTGTCCACATTTAGCACCCACTTTAGTCAGGCGATGAACTTGCTTCAAACTCTTACTAAAGTAAATCAATGTGCAATGAAGAGGGGTTCCCATGAACCATTGATAGCAAGATGGGACAACAATGATCAAGAGGGGTGATCAAGCCCCCAAGATGAAGATCTCATAATGAACTAAAATAAGTGCAAAGGGAACACACATGATGATAAGGAACAAGAACACAAAGCCAAATATGAAAGAGAGAGAAGGGAAAAAGAAAAAATGAGAATCAAATCAAGATTCGACCATTTTTCCAACACGATGTGGATCAAATCTAGGTTGTTTGTCCAGAAAAAACACATACTCACTTTGAGGCAACATAATTGCTAGTTGTTCGCTAGGTGAGAAGGCCTAAAAGATGAGAAACATACACTCATGGTTGGTATGCACTCACACACACGCAAGTGGCTATGAGGAAATTCATGCTGGACTTCCCACTCAACCATACCAAAGTTATACCTCCTGATAACTTTAGTAAGGCACCACAAAGCGAAAATTGATCTTTTTGAGCTTCATGACACAAGAAAAACTTTGTATGCATGGAGCTTATGAACAAATGCGATGGCACCATAGGCATGCAAGTTGTATTATGCAAGGTGGCCATATAAAAAATGAAAAATACAACATGCAAAGAATGTTCAAAGGAGTCTTGCTTAGATCTTGTGAAGTCTTTCACTTAGTGAACATTGTATCTAATGTCTCCAAGAGAGGACCAATCAAAGAATAGAATATTTTGAACTTAGGGGATGTAGTGTGTCACATCAAGCCACCAAGAGGAATGTAATATGCTACAATATATCATGGTCATGAAGGACATCGCACCCAATGTCA
>VDFB02047230.1:208986326-209013139 GCA_007258455.2 Sequoia sempervirens | reverse complement strand
GCATTCAAATGTCCAGAAAAACAAGGCTCAAGCTCTCATGGTGGAGAGAGGCGGAACCAACTAGTGCATGAGGATGAAGAAAGTGTGACTTCACCTGCAGTAAACCTTACATTAGAAGTTGGAGAGTCCTTGATGATTAGGAGAACGTTACTCAAGGTACCAATCCTTGAAGAACCCCCACAAAGGAAAGCACTCTTCAGAATAAATTGCAAGGTACAACGTAAAGTGTGTAGGATAGTGGTGGATTCAGGATCAACTGATAATCTTGCTTCAATTGAGTTGGTAGAAAAATTGAACTTGAAAAGGATTTCTCACCCTAACCCATACAAAGTTTCATGGCTTAGTAAAGGACAACAGGTCTTGGTGGATGAGCAAGTATGGGTGGAATTTAACATTGGGCCATATAAAGACAAGGTTCTATGTGACATCATCCCTATGGATGTGTGTCACTTGCTTCTTGGTAGGCCTTGGCAGTTTGATAGGAAGACCAAGCATGATGGGGAGAAGAACACATACTCCATTATGAAGGATGGGAAGACCTACAGCCTCACACCTCTCATAGAAGAAGACAAGGCAAAGCATGAAGGGCTTAGTGTTTTGATGGTGGGTGAGAAGGATTTCATGAAGACCTTGAAGGAAAGTGGAGGAAGAGGATTCTTCCTAATTATGAAGCCAAAAAGTGAAGCAGATATGCCCACAAAGAAGAAGGAAGATGCACCAAAGGAAGTCCAAGAATTGTTGGAAAGGTACAAGGACATAACAGTAAATGAATTACCTAGTTCCCTACCTCCCATTAGGGATATAAGTCACCATATTGATCTGATTCCAAGGGCTACATTGCCCAATAAGGCTGCATACAAAATGACACCTGCTCAAAATGAGGAGATTGCAAGACAAGTGCAAGAGTTGATGGATAAAGGACTAGTGAGGAAGAGTTTGAGTCCATGTGCTGTTCCTACTATCCTAGCACCATGAAAGGATGGGAATTGGAGGCTTTGCACTGATTCAAGAGCCATTAATAGGATCACAATCAGATATAGGTTCCCAATGCAAAGAATGGAGGACCTCATGGATTGTCTATCAGGAGCATCCTACTTCTCCAAGATTGATCTAAAGAGTGGGTATCATCATATAAGGATCAGAGAGGGGGATGAATGGAAGACAACTTTTAAGACTAATGAAGGGCTCTATGAGTGGTTGGTGATGCCCTTTGGGTTATCAAATGCTCCTAGTACCTTTATGCGCCTTATGAATGAGGTATTGAGACCTTTCATTGGAAAGTTTGTTGTGGTTTATTTAGATGATATCCTTGTGTTTAGCAGGTCTAAAGAAGAACATTTGAAGCACCTTAACATGGTACTAAGGAGGTTGCAAGAGGAGAAGTTGTTGATCAACATGGAAAAGTGTGAGTTCATGAAGGAAGAACTAGTATACCTTGGGTTTGTCATCTCCAAGGGAAGTTTGAAGATGGATCCTTCAAAGGTGGATGCTATTCTTACTTGGCCAACACCAAAATCGATGGGAGATGTGAGAAGCTTCCATGGTCTTGCAAGCTTTTATAGAAAGTTCATTAAGAATTTTAGCCAAATTTGTGCACCAATCTTGGACACCATCAAAGGAGGTAACAAAGGTAAGTTTTCTTGGACCAATGAGGCTGATAAAGGGTTTGAGTATCTGAAAATGAGAGTAGCATAGCAGCCTATACTTGTGCTCCCTGATTTTGATAAAGTTTTTACCATTGAGTGTGATGCTAGCAATCAAGCAATAGGGGCTGTTTTGAGCCAAGAAGGCAGGCCGGTTGCATTTTTCAGTGAAAGGCTGAATGAAGCAAAGAGAAAGTATTCTTCATATGATTTGGAATTGTATGCTTTGGTCCAAGCCCTCAAAAAGTGGAGGCACTACTTGTTACCTAAAGAATTTGTTGTTTATACTAATAATCATGCCTTGAGTTTTTTGAATGCACAGGACAAACTCAGTCATAGGCACATGAAGTGGGTAGAGTCTTTACAAGCCTACACATTCACAATAAAGCATAAGAAGGGCCAAGCAAACAAGGTGGCGGATGCTCTTAGTAGAAGGGCACTTGTAGTGCAAGAGATCCAACTCCAAAGCATGGGGGTTGATGCATTGAAAGACATGTATCATGAAGATGCAGATTTTAAGGAGGTATACAATGTTTGTGATCAGCATTTGAATACTTTTCATGGTGAATACTCTGATTTTTTGTTGCAGAATGGTTTTCTTTTCAAAGGAAGTCAATTGTGTGTGCCTAAATGCTCAATGAGGGAGAATATTATAAAGGAGAAACACAGTGGGAGTCTTGGAGGCCATTTTGGTCTTGATAAGACCTTAGAACAAGTGAGGAGGTTCTACTACTGGCCAAGGCTACAAGTGGATGTGAGAAAGTATGTAGAAGGATGTACAATCTGTCAAAGAGCAAAGGGAACTTCATCAAATGCAGGGCTCTATCAGCCACTCCCCATTCCAATAGGCCTTGGGAGAGTGTAAGTATGGATTTTGTATTGGGGCTGCCTAGAACCCAAAGAGGTTTTGATAGTGTTTTTGTGGTGGTTGATAGGTTTAGTAAGATGGCTCATTTTCTTCCTTGTAAATGCACCAATGATGCATCTAGTATAGCAGGTCTCTTCTTTAAGGAGGTTGTTAGAATACATGGATTTCCCTTAAGTATTGTTTCTGACAAGGATTCCAAGTTCATAGGTCACTTTTGGAGGACCTTGTGGAAGAAACTTGGCACAAATCTATCATTTAGCTCTGCATACCATCCACAAATGGATGGAAAAATTGAAGTGGTGAATAGATCATTGGGAAATCTCTTAAGATGCCTTACCAAGGAGCATGGACAAGCTTGGGATCTGATTTTACCTGAGGCTGAATTTGCATATGATGACTCCATGAATAGGAGCATTAGTAGAAGCCCTTTTGAAGTAGTCTATGGCATGCACCTTAGAAGGGTCTATGAACTAAGAGATCTGCAAGGAGTTGATAGAAGAAGTGCTCAAGGGGAGGACTTTGCTGTTACAATCAGGGATATCCATCAACAAGTGAAGGAAACTCTACAAAAGAATGTTGAGAAGTACAAAGAAAGAGCAGATTTGAAGAAGAGGGATGTTCAATTCGAAGTTGGAGATTTGGTGATGGCTCACTTGAAGAAGGAGAGACTTCCAAAGGGAAAGTATACTAAACTCATGATGAAGAAGATCGGACCTTGCAAGGTGGTCCACAAGTTTGGCCAAAATGCTTATGAAATAGAGCTACCTCCTAGGGTGGCAATCTCTCCTATCTTTAATGTTTCTGATTTATATCCTTTCAAAGCTCATGTGAATGTAGGTGATGAAGCAGGTACAATAGGAATGGAGGATGAAGATTGGGTAAAGGACCTACCTCCCAGCCAACCTTTGTCTCTTGAATGCATCCTAGACACCAAGGAGATAAAGAAGACTAGAAGGAAGGTCTACAAGGAGTATTTGGTGAAGTGGCAAGGTCTACCTGAAGAGGACGCCACTTGGATGTCTGAAAATGACATTAAATAGCATGGGACTACTGTAGAAGACTTGATCTCAAAGAGGACTTGAGATCTTTTTCTTGCTTGGGAGTATGGTGCAGGAGCACCAATGGGTCTAATGGACCTAGAATGTTTTGGTTGTGTTTTGTTTTCTGGTTTTGTGATGGAATAAGGTCCTATGGGCCATTTCAAATGTTTTGTAATAGGTCTCCTAGGTTTCTTGTTGAGTTTTGGTATTGGTGATTAACTTCTTTGTACAACAAGGCCTCCATCCTCCTTTGTAAGTTTAGTGCATCTTGGAAAATTAAAATAAATAAAAATAAATAAAGATGCCTTGATGTCACTAGACACCTGAGGGGAGTCACCTTGCTCATTTGAGTGGGCTTTGATGCCTTTCACACATTTTGGAGGTATTTTGTAGGTTCATTAAGGTAAGTTGTTCAAATTACCTTAATTAAGCATTTAAAGAAAAATATAGAGTCTCTTGGTGTTCCAACGTCCAAATGATTAAAATTCCAGTTAGAGGATGTTTGAGGAAGTTGGGAGACCTTAAATATTCCTCTCTTGGTTGAGGAAAGGTTGTTGTTGAAGTTGGAAAGAATTTTCAATAAAAAAACTTGCTGTTTTTTGTGTTTTCTGAAACAAAATCTGCTGATCCCGTGCTTTGTACGGCCTGTACATTTTGAGTTATGGTCCAAGCATGTGATGGTTGGAAAGAGGATTGAATAAGCTTCATTTTGGCATTGGAGTGGTGAATTTTCATTAAGAAATAAAGGAGATATCCCCAATTCTTTATCGGGTGGTCTGAAAACCCTCAAAATCAGGGTTTTGAGAGAAATATGTGGATCTCTTCCATTCCCACGTGTTAGATCTGCTTATTCTTGGTGGGATGGAAGGTTTAACCCTGTACCATTATTCCCTAAGTGTTTTGGAGAATGGCAGGTTCATGGGAAGAAGTGGTGCAAAGTTTTTGGCTTGACATCTCTATGTGGCAAGCCTAATTCATAAGCAAAAAAAGTGGATTTTTGCTTGAGTTTTGGAAAATTTGTTTTAGAGATAGTTGGAAATGATTTGGAAGGGTGTAATTAGCCTGTAGGATTCTAATTTGAGGCTTTGGGGTGAAGGGGAGAGCCTAGGTAGTTTGAAGTTGTTGTTCTCAGTCCTATTTAGGCCCTTTGGAGCAAATTGTCTTGTTCTAGGAACTCTAGTTTCCTTTTGAATTTTTCCTAATGCTTTTGATGGTGTGTGTAGGTACCATGGGGAAGTCTAAATACAGATTTTGAGCCTTCTTGGAAGTATTTTAGGCCACTAAAATTTGACTGTCCTCTTGATAGCATTGGTTAAGCCTAGTAGGTCTGAGTGCTGAGTTGGATGAATCTTGTCTCCACCAAGCATGGTGATCATTTTGAGGGTGTTATGTGAGTATTTTGGGAATGTCTAAGTCATCTTGTCTATGGTTGTATTAATGGGATTTTGAGTTCCTTAGTTTGGCCTTTGGAAGCCTAGGAACAAGCCTCTTGAGTTGAAAGTTTGTTTGAAAAGTCATAATACAAAGAAGTTGTGCCTCCTAAGTCTGTTATCCCACCATTGCCACTGCATCAATATCAAAATACATATGATAAACCGAAAGCATGGATAAAAAAAAATAATGGTTTTGTGTTCCCTATGATTGGTTTGATCATCCTTCCCTTAAAAGTTGGACAAAAACAATTAGATGTCTCATTCTCTATCATCTCGATGTCAGATCAATTGTGTGTGAAGCATAGTTACCCATGGCTATGCTCCATGGAATCCATCCCGTTGATTGTGCATAAATGCATAAAGTTTCCCTTTGACAATGGAATCTTTACTATGCACCATAGTGGCTTTAATCCTGTGTTTTCCCGTGGGAACTTTTCATTGGATTTCTTCTAACTTGAGCCTATTGAATCTATTATTGTAAACCTTGTGAAGACTTCTTTTTCAAATCCTACCAAAATTTTAAGGTGAAATGCATAGTAGAGCTATCCCATCAAAACATTCCTCAACCCATGGTTGAGCCTCATATCCTTGACAATACCATGATAGAACCTCCCAAATAGCCAAGACCAACCAAAGACCGATCCTTTTCCTAGCTCCTACAAGAGACCAAGAGACAACCAAAACAATTATGTCATGCCTCCTAAGATAAAACAAGTTTACAAAGCTAAAGAGAAAGTGGTTGAACAACCTCCCATGGTTCCCTTTGTCCCTCCCATTAGGGAAGAAAATAAACCTATGGTTGATAAACCTACTCCTATACAAACACAACTTGAAAATTCTACCAAAAGAAATAGAAATGCTAGAGAGCATAGACATAGATGCCGTGATATTGCTAGAAGGTTAAATGCAAAGAACAACAAAGAGTATCACCATCCAAACTCAATTGAAGCAATACATGATGATTCTCCTTCTTCACTGAAACAAATAGATCTTGTATCACAACCACAACAAGGATTAGAACATTCTTTGGACATTATCATTCGACCTCCCATTGTGATTAACTTAGATGATGATGATGAGATTGCTAAAATTGATGAAGAAGTGCATAATGAATTAAAGACATTATTTTCCTCTTCTATGAGCTTAAAAGACATTTCTCCTAAGAAGAGTGTTGAACTTGGTGCTTCCCCTAGTTCAGTACTTATTCTTGTCCCTTTGACTAGTTGTCCACCTTCCATATATGATGAACAAGATTGGGATGTGGATAACCTTCCAATGATTGACTCGAATATGCCTTACTAGTATTTTCTTGGTTTTCTTTGTCATCTTATGTGTGTGATTGAATTTGTGTAATGTGATGTCCCCATACTATTTTTTTTTCTGTGTATCTCTCTTTGTGGAATTCCTCTATCTGTATCTATATTCTTCTATATGTCGTGAACATTTTACCTTTTTCTTTGTCTTGTGTTTTCCTTTTGGGGATGACGCAACTTGCGTTGAGACATTTAGGTCTCTTCCATGTTGACCCAAAAGATTTTTTCTTTGTTTTCTCTCTTATGTGTCATTTTTTTTTATTATGAGTATTTGGGGAATGACGATGGTTTTGAGCTCTCTAATAACATTATAGAAAAGACATACTAACCCAAAATCTATGGATCCCTTATGTGATCTTGGGATTTCATTTTGGGGGCAACCCCTTCTCATGATGTAACTTCATTTGGAAACATATGACTTGGAATAGGGATTTCCAAATAAGCTCTCATGTCCTCTTTATGTTTAGAATTTATCATTTTCTCTTTAAAGTAATTGCTCACAACATGCTATTTAGTAATTTATTTAAAGTGGGGGAATACATTAGCATTTTTTATTTTTCATTTTAGTTTCAACTCATGTTTCATTCTATAGTCTTCTTACTTCATGCAATGCGTCTTTCTCTTATTGGTGATATTGGGTGTAATGTTCTTCAAGAGCATGATCTCTCTTAGCATATTATATTCATCTTAAATTTGATGTGACACATTGCATCCCATAAGTTGTGAATCATCTATTCTTTGATTGGTCCTCTCTAGTGGAGCCTCCAAATTTTTAAAATTTTGCACTGGCTCCTTGCCTTGTCATTACCCTTTGTGTCTATGTCGTAGGGTAGGGTTTACAATTTTGGTTCAAAATACCTCATTGCAAATTTCATAGTCTTTTTCCCTTGGAATTATATTCCTTCGTTGACTTGTTAAACCCGATTGTAGGCCACTCAAGTCATTACTTAAGCCACTAGAAATGTATTGTCATTGGTCCCTTGGTCTAGGTGTGTTGACCATCAAGTCTTTTACCATCGCTTAAATATTTCCTAAGTTGGGAAAAATATTTGTTGTTGAAAATGACTTAAGTCTTAAATCATTAATCCCATGGGTCTTGGTCCCATTGACTTAGTTAGGTCACCTTTTTTAAGACTAACCTTTTTTTGCATGTGCAAAATTGTCAATGATTGAATCTGTGGATTTGATCCCCACAATTCCCCGCTACCCTCACATGAATAAAATAATACCTTCCAAAAATTAGCAGGGTTAGCGGGCTAAGGACACATATACTATTGTAGGTGTTGGGCCTAGTATCCACTTGTTCATACCCATCACCATAAGCTTTTAAGCTGACAGCCAAGATGCATTGTTGAGATTAAATCTCAACCTTTCACTGCTAACCCCATAAGAGTAAAATAATGTTTTATGAAAACAACAGGGCTAGCAAGAAACTACTACGTGGATTCTCCCATCACTTGGAAAGAAGGTGGGGCCTATAGAATGAACAAGTCAACATTCTAGGTGGCAGAGTATTATTGGCATGAGAGTGGTGAGAGAAAGTGACAAAAATTCAAACTTTTTTGACTCAATCTGAGTCGTCCAACATGCCATCTCAAAAAGTAATCAACGATTGAAATTCAAAACTAAAGAAGTAGCTATGGGATCCATTTTACTCCACATGAGCAAGCAATAATGGCAGAAATGACATCTAGACCTACCCAAATACAGTCTAAAGGCACATAAAAGGTTTTTTTTTGCATAATTTAAGATTGCAAACAAGTTTTAAAGAATCCAAGAGATCAAATTAAGTATTCCAGAGTTCAAGGCAATTAGAATTAGGGTTTTCTCCAAGTGAAAAAACTATAATTAAAAAACAAACACCCCTCTCCGTGTTTCTATTAAATTGCCCTGGATTAGGGTATAGGTACGCTATATCTCATTGTCAAGTTATTTCACATTTCGTTGAATTTTTATTTGGTATTTTGGGCTTCTTCTAGGGTTTGAATTTTTATCGAACCTATTGAAATTATTCTTTTGAATCGTGCCCTAGGTTTTGAGGAAGAGTACTAGTTTTTGAACCTCCCTAGTGTCGAAATCCTAGATTAGTTAGAACTTACATGTCACCAATGGCTCCCAAGGCTCAAGTTTCTAGTTCTAAAATTGCATCAAGACCTCTTTCCCAAGATATCATCGACCAATTGAAACCTTCAACCAACAAGAAGGTTGAGGGAACAACTCTATTTTATGGCCCTAGAATTAAAGATGGGTTACTAGACAAACAACGTTTTACCAAGGATGCAGATGTGCCATACACAAGGTGGAAAATGTTCCAAAACTAGTTTGGGAAAACAAATTGTGGAGTTCCTGTCTACAACACTTGGAGATTATACATGGGAAAGCTAGTTGTTCCTAATGTATACATGGATGTAGATTTGTTGAAAGATATAGCTGCTAGGTATGATCTAGTTTCTAGAGTGGTCAGGGCATATGATGGTGTTGAAATGGTTAACCAGAGAGGAGATTGCAGAAATCTTCAAGTTGCATGAATGGAGTCATGATATTATTTTCATTAACCTTGAGGCCTTAAGAAAATAATATGAAAACACAAAGGCTATGTTTAGATTAGCAGTGTTTCCCATGCATACTACAAGTACTAGGGTTGTGAAATCTAGGAAGTAGATAAAAATTGGCAAGGATGAAATGGAGCCTTTCCCCATGAAGTACTTTGCTTATTACTTCAAGAAAAAAATTTACTCCTTGTGCCAAATTCTTGGTTTTGATTCGCCATCCACCATGCCAAGGGGTTTCATGTATATGGCAGCACACCTTCAACACCTGACCTATAATTTAGTTTATGGTTATGCCACATATCTAGCAAAGCACATTCATCAGGGTTTGTCTGAATTGAAGTCAGGAAAAGATAGGGTAAATTTTTGGTGGTATTCTCTCCTAATGCACATGTTCCTATTCAAGGGAGATAAATTTTTTGGTGAAGACATGACACTGAAGAAGGTAGAGGGGGATATTGAGCTGCCTAATCCAATGTTGGACTCAAATTTTGGACAAAGAGTATATGAATTTTGATTATGTTGTTTTCCACAATTTCTTTGCTTCCAAATTGAGAAGGTTTTTGGTTTATGATCCACCAAGAATCTCTAAGGAGATACATGATTTTTTGAGGTCCTTGGAAAAGAGGCTTGACTTCAAATTGAATCACAATTGGGGGGACATAATTCCATACCTCAATACAACAATCTTTAGAGTTTATGTCATAAATGTGAATCCACATGTATTACCAAGAGATGTTCCATTCAAGATTGAATTTCTTGAGATTATAAGGCAATTGGAAGGAGCAAAAATGGCACATTTACCAAAGCAAGAGAAGAAATTCTCATTCTTTCCAAAGTGGATAGTGTTTTTTGATTTTGTGATGGCTAAGGGAGGATGGAAAGACTTGGAGTAGGTTCTTGCACCATACACGTTTAAAAATAAATGCCCAAGGAACCATGACCCTAAAGGTTTCATTAATGTTTTAAAAGCAAATAATAAAAGTGGCTCATTTGTCCACAATTTTATTATCCTGAAGATGTAATCAAGAATGTTTTTTATTTTCAAATACAAGAGGAAAGGAAAGTAATGTACCTCACTTTCAATAACATGGTGGAAAAGGTTACAAAGTTAGATCCCAACTATGAACCTCTTCCCAATACTAAGGGAGAGTTGAATAGAGTCATGTATGCGCTTGAAAATTTTAAGAACATAATGGGTGTATTAAGGGAGGAAAACACCATAATAGATATAAGGAAAGAAATGGCCATTGAAGAAGAACCAACATGAGCAATGGAGGAGAGACCTTCCTATCAACCAACACAAAAATTGAGAGTGTACTCTAGGAAGAAGGAGGTAATAAAGAAACAACACTTCCAACCCCTACTACATCAGAGGGGTCAAGAGTATCTTCTCTTGTGAGGTCAGCACAATCTGCTCCTAGACAAGATTCCCCTACAATAATTAACCTTGATTCACCTCCAAGAGGTCCATCTACATTAGAGCACCCACCACCCAAGAGACAAAAGATTGAGGTGAGAGGGGTAGTTGATTACCTCAAGACAAAAGAAGATGACATCTTGGTCACACCAGAAGAGATGCAACAAGGAATTCCTTCTCCCATAAAGGGGGTTGCATCAAGCATAGGAGAAAGCAGCCTCAGGTGAGGAAAAGTAGATGTCAGTGGCTTAAGCAATACTGATGACGTAAGGCACAAGGCTTGCAAGACATTTTTGGAAGATAATTCTTTTATTGAAACCACAGAATTCAAAGACTTTGTATGGAGAGATAATGCTCAAGAATATGCTGAAAATGTTGCAAAGGAGATGATTTTGTATCCATAACTTCTAGATGAGGTTGTGCAAGCTAATGTGAGGAAGATGATGAGGAAACAATTCTAGAATATCACACCTGAAGAGGGAAGAGAATTAGTGCACCAAAGTGGGGTATTATTGCTTCCTAAACGATATATTGTAGATGCAGCTATTTTGGACACAATAAGAAGGCATGAAAAACCCTTGTTTTAAAAAAAATGAAGAAGCCAAATTGGCATTGTAGGGGCTAGCCTTCAATGAAGAATGGGATTCCTTGGACCTTTGGTCATTATCTCTAGGGTCAAGGAATCCAAAATTTGTAAAGCCTACCAACTTCAAAGGGAAATTGATTATCAAAAGAGTCTCTAACACTCCAACACTTGAAGTAGCAGAAATGGCAATTAATGTTGCCAAATTCACTAAGGAAATAGTGGAGAATGTCACTGCAAAGAGAGACTTGTATAGAAGCAAGCATAATGAAATTATTGATGAATATAACAAGAGCCAACAAAGGGTTGTTGAGCTAAAAATAGAGTTGGAATTATTCAAGCAATAATTAAAAACATTGAAGACCCGGGGCCCATCAGATTCAATTTATGTAGTACCTCCTTCCCTAATTGTGCATCCCTAGTCTACTCCTCATCCATTAGACCAATCATTAGTAGTAATGCCATATAAATTGGGTCAAGAACCAATTGCAGTTGAGGAGCCAAGCACATTAGGTGTAGCTCTATCAAATGAGCCCACAAAAAACAATTATTGTTGCAAGTTGAAGTATATAAGAAATTATTTACATAGGTTTAGGATACCATGTATGAGAATAATTCAAAGATTGTGTATATAGTTCTGGAACATATGAATAAGAAGATTGAAGGCAAGCTAAATAGTATTCATTCAAATTATTTGTTAATGATGCAAGCAATAAAGTTGTCTTAGAGAGACAAGGAGTTGGCTACCCCTATCATGGACATATGGATCCCCAGGGTTGATAATTTGAAGCTTCTAGTATTTGTTTCTACACATCAAAAGGATAAGTATCCAAAGATTATCCGAACATACAAATTTGTTAATGAAGTTAAATAACAAAGGTTTCAAGGGTATGTTACTCCTTTGGAGGTAAAAATAAGAGAATTGAAGTCAAAATTTGATGAGGTGGAATTGGTACTATTTCCTGATATTCAACACACATATGATGATGTAAATCCTCTATAGGAATGGAAAGATCTAGTGGATACAACTATTGCTGCCCAAGCATCTCTTATATATGAAAATGTTGATATTGATGTATAGAAAAATACTCTTGAAGACTTGTCTTTCTCTATTAGTTTCCTGGAAGAATATGATAAAGAATCCAATTCAGTAATGGCTAAATATGCTTCTTATAGAAAGAAGATGGATGAACTCCTGGGTTTCAATTGGTCTTTAGAAGTAGAATATGAATTGTGGAAGAAGACTTTCATTGAAAGAATATTTTCATTGATGAGTTGGAATTGTAGAGAGAGGGATGGAGAACACATATACAATGTCGAGTATAATGCAGGTTTGGCCTTAGAAATCACAATGTATAAAATATATGTTTCTCCTAATTCAAATTATGATAGGTAAATGTCTACTATTGGTGACTTGGATGAGTGATGGATGCTGATCTAGATGTTGATCCACATTTCTTTTCCTTTTGCACATCTTTTTTCTTGTGGTGAAGAGAATGATAGAGATGCTCCAATGGTTTGATGACCACTCTCTTCAACAAACTTCCTTTTGGAAGGCACAGGAATCTCCAACGATTGAAATGCAACCTTTGTCTCTTATGGGAATATTCTTTTAGTCTATTGTAACCATTCCTCATGGAATGATCGATTTAGGTTGTTAAATGAAAATGTGACAAGTGTACTATTGTCCAGAAACTTGTTTGACTCTCTTGTTTTTGATAAAAGGAAATTTAGGGCCATTAGTGTGGGTCTCTTTTTAAATTATGGATCTGAAAATGCAATTTGATAACACAAAGAAAGTATGTTTTGACTCCATATCATAGGTTTTGAGTCAAGTGAATAGTTTTTGTCAATTGTATGGTTTTCAAGCATGTCTAAATGAACAATGCAAACCTTTTGAGTCTATTATCTCTCCATCTATAATATTTCATATGAGTTATTAATGAGAGCTTGATCAATGATTGTTCATTAATTTTTATTGTGCTTTGTAGTGAATTATGTTTTAATTCTAACTCTGATTTAATGAATCAGTTAAAATACCTTGATTAAAGCATGAGTTTGTATGAGTATTTAGTGGATTTGATAAGTAGTCATAGAATTTGAGTATTTGATGTGTGAGTTGTAATGCAATTACATAGAGATCATGGCTATTTGAAAGTAAATTTACCTTATAGTTCAAATTATTATGATTTAACTCCCAGCCCTAAGATAAGACAGTGATCAAATAGGTGTTAGTGCATTTCCTATGGTTCTTATGTTTCAATCCGAGAACAATATTCCTAAAAAAATTTACAAGTGATTTATTTTATGTGTAGTTTGTATTATATGGTATTCTTAGCTTTAGTTATTTGATCCTCTTTAAGGAATTTCCAGTTTCTTGAAGGATTTCATCTATTTAGCATTTCGGTGAGAATACTCTGTTTATTATACAATGTGTGATATAATTGTTTAGAAGATTGCACAATACACATTGTGAGATTACCCTCCCAGGTTTTGCAAAGCCCAAAGTGTAGGAGGGAATCATTCTAGCTTCCTCTCGTTTGTTGGCCAATCACCTCCTAAGTACTCAAGAATTAATCTAGAAAATTCATATATGCTCGGTAAGATTTGCTTGGTTCTTTAAGAAAAACCAATAGATTGGTGACTCTGTTGGGGATACGTTTGATAAAATTTTTTCTCCAGTGTGCCTTGCCTAGGATCACTATGATTTATAGTGCTATTTATCCTTGGAGTTAATTTTTTCAAGTTTTTGTTAATCATCGCTCAGATCTGTTCTATACTTCCCATCAATTTTGTGTTTAGAATTTTTTGCTGAAAGTTTAGGGTATGTGTAGGATCATCATGGAAAAAACAAGCCCTTAAGTGGCAAAAAATTAAGAAAAATCAGAGTTAGGAAACTTGATGTAACAATTTGAATAAGTTATCTTTATTATTTCAAAAATATGTAAGAATAAAATCTATAGAAAATTTAATGTAGTTTCTAAACTACTAGGTTTGTTTAAAAAAAAAAATCTATTTGGTGAAAATTTGAAATTTCAATGCAATGGTACTTAAATTTCAAGGGAAAAGTAAGAAGCAGGTGTCTGTCTGACCACCGTAACCACAATAAAATGATAATATTTTTTTATAATATTTTATATATAAGTAGAGGACTTATGCCCCGATGTGATGCATTTTTTTTGTAATTTTTTTCCAAGTAAATAATTAATTATAAATTTTTATTACAATTTTTTTAAAAATATAAAAACTTGTATGTCTAACAACCTTAACTTGGTCAAAGCTTCATGAAATTCAATTTTTCTTTTTTTAATCCTATAGTATGCAAAGCATAAAATGTGATTCATGTTTTGGATTCAAAAAATGTGATACCGTTTGAAAGCTACAAATGTTTTTCAATTAGCCTATCAATTAGGACTTTAGTCATAATTTGAATAAAAAATTAATAATAATTATTTTTTAAATTCAAAGTAAAGTATAATTTATATTGGTGGAAAGCTAAGAATCTCCTTTAAAAACCCTTTTCGTTTCATCAATTTTGGGTAAAAAATAGGCGTCAACCACATACCCATCATATTGCCACTTTTTGGTCCATCATGATCCTGCACATCCATTTCAACCCAAATTGCCTCATATTTGCGAAGGCATGTTTGAGTCTGTAAAGGTTAATGTTAAATCTCATGTAAATATGAAGGGTCTTGCAAAATTTTGCATAAAATTATAACACAATTGCTACAAATTCATCCCAATCAATTTGGGTGGTGACTCTGAAGTCTACACTAGTTTGTGCCAATACTTGAAGTTATCAAAGACATTAAGTAGAAAAATAGAAGAAAATTGAATAGGTTTATCAGGGCAAAGAAAGTACAAGCACAAATGTGAGGAACCTGTACCAATATGAAGAAACATCTAGACCATATACTAGAAGTAGAATTTCCAAAGAACACTCGTGAAAAATAGAAAACAAAGGATACAGGAACAAGTAAGTCTACTCCTCATCCAACTCCTGAGCATGAAATACGTTCTAATTCTAGTTCTAAACATGAAAAAAATTTGTTAGACTTAAGTGATAATGGTTCTCCTAAAAGAGTGTTGTAAGAATAGATGAAGGAGTGAAGGTTTTTTCATTGATGTCAACTGGAAAACTGGTTATCTACTAGTTGTTGTTGGATAAATATGTTGAGGATATTGAGAAAATTGTATTAAATGAAGATTGCATGTATTCAGTTCTTTCTCTGGTATTTTCCCCTATGTTTGTGTGGTTCAAATATGTTGGTCATGATTGTTGAAGGTTTTTAGATCTAGATGTTTGGCTAATGGTTCGTTGTGAAGTTCGAGTTGTGTTCACCAATTTTGAACTATGGTTCTCTTTGTTTTGGTTGAAGTCCAAGAGAAGGTTGTTGGTCCAAATTTCTCTTTGTTGAATCCTTTTGACTTTTGGTTCAGGAGATAAGATGCTTTGATTGCATTGAAGATATTTTTGGTCTTTGGAAGTTCCAAGCTTAATTGTTCTTTGTGTTTTACACTAGTCTGGTCGACCATGTGTTGAGCACTATCTTTGAAGTTAATGAAGCATGTTGGATCTATTTTTTGGTCTTGATGAAGCATGTGTTTGGGTTTCCCTCATTCTAATTCCACCCTAGGATGTTTGGCATTGACCTAATTCAAATTTGAAGTTGGATGGATGACTTTGTATCTTTTTCAAGGTTGGAGATAGTATATATAAAAGATGAGCTAGTAATGGAAATCATACATAAGAAAAGAAGAAAGATAAGTGAAAGAGCATACATGACATTGATTTTATTTAGAAAGTGTGTATGAGTTGTGTGTGGGAGATCAGTGTTCAAATCTTAATGTTGAGTTTCCAGATGCAGTGAGCAGAAGGAGAACTCTATCATTCATGCAAGTTGATCAAGTAACTATGATGGAATACTTTGTTGCATTAAGATTGTAGTATCTTTGTAGCAAGTATTCATTGTATTCTTTGTATCTTTTTGGTAGTGAGCCCTCCAGGTTGTACCCCTATGGATAGTGAGTCTAGACAGTGAGTCCTTATTTCAAGTAGTGAGCCATTTTGTAATCAGTTTTAATATTCTCTATAGTTTGAGTTAATCCTCACCATAATTTTTTCCTTATTGGGTTTCCACATAAATTTTGTGTTATTGTGTTTATGTTTTGGATTTTAGTTTTCTCATTGATGTTTGATGATTAATCATTTAAGTAGTTTCATGTATTACTTTATGTGATTGGATTAAAGGTTAAAATTTGTGACAACTAATTCACCCCCCCTCTCATTTTTCCTATTCAACAAAGAGGAAATGTTATAATGAACTCTATTGTGAGTGAGAAACATTAAAATCAAGGTTTACTGACTAAACAAAGAAGAGAGAGGGAAAGGATACAATAATATAATGTAAATGTTAGTCATGCTAGGGTTGTTGGGTGTTTGGCCTCAGCTTCTAACACAAATACTCCTCTTCCTCAAGACTTTTTGACTGGGTTTGATGAATATTCCCATAGCCATGTTACAATTGTAGAGAGATAATATTTTGATACTACTTTACCAGGAGACCAAAGGAAATATTCAATGATGTTCAACAACTTAGAAGAGAAGAATTAAGATTAGATGAAAATAGGAGGAGGGATAAGGAGGCAGAAGAAAGGATAAGGAATGTTATGGTTGAGAGAGACATTGTGTGGAGAAAAGTTGAGAAAATGAAAGAAAATAGAACAATTAGAGCTCAATCTACTAATACAACTAGTCCTACAGTTGAAGAGGCTATACATAGGGAGCCTATAACCACCTCAGCTAATAATTCTTGTGTAAATACATGGACCAATCCTACTATGAAAGCTTCTATTGTAGTTGACCATATCCCTAGTAGTACAAATTTTGTTTTATAGACTTTTGATAAGGGAAAGAAATAGGTCGGGGGTATAAAGATAAATGAGGGAGGTTCCTCTTAGAGGGACACATCACAAAATAATACTATTTCATTGACTGATAGGTTAATAAAATAAAATGAGGAATTACAAAAAAGAGTGAATGAGATGGAACTGTTAGTTGTGAACATAGAGATGAAGAAGAAACTAGGTTTCTTAGAATCTACCAGAAAGACCTTTATTCCTAAAACCCAAATCCCTTATACCCACGCATCATCTTCAAATCCCCATTTGACTGATAGCCCATTTCCAATAAAAACCATACCACTTCGTCTTCACACCCAGAAAATAGGGCTAGGACAACTCAACAACATGATCAAAATGATTCCCAATCGAGAGTGCTTGATGCTGGAAGGCCTGAAAATAATTATGATAGGAGAAGGAATCATGACAACCAAAATGAATAGGAGTGACCCTTTGCAAGAAGACAATTGCATACTGATAGATATAGGAAATTATTCTTTGATACAATCATAGGACCTATCGAAATCCTATTCCTAATAATGCAAGAAAACATTTACCTAAGTTCACTAGTAACAATGCATTTAGTGGTGAAGATCATTTGAAAGCTTTTCAAAGTTTTGTTGAATATTTTGAGCTTTGGGATGATGATGTTGCAATGAAGTATTTCATGCAATCCTTAACTAAGGAGGCTATATATTAGTATCAAATCTTTCTTGATGCAAGCATTGATTCAAAATATGCTTTCTACATAGTCGCTAGAGAGCAATATGGAGACAAGATTGATCCTAGATTTAGGCTAAATGGCTTCAACAACATTACAAAATGACATAATGAAATGGTGACTATATTTAATGCAAGGTTTCAAAAGGCTATGAATAGAGTTCTATCTTATTTAAGGCCTAATGATAGTGCACGCTTAGTGGTATATTGTAATGCATTTGATTCAAAAAATGTTATTTACATAGAGACAAATATCCACAAACTCTGAGAGATGCTTATAAAATGGCAGTCCACATAGAAAACAACATAAAAGTATTGGGTAAGGGAGGGAGAAGAGATGAACCTAAACCTTTGAAGAATCCTAGAGCTCAAAATGACAATTATGGTAAAGTTGTAGCTCCTAATGAAAAATTGGATCAGATTGTCAGTTTGTTGCAAAATTTGGCAAAGAATGAGAAACCTCAGCTCCAAAGAAATTATAGGCCACCTAGGTTGCAAGATTATCCCTATCACACTAATTGGAACAATGGAAATCCAATTCACAATAATTAGAAAAGTTTTCAAGCTCAAGGCACACCTGACCCATTGCAAAAGCATTCTATGAATGCCACTGAATATTTTCCATGGTGCATAGTATGTCAATTACCTCATTCTTCATAGAAATGTGTTATTGTAAGATCTATAGAGGAGTTACAAGATGATCCAAGATGATCAAGGAGATTTTGATCCTCATGATCAAGATGAAATAGTGAATATGCTCATGACTCCATCAGACTTCGCCTACAATGATTATTCTTTTGATGTTGAGCCCCTATAGAGGTGATGTGGATGTGAATAGGTAGGAAGTGAGTGTATACCATTAGAAAGTGTTCTCAAATGAAGAGAGAGACAATGATTGAAACATTTAAAATATTGCATCAAATGATTTTTTTCTGAGAAGACCATCAAATGAAGAAATCCAAAATATGAAAAGTGCATTGGCTACTCAAGCAAGGAATACTTATCATTTTAGAAACAAAGTTGTGAATGGTGATTAGGGTAAGCCTAGCAACATGTTCATCAAGGAAGATAAGGTAAATGACAAAGGGACCAAGAAAGAAGAGGAAAAAAAAAAGAAAGTAAAGGAGCTAGAATTTGGGCTAAAAAGCTTGGCAATGTCAAGATGAATGAGGAAGTTATTTCCCCAATTCTAAAGGTTGAAGATCAGAAGCATAGTGTTGAAAAGGCTGAAAAAAAGTGATAAGATAATGGACGAGGAACTAATATTTCTTTAATTACCAAAGTACACTCCTCTGGATATGTTTTAAATGTTTTCTCAGGTTAAGATTACCATCCCATTATTGGAGATGATGAGGATTTATGAACATAAAAATAAGGCAGTTTCCCTTATTAACGGTGTAGCTATGGCCTCTAATGACAATATGGTTATTGATACACCCAAATTGAGAAAAAATCAAGAAAATAGTGATGAAGTTGAGGGAGTAATTAGTTAAAACCCTCAGATATACTTGGGAACTACAATGAATACATGCCCAAGTCAAGTCAACACATTTTTCTAAGTTTGATTATTGATAGGAAGTTTCTCAAGAACTACATGATTGATTGAGGAGCCTCTTATAATGTTATCCCAATGGAAATTATGAAGAAAGTGGGTTTGAAAATTGATAGAACTTATGGAAAGTGTTTGTGATGTATTCAAGAGAAGTACCCATCATAGAAGTAATTAATAGAGTCCCATACAAGCTTGCAACAATCCCTAAGAAGGAATTATACATGAGTGCCATAGCAGTTGGCATTCCACCAAACTATGGAATGTGGCTATCAAGACAATGGAGTGAATCCATTGGTGGGAGCATGCAATGTGATTCATCATATGCTACCTTTTCCATTGATGAAAAGGATGTCAATATTTTTAGAGAATCAAGAGTTCTCCATATGATTGAGTATGCAGAGGAACCAATGAGAATTAATTTTCTGGATACTAGTTTGGATACTTTTAGAGTTGAAGAATTACAATAGGAAGTAGAGGTTTGACCTACACCACTTAATAGAGAAGTCATTTATGTGTCACAAGAAGATTCTCTTTGGACCATGTATTTTTATGGAGCTTTTTCCAATGAGGGCTCAAGTGTAGGAGTTATCCTAATATCCCCACAAGGTAAGACATTCAAATACTCTTTTTTGTTGAAATTCACTTGCACAAAAAATGTGGATGAATATGAAACATTGCTACTTGGTTTAAGGTTAGCTTCAAAGCATGGCATTAAAATGCTAAAAGTGTTGGGTGATTTTGAATTAGTGATATCCCAAGTTAGGTCCAGGTTCATTTCCAAAAATAAAATACTTAAGCAACATAGGAATGTAGTTTGGGATACCATTGAAGCTTTTGATGAATTTAACATTGATTGGCTAGAGAGGGGAAATAATGTGAGGGAAGATTTGTTAGAAAAAATTTCTATCAAACTAGATGATGTCACTTTTGATGGAATTTCAAAAATAGAGGTACAAACTCAGCCTACAATACCTACTAATATTTTAATTTGGAAAGTATTTGATGATGATAAAGATATTTTAAAATTCTTGCCATGTATTGATCAATATGAAAGTTAGGAAATAGACTTTGGTGCACTGGTGGTGGAGGTTGATGGTAAAGAGACATTGATTGGCAATGAAGTTATCTAATTGAAAAGAATAAGATTCCTAAGGGATTGGTTGCATTGTAAAGGTTTTTTGATGGACCTGATGAGACAAATGCTAAGCAAACATCTACTCAAAAGGAAGAATTGGAAGAGATTAATCTTGGAATTGAGAACACTCCAAAGAAGGTATATATAGGGAAGAAAATGAAACCTCATGTCAAAACCATGCTTATTGCTCTCCTAATAAAATATAGATATTTTTTTTCTTGGTCATATGATGGCCTAAAATCTTATAGGGAAGATATTTTTCAACATGAGATACCCTTGAAACCAGATGCCAAACCTTTTAGGTAGAAATAGAGGCCAATAAATCCAACATTGTGGCCTAAAATGCAAGAAGAACTCACAAAGTTAAGGGATGCCAGAATTATCAAGCCTATAAGACATTCTTCATGGGTTTCTAATTTGGTTCCAGTTAGGAAGAATAATGGTGACCTGAAACTCTGTGTGGATTTTAGAAACTTGAATGTATCATCCTCGAAAGACAATTACCCACTGCCTAATAGAGAGGCTATGTTGCAGAAGGTGACAAGGTCTAAGTTGTTGTACATGATGGATGGATTCTCAAATAACCAAGTTATGGTAAGAGAATCTGAACAATATAAGACTTCATTCACTACACCATGGGGAACCTGTGTATGTAAGAATTCCCTTTGGTCTAATCAATGCTAGTGCTACATTTCAAAGAGCCATGGATGTGGCATTTGCTGACCTCACAACACATAGAAAAAAGGAAGAGGATCATTGTACACATTTGGAGAAGATATTTGTTAGAGCATTGGAATATGGAATTTCCTTGAATCCTAAGGAATGCATTTTTGGGGTTAATGAAGGAAAGCTTTTAGGGAACATTGTCTCTAAAGATGGGGTTAGGATTGATCTTGAGCATGTGGCATAAATAGATAAAATCCCACAACCTAAGACTATAAAGGGAATTCAATCCTTCTTTGGGAAAATCAATTTTGTGAGAAGATTTATCACTAACTTTGCTAAGATAATCAAACCTATCTCAAAAATGTTGAAGAAAGGAGAAAATAAAGCAAGGATAGAAGAGCCCACCAAAGCCTTTCAAGATATAAAGCATTCCATCAATGAGGATTTTGTTCTCAAGTCTCTAGATTACTCAAAGTCTTTTCAATTATTAAATTCTCGCAAAAATTAAATTTGAAAAGGGGGTCCTCATTAAGGGAGGACCCTTTCACCACCTAGGGTGAATGGGTCCTGGCTCAATTTTCTAGGACCTAACCCCGGGGGATGGAAAGAACATTAGAAACCTATTTCAAATCAACTCAAAAAGGTGGGTCCTATTAAGGGAGGACCCATTTTCCACCTAGGGAAAATGGGTCCTAGCACCATTTTCCACGATCTAATTTTTCCCAATTAAATGTTATATTATTTAAGTCATGGCTATCAGGATAGATCTTTTGGAGGTGTCATAAATAAGCTTTAAATTGAAAGTAAAGGGGGTCACAATTAATTAATACCACCATAGATAAATGTGAAATTATTTTATGACACTTTGCAACACCTAAATAAGGTACAAATTTAAATAAATTTTATTAAGAAGGGGCCCATAAGCTTAATTAAGTAAATAAATCCTACACAAGTGTGAAATTGTGTTACAACACTTCACAACACCTTTGCAAAGGATCAATTAAATCATTTTTTAATCAAATAAAGGTTTTAGAGTGATGTGCATGTATAAAACACATTACAACACTACTCCAAGACACCATTAATTCAATTTTAATGTCAATTATCAAACCAAGTAAACGAAAAAGGCTACTTTTTCCATTACTACAACAAGATAGATAACATAAGTTCTAGAAAATACAACTAAGAATTCTAGAAATAATTGTATATCCTAAGTAAAATTAACATGTGAATATGTCCCCTAATTCCCTAGTGAGTGAATTAACTAGGTATAAGACATTTATTCACACCAACATGGAATACATACCTTGGAAAATTAGGAGCTTAGTTATGCCCAATTAATTAAGGGACCCAAACATAGTTTGAAATTGTAAAGGGTATAAAATTTACTACAATACACCAACCATGAAAATAAGAAAATCATCCAAATAAGGCATGACTATATCCAACCATGAACATCAGTAACTCCATTGATAACTCAACACTAGGATGACAACCCTAACTGAGTGTTGACATCAATGATAGCCAATTCCAAACACTTATACAACAATCCCATAAACATATGTGCAACAATATTCTCAAGTGTTGAAATTCGTGACCAATGCCTTTGGAACTGATGACAAAAAACACCTACACATTCTCCCCCTTTGACATCAAAGACAGAGGATAAAAAGATCTTCATTTAAAACATCAAAACATTCTCCCCCTTTGACCAACAACATCTCTTCTTCAAATAGCTATACAAACTCCCCCTATTAGCAACAACCATCCGACTACCTCCTCTCCTTGAGAGGTAGCACACATCAATCCATGATAAAAAGGATATGACATGATAGATGTGCCATCTAGGCATCTAGTTAAAAAGGAAAGGGAAATAACTCCAAAATTTTGTTGGAGATACTCAAATGTATCTTTTGAAAGTGCTTTAGTGAAGATACATACAATTTGGTCCTTAGTAGGCACATACTCCATTTTGACATCTTTCTCTATAGTGTTCTCCTTTAGAAAGTGATACTAGTTAGAATTGTGTTTGGTCCTTGAATGCATCACTGGATTCATGGAAATGTTAATTGCACTAGTATTATTACATAATATTGGAATGGGTTCATCATATACCACCTTTATATCCTTTAGAGTTTGCTTCATCCAAAGAACCTAGACCTACAACAAGATGTTGCAACAACATACTCAGCTTCTTTTGTGGATAAGGACACAAAGTCCTACTTCTTACTGAATTGAGAGACCAATCTATCCCTTAGGAAAATGCACTTCTACTAATGCTTCTCTGGTCATCCACACATCCTATCCAATCAACATTAGTATAAGAAATCAAAGAAAATTTATCATTTTTCTTATACCACAAGCCATAATCTAGAGTTGAAAAACATCTATAGCTTTGAAATGGTATCACATTTTTTGAATCTGAAACATGTGTTACATTATATGCTTCATATACTATAGGATTAAAAGAAAAGAAAAAAATTCATGAAGTTTTGACCAAGTTAAGGTGGTCAGACATACAATTTTTTATATTTTTTAAATGTTGTAATAAAAAATTCATAATTAATTCTTTACTTGGAAAAAGTTATAAAAAAATATGCATCATATCGAGACACGAGTCCTCTACTTATGTCTAAAATATTATAAAAAATAAAATTTATCATTTTATTATGGTTCGGGTGGTTAGCCAGACGCAGGTACTTCTTAATTTTTCCTTGAAATTTAAGTACTACTGCATTGAAATTTCAAATTTTCACCAAATAGATTTTATTTTTTAATAAACCTAGGAGTTTATAAACTACACTCAATTTTCTATAGATTATACTCTTATATATTTTTGAAATAATATAGATAAATTATTTAAATTTTTACGTCAAGTTGCCTAACTCTGATTTTTCTTATTTTTTTGCCACTTAAGGGCCTATTTTTTTCCAGGATGGTCTTGCACATACCCAGGTGCAACAAGATGTTACAAAAACATACTCAACTTCTTTTGTGGATAAGGACATAGAGTCCTACTTCTTACTAAACTAAGAGACCAATCTATCCCCTAGGAAAATACACTTCTGCTAGTGCTTCTCTAGTCATCCATACATCCTACACAATCAACATTAGTATAAGAACTCAAAGTAAATTTATCATTTTCTTATACAACAAGACATAATCTAGAGTTCCTTTCAAATATCTAAATATTATTTTTATTTCCTTCTCATGTGTTTGATTAGAATTAGCTTGATACCTAGCAACCAAACATTTTTCATGTATAATATCAAGTCTAGGAGAATTCAAGTATAATAAGCCTCCAATCATAGACCTATAAAGAGTTTGATCAACCTCAGGAGACTCATCAATCTTGCTCAAGTGATAGCCAATAATCATAGGAGTACTTTCTAATTTGGATTCCTTTATGCCAAACTTCTTCAACATCTCTTTGGCATACTTAGCTTGAGAAATAAAGATACCATCATCTAGTTGAATAATTTGAAGCCCAATGAAGAAAAAAAATTCACCAATCATAGAAATCTCAAACTCTTTTTGCATCTCCTCTACAAATGTCTTAAACATGTTATCATCCCCACCAAATATGATCTCATAAACATATACAATAACTATCAAAATCTTGTCTTCCTTTTCATTAAAATGTAAAGATTACTATCTATAGTACCTTTCTTGAAACCATGCTAAAGTAAGTACTTATCCAGCCAAGCATACCAAGCTCTAGGAGATCACTTGAGTCCATACAAAGCTTTCTTGAGTATGCATACCATTTCTAGATCTTTTGATAGTTGGAAACCATTCAATTTCTCAATGTAAACTTCTTCTTCTAAATCACCATTCAAGAAGGATAACTTCACATACATCTGATAGACTTTGAAATTCTTGTGAGTATAAAAGGAAAGAATTTTCATCCATATTTCCTCCATTTTGGCTACCAGAGAAAAAATCTCCTCACACTAACTCATTTGACTACAAAATCCGACGAAAATGTCCAATGAAAATGTCCGAAGAAATATATATAATTTGATGTATTGTCGAGTGCTTGTTGAATTTGATGTGCAATTTTCAATTTTTAAAAATTTTATCCTCGACGTTCGTCAAAATTTTGACGAACCCGAGTTTATCAAAATTTTGACTATATCGAGTTTAGTCAAAATTTCAACAAGCGTGAAAATAAGAAAAAAATAAAATTGTGGTCGACATAAAGAAAAGTGAGTTCGCGCCTGATTTATTGTGACAGTGTTTTGCTCTACTTGAGACAGTTTGTGGAGAACTAAGGATGATTTTCTTGGGAAAAATTAGAAAAAAAATTCAAGAAGATATCGCGGGTTGAGGGGTCAGTGTTTTTTGTATAATTTAGTTGTGAAGTCAGTTGTAGTTCAGGTTTGAAAATCATATTTTAAAGCAAAATCTCATAGATTTTATTTTTATATTTAGGGTTTGAGAATTTCATGTCCAGTTTTTGTTGTGTGGAATCACCATAAGATCACAACCAAGGAACAAATTCTTTTGTAATTATGTGATCCATAACTCTATTGGTATGTGGCACAGTTTGCTATAACAAATATAGGATGCATTCATGTGTGACCCAAGTTTAATGTGGCTATGTTGTGATAGAAATGGGGGTACTCATATAATGTAGTTAATTCGGGTTGTATAATGTAGGTGTCAATCATCATTGGGTGCATTCAGGTTGTCTCAAGTTTAACAGGTTAGGATGTAATTATAGCATGATCAAAGTGATTTACCTTGCTGCAATAAAGAGCCTATAACTCTGGTTGATCTGTAGAGTGGTTGTGTTATATCAATTATGTAGTGCATTCAACCACAAGCATGTTTAATGGGCTATTCTAGAAATTGATCAGATTTTCTAAACCTTATGAGATGTTACTTAAAGTGTATAGCAAACTACAAACCAAGTTTGTTACATTCTTGAATGCAATCTTGGGTTACCACAAACTATAATAATGTGATCTGCTAATAACCATTATGGAAAGTATTAAAGAAAGACCCATGCTATATATGATACATTTCCCTGATTAGGTTTACATACCTTAATGATCAAACACAAGCTTCCCACACACTCTAGGATACAATCCAAGATCATACCACAACTTTGTCAGGACAACTAATTTTCTAACCCAAGATTTAAGGTTGTTTTAATACGAAAAGCATTGGTAAGAGCATGATTAGGGTACAAAACCTAGGCCTCCATAGAAACACAAACAATAACTCTAGCAGATTAGTGAGGGTGCAATACTAGAAAGATTGAGACATTGTAGCTAATAACAAAATCTTGCAATCTAAAGATTGTAGCCAATAACAAACACACTATTTAGCTTAGTGACATTTGTAGATGTAATCTACGGTAAGAAGAATGACATTCACTTGAGATGTGACAGTGTGGCTATGTTGTGATAGAAATGGAGGCACTCATATAATGTAGTTAATTCAAGTTGTATAATGTAGGTGTCAGTCATCATTGGGTGCATTCAGGTTGTCTCAAGTTTAATAGGTTAGGATGTAATTATAGCATGATCGAAGAGTGATTACCTCTTGCTGCAATAAAGAGCCTATAACTCTGGTTGATATGCAGAGTGGTTGTGTTATATCAATTATGTAGTGCATTCAAGCACAACCCATGTTTAATGGGTTATTCTAGAGAGTGATCAATATTTTCTAAACCTTATGAATGTTACTTAAAAGTGTATAGCTTAAACTACAAACCAAGTTTGTTACATACTTGAATGCAATCTTGGGTTACCACAAACTATAATAATGTGACCTGCTAATAACCATTATGGAAAGTATTAAAGAAAGACCCATGCTATATAAGATACATTTCCCTGATCAGGTTTACATACCTTAATGATCAAACACAAGCTTCCCACACACTCTAAGATACAATCCAAGATCATACCACAACCTTCTCAAGAAAACTAATTTTCTAACCCAAGATTTAAGGTTGTTTTTTACTACCAACAGAAGCA
>VDFB02047230.1:208963925-208986226 GCA_007258455.2 Sequoia sempervirens | reverse complement strand
AAAAAAGTGACTTTTAAATAGTGTTTTTTAGAAATGCATATTGAAAATCAATTTGTACCATCTTGGTATTGAAATAAATTACATATTTGGAAACTAGACTTTGAGTACTACATTTTATGATTGAATTTTTTGAGATTTTGTCTCTAAGTGCTTCAAATTTTGAGGTCAAATATGTTGAATTCAAAAAATCAGGGAAACACTTCCACTTTTGGCCAAAAAGTGGATCAACTTTTTTGCACACACCCAAGGATAGGTATTTCTAGTTTCGAGATGAGTTGAATATGGTGGAGGTGTATATATTTTTAGAACAGAAGGGAATAGAATATGTCAAGTCAAGTGGTAGGAGATATGATGTGAGATGCCACAAAGGTACAAGGATTACTAGCGAAAATACCCAAGGTAGGAATGACATTACTAGTATGTTGCATCGTTGTTGTAACTTGAGGATTGGTATATGTGGGAATACATACAATGATTGTAGGAGGAGGAATTTGGGTTTCTCCTTGACTTTGAGTATTGTTCAAAGTTCGATCACAACTAGTGGTTGAGGTAAGATGTTTTCCAAAAAAAATGAGCTAAGTTACGTGAAAATTCTATTCCTTGTTCACTTTCAATAATGCAGTGTATGTTATCTATACTAGGGATAATAGTGTTGGAAATGTTTTTAGTACTCATTTGATGTTGTAGGTTTGCTAATTATTCATGGATTTGGATTGATTTTTCTTGAGGGATACTAGAAATGATTGTTTCAACACTTTTCATACTATTTGAAGCTAAAGAGTTGTCAAGGGTATCATCCATAACTAGTGAACTATTATCAACACTATGAGTGAAAGAGCTAGATAACCCAAGATCCATGATGAGTGTGCTATCACAAGATGACATGAGTCTTGAACTATGTCTCACTATAGTATTATTTGTGTGCAACATGTTTTTCCTACCCTAAATGATGCAAAAAAATAGAAAATACAAGGAGAAGAACACAATACAACACCTCGAGATGAGCTTAGTTGAACTTCAACAAAAGAAAGATCAAACAAGAGATTTACCTTGCCTAAGTTGATCCTTTGGTTGGCCCTTTGATGTTGATAATTTGTGTGCTCCTTGATGAAAAATCACCTAATATGCTATGTAAAATGATCTAAATTCCATGGAGGATGCAATAATGGATGTGGGTATTTGGATAAGTATGTTAAAATACATGCAATGGAAGCTTGAAAATTACTACAATGGAGGATGAGAGTGCTTGAAAGTGAAATTTATTTGAGAATTGCTTGAGTAATAGATTGCTCCAGCTTGAATTGTGAATTCATGTAATAAATGAATGAAAATGAGACTAAAATCCATTATTTTAGGGGAAGAGTCTCTAGAGAATTGGGTGGCTAGGATTTAGCCATCATGGACAAGATGGAGGGTTGTGGTAAGTGAAGACTCACAAGCACTCACATCTTGCCATGTGGAAATGACCTGGCAAGATGACATGTGAGGTGGAAAAAGAACATGTGAGGAATTTTAGAATTGCTCGCTAGTTATCATGGGGAAGAGAGAAATGTTGGAGTAATAAATGTGAATTTTTAATTCACATGATTCAAAGTACCTTGGGGATAATACAAGGTCCTCATAAAGGAGGTCCTTGTCCCCATGTGGGTGATATGACATTTGAGAGGTTCTATAATTTCCCGACCACCAACATGGGGAAGAGGAAAGCATTGGAGTAATAAATGTGAATTTTTAATTCACATGGGGAAGAGGTCATAGCTAAATAAAGATAGTACTTATAAAGGTTGACTTGGAGGGATACCAAAAATTGCATGAGGAATAGATTAAGGTTGTGCAAACAGGTGATTAAGAAGACTAATGAGGGATTAGAGGCAAGTGGAAAAATATGGAGGATGTGACATTAATCTTGATTAAAGTTGTGCACATCTTAATCATGGATTAATTAAACTAATCTAGATTAGAAGAGGATTATGGAGAATGTGACAAGGAGAGAGAAAAGAGGGAATTTAAAATTGATTTAAATTCAAGACGCTAAATGACTAAATTAACTAAATTGATGCATTTACTTAATTTAGAGAGGAAGGGATGAAAGGTAAAGTATTCAATTATTAAATTAAATACTTTAGAAACCTTAGGAAAAGAGGAAATATTAATATCGACGGGGAATATGAAATAGATGAATGAAAGAGATGAATTTGACCATATGGGAGTGGTCAAATTTGGATGTCTAAATTTTTCCCCTCTTCGAAATATTGTTAGAATAATAGTGTTTCAAAGAAAAATAAAATGCAGATGACTCTATAGAGGAAGTGACTAGAAAATGATGCCCTAGCATAGGAGAAATTGTGTGAGCTTCACAAATGGTGGGAAATGAAGGGAGATGCCCCAATATCAAAAGGAAATGACTATGATGAAGGAATGGAGGAAAGTGGTAGTGTATGACCCCTCGAGAGGGTGGTTGGGGCAGAAAAAGGGGCCCTAGGAAAATTCTCAATATGAAGAAATGGAGGGTACCATTGGATAGAGCTCGAAAAACCATGAAGATTGGATTTTGAACAAAGTCAAACAGACACACGGTGTGAAAATGGCGGCCTGTGAAAGTTAGAGGATTAGTTGAATAAAAAAGTGGTTAAATAAAGGGTAAAAATACCCTTAACTTAAAAGGAATTCAATAAAGGGGGGAAAAGTTACTTATAGTAATTTTGGGAATTACTATTCCTCATTTGAACACCTGGTAGTTGAGTGAGAGAGAGAGAGAAGAGGAGAAGAAGAAGATGAGGATGGTCGAGGAGTTTGATGATGACATCATCCACCAGGGGGATGAGGTACGATAGGTCTTTCACAAGCCCGTGGTTCCATGCTAGGTTAGTGCCAAAACCCTCTTTGTGATTTTAAGCAAGTTTCATTGTATTTTTGAATTTTTATGTAATTTAAAAACATGGGTTTTGGGGTTTGGTAGATTAGTGAAATGGGTAGGGGCGAAATTGCAATTTCACCCATTGGATAGGTAGAATCGCCTATTTAGAGGTGGTAAGGAAGGGGGTGAATGTGCCCATTTAGGCAGAAATTTTTCCTAAAAGACTTTAAAAATTTCCCAAAAAGGGTGGGAGGGTATTAGGGAAGGGTAGACTTGCCTTGGAATTAGGAAAATTTTCCCAAAAAATGGGTTTGTTAGGAGCATAGGCTATGGTGCCCTAGGGATGGGTGATCCTGGCCATCCAATGGGTGAGTGTGCCTAGAAAATGGGTGACTAGGTCCATCGCAGGAGCACGACTTCCCCCAGTGGAGGTGGCGACGGGTCCGCCATCCACCAGGTAGATCCACTCCTAGCATGGGTGGGAATGCCCACCCGTGAGGGAGGTGGTATCACCTGCCAGATGGGGAGGCTCACTCACTGATAGGGTAGGCAGAAGTGCCTGCTAGAGGGTGGGCTCGTCTACTCGCAGTGATGGGTGGATTCGCCCACAAGATGGGGAAGGGCACTTGCCCAGGTAGGCTCGCCCATCGGTGGGCAGGCTCACCCATCCGAGGGGCGGGCTCACCCATCGGTGGGTGGGCTCACTCGATGATAGGCGTGCTTGAAAATCTGAGGGGGGGCTCGCCCATCCCAAAGGATGACAAGTGAACAAAAAAGGAAAAAAGTGCCCATAAAATGGGTAGGGATGACAAAAAAAGGAGAAAAGAGTAAGTTGGGAAAATTAGGTAAATTTTCCCAAAAAAAGGGGGGAATTGTTGAGAAGAAAACTCAGGGTTGGGAAGGAAAGAATGGTGAAAGGGAGGAAAAAATGAAGAAATGGTTAAGATGACTGACAAATTGTATTGTGTGGATTTAGTGGTTCAAGAGCTTGTAGACATGAGAGAGGCATTTAGAGGTGTTGGTGGAGACTTTACCGATGATGAACAAGGAGGATCACAAAGAATTGGTGTGAGCGAGTCTTCATCACATGCTGGGGTATCCCATAGTTAGAGTGCATCAAGCACTACTTATTGCTCTTATAGAGTGATGGAGCTCAGAGACCTCTACATTCCACTTCGCATGGGAGATGACCATCACCCTCAAGGATGTGTGGAGGATTTTGAGGTTATCGATAGCAAGGGTATCTAGTGAGTGAGATGAGATTAGAGGGTGAGGAGATGGATTAGAACCTATGGGTCTTATTTGGATGAGAGGACCTACCATTGCAAGGGATTGTGCTGGATGTGGATAGATGTTTATGGATAGGGGTACTTCCACTACCCTTATATCTTTGCAGATTGATTAGCGGACTATTGATACCAGACAGGAGTGGATGCTTCTACAACCTCAATTACATGGAGGTTGTGAGACACATCATCGAGCAGAGGGAGGGTGAGTTCACATGGGGTCCATGTGTCTTGGCTCATCTATACAAGGATGGGTATGTGCAAGATCATCATGGAAAAAATAGGCCCTTAAGTGGTGAAAAAATTATAAAAATCAGAGTTACGCAACTTTATGTAAAAATTTGAATAAGTTATATATATTATTTCAAAAATATGTAAGAATAGAATCTGTAGAAAATTGAATGTAGTTTCTAAACTACTAGGTATATTTAAAATAAATATAATCTATTTGGTGAATATTTGAAATTTCAATGTAGCAGTACTTAAATTTTAGGGAAAGAATAAGAAGTAGGTGTTTGTCTGACCAACATAACCACAATAAAATGATAATTATTTTTTATAATATTTTAGATATAAGTAGAGGACTTATGTCCCAATGTGATGCATATTTTTTTTATAATTTTTTTCCAAGTAAATAATTAATTATGATTATTTTATTACAAATTTTTAAAAATATAAAAACTTGTATTTTTGACCACCTTAATTTGGCCAAAACTTCATGAAATTCCATTTAATTTTTTTTTAATCCTATAGTATGTGAAGCATAGAATGTGATGCATGTTTTGGATTAAAAAAATGTGATACCATTTGAAAGCTATAGATTTTTTTTAGTCATCCTATCAATCAGGACTTTATTCGTAATTCAAATAGAAAATCAATAATAATTATTTATTAAATTCAAAGTAAAGCATAATTTATATTGGTTGAAAGCTAAGAATCTCTGTTAAAAACCTTTTTTTGTTTCATAAATTTTGGGTAAAGAAAAATTCATCAGCCACATACCCTACACATACCCATCATATTGCCACTTTTTGGCCCATCATGATTCTATACATACCCAGATATGCACGTAGTGTGCTATCGAGGGGATTTTAGTGTTACACAAGTGACACTGTTACAGATATGGGCCTGAGAGCACATTAGCGTGCCCAAGTCAGGAGTGGTGATGGGAGGGGTGCAAGATCCATCCCTACCAGTGGCATACTAGTATGGGATGGAGTACGGCTTGGTGTTTCATTATCAGGGCTTCGTTGATCTAGATAGATGGAGGAGGACATTGGATGATCTACATGAGGATCAGATAGTATGGAGACCCTACATAACGTGGAAGTTCTCTAGATGGAGGAGAGATGAGGAGAGACATATAGGATATTTCTACATAGTATCCTACATAGTCGGGAGGGAGCCCTATCTAGTGGAGCTACATAGGGCAAACTGGGTGAAGAGACAGTTTAGGATTGAACAGTAAATTCCTCATAGACCAGAGAGATTCAGATAGATCACACAAGAGAGACCATGGGGGGATCATAATACTACCGAGTTTGTGAGACAACAATGGGAGGAGCTACAACAGGTACCCAATCTAGGTAGGAGAGGAGAGAGAGAAAATGCAAGGGTGACAGTGAGATTCTCCACGTGGTGGGCCCATCATCAGCCACCACAAATTAGGTTGGTGGAGCTGATTATAGAGGGACTTGGTTTCAATCCAGAGGATGAGCTGAGACTAGCAGGATAGTAGAGAGGGAGGAGGGGAGGGCAACAAAGGAGAGGGAAGGAGGCGGCTGAGGCAGGAGGTCAACAGGGGAGAGGATAGGAGGAGGCCATGGTAGGAGGTTGGAAAAGGAGGGTGAGGAGGAGGGGAGGACCATGGATGAGAGACCAAGAGGAGGTCAAGGTAGAGGAGGACAGAGACGAGCCACATGTGGAGGTGATGGAGGTAGACACTCTTGAGGTGGAATCATTGGCCATGGTACCATATGTACCACCACCACTGAAGGACCCAGTCATATTGTTGAGGGGATCATGGAGAGACTACAAATTGCTGAGTAGAGACTTAGGGATTCAGAGGCTGTGAGGAGTAGACTGGAGGCCAAGGTGAGCATTTTGAATGCAGAGGTGGATAGGGTGCAAGCAGAGGGGCAGAGGGAGTTCAGGGACCTAGACGACATGGTATCACAACATGTAGAGGAGGTACAGGTAGAGAGGGATGGAGTGCAAGCCAATGTGAGCTAGCTATGAGTAGAGGTGACTCGACTAGAGGGAGATAGAAAGAGAGGGCATGTAGAGCTGGTGGAGATGAGTTGGGAATGAGACAAGTTGCAAGTAGAGGTGACTATACTGTAGGCGAGGGGATAGCGAGATCCTAGAGGATCAACAAACCAAGTATCTTCAGATGCCCTAGCGGAGGCGAAGAGGGATATGGATGATTTGAGGAGATAGGTGGAGGGGTTATTGAGGGAGAGGACTGAGTTGAGATAGGAGTAGGATGAGCTTTGCGACATAGTCAAGGTAGTAGATTAGATAGTTGGAGAGATGGGGTTGATGCAGGAGAGAGAGGAGGCTATGAGGGGCTAGGTACAGACCATAGAAACAAATAGAGATGCAACACAGGTACAGGTGCATACCTTGTAGGGTGAGAGGGTTGCGACAGTGGCATGGATATTGGTAGTGAAGAGAGAGATATATGTTGCATAGGCACAAGCACAGGTAGTGCAAGGAAAGGGTGGTGAGATAGGGGATGAGGTATAGACATTGTAGAGGGAGAGGGATACAATGTAGGCACAAGTACAAGCCATGCAAGAGGAGAGGGATAGGGCGATACAGTAGGTGTCCTGGGTGTAGGCAGAGGTTGGTCAATTGCAGTTGGCATAGGATGTGTGGGCACAGGAGAGGAGGTCCATATGTAGATTTCGAGATAGGTATAGGGAAGAGTGAGATTCAACTAGGTATCAGATGGCTGAGAGAGATGAGTACATGCAGGAGGCTAGCTACTATATGGTGGCCTACTTTATGGAAATTCCATATCAGACATAGTTGGTGCCTACCTATGTCAGAGTGGCATCGTAGATGCCAACACCATCTCAGTCAGCAGGGACACATACCCACAAATATAGTAGCTATCAAGAGACCCCTTCGCATAGAGGGGGGGTTCCAGACTCACCATAGAGGTTAGACATGGGGGCAAACAATAGAGAGGATAGAGGGCAAATGACATGATACAAATTTTTGACGAATTCAAGATGGGTGGTCAGTATAGAGTGGTAGAGATCATATTTGATTCATAGCCTTGTACCTATGCTTTATTTGATGAGCACCGATGTATATAATGAATATGTATTTTGATGATATGATGAACATTATTATGTGATGGACATTGTATTTTAATGTTTATATGATATGTGACTACCCTTATTGATACTATGTTAAGTTTATGTGATGGATGACTTATTATGTATATATGTGTGTTTATGATTTTATTATGGATGATCATTATGAGGCGATGTATGTATATGTTGATGATGATGTATGTTTATTCTCATATGGATGATATGGATGATATGCATGATATCTAATGTTTATGATGTAGGATGTGATGGATGATTTATGACTCTATATGCTATGGGTATGGATCCAACAATTTGTGGTGTAGGTGGTGATGTATGTAATATGTTGATGAGATGGATTATCATGGAAATGAATTGATAATGAAATGAATCTAAGATGCTTAGAATAACCAATGACAATTAATCTAAACAAATTAAAATAAATATGAGATGACAATGCACATGGGATAAAATGCAATGCACCTAGAATATGGGATGAGATCTAATTAAATTCCTTACAAATACTAATAAAGAAAATGTAATGTGGACATGGCCTTGCATAATGATGGACATGGGTGATGGGTTGACTTTACTTATGGATCATGCTTGCTTTATATTATAAAAATAAAGGTGTGTGTTGTATGAGTGAGATGGCCTAATGTGGAATGGAATGCAACATGAACATGAGTGTAAATAAGGGCGTCCATAGTGATGAGGGTCAATGGTAGGCGTATCCTATTTTCTTGAGTTTATTGGCAAGTGATTTTCCTGTAATAATTATAAAATTAAGGGAGAATGGGTTTGAAACAACACCTATCAAGAACCATATGTATCTTGAGAAGAAGAGGGGATGGAAGGTGAATTTTTGCACAACCAAAATCATAGGTCATAAGTGAGGTATAGATGCAATGCAACATAATGGATCATGAAATGCAATCTTAATGTGATTTTCCATTTTCAGAGCATAGTTTTTTGCTATAGCATAAGACACCAGATACTAGGGTATATGTAACCAAGGTGGATTAGTGTCTAGTGCATAAAACAAACACAACAAACAAGAAGGCTATCCCAACACCCCAAAGTGGCAAAAACCTTGGTTAGGCCATGCATTGGGATAACCACAAGCACTAAAGGATGCTTGATCATAACACAAGACCATAGGGATCATGGTGGGGACTATGCGGGACAATGAATAAGACAAAAACAAATAGAAAGATTGGGATAAGCCCCTATATTAACCAATAAAACCACACCATGATATGATAGACCATGGTGATCTTAATGAGTTATGATAGGAAGCTCAAATGATAAACAAAAAGACAAAAGTATCAAAAGATCACAATCAATTTCAAATGTCATTTGCCATAGGATTGAGAGGGTGGATGTGATTGGTGAGGTATGTTAGGAAGGATGCATCCTGCTAAGACCAGATATGGATACTAAACTAGAAGATCAATATGATGAAGGAGATTCCAAAACCGATTGAATCTCATGATACTTGTGGATCTCATTTGTGAAGAACTAGCTAGATAAGGACATAATTGATGATACAACACAAGATACGAGACACAAGACACAAAACTAACACACCCTAAAGACCTAGGGGCTCAAGGACTGATCAGAGATTAGCCTTTCCTATGTGAAAGTGTGGAGCCCTTGTAGCTCAAGAAAATACTTTGGATAAAAAGTAGAAAGAGGACAATGGAGATGAGTGATGGAGGAAAAAGACCAGATGGACAAAAGGATCCCTAAGGGTGGATCAAATGATCAAAATTTCCTACATGAAAGCACAGGGGCAATGTAGTTCAAAAAGAACAAAAGACAAAATAGGACCAAAAGATCGACACGATAGGATGGGATCTAAATGAAGACTGACATGATGAAGAAACCTATATGGAAGTGAAGGACTGCCATGAAAACAAGGACCAATGACACAAGCTCAGATTAGGATAAAACCTCAGGTTGATGGATCGCAGATGGAACTCATCCAATACTCAACCAAAATATACCAAACAATTGGATGATGGATGCAGATGGAAGGACAGGATCAAAAGGATGATAGGATATGATGTCAAGATGGTGGAAGGACAAAGTAGCTAGAACACAAGGTAGATAATGATTAAGACCTATATGAATGATGCCTGTGAATAGGTTTTAACCAAATGTACTTATCCGAGGTGCCACCAGGGGTGGTTTTCACCATAGTATGAATTGTTTCTCTTTACTATTTTTGGTTTTTTTTTTGATATTTTTTAAATTTTTGACATTTTTTTACTTTTAAAAAAAAATAATTTGCAGGATAGGTTACCCCAGCTGACTTAAGAGTAGAAAATTTTTAGGTGCATGATGTTAATGGGATCCTCTAGGGGCTCTACTTTGGGTGTGGCAAGTCTATATGTCCCTGATCCATATTTTGCTATGATTACATAGGGACCTAGACAATTTGCTTCAAAATTTCCCTTCTTATCTCAATCTTGTTGAGTGTGTTGATTCTCCTTAAGGACTAAATCACCAATATTGAATTGGTGAGGAAAAAAATTCTTGTTGTAGGTTATTTTCAAATTATTTTGATATGCTTGAAGATGGTCATATGCTTTAATCTGTCTTTCATCGAGGAGTTCTAGCTGGTTGAGTCTCACGACCCGAGCATCTTCATCGCTGATAAGATTCTTCAAGGAGATTCTCAGTGATGGGATTTCTACCTCAATTGGAAAGATGGAATCAGCACCATAAATGAGAGAATACAGAGTGGCACTGGTAGGAGTGTGGATGGATGTGTCGTATGCCCAAAGAACAGGATGGATGTGAAGATGTCAATCTCGACCAATATTTTTGACTACCTTTTTAAGGATCTTGATCAAAGTTTTGTTGGTAGCTTTTGCTTGACCACTACCTTGGGGGTAATAGGGCGTAGAACAACGATGTTGAATGTGAAAGTTGTTACAAAGGTGTTTCATGGATTTTTTCTTGAATGGGTTTCCATTATTAGAAATGATGGTGGACAGGATTCCACATCTGCAAAGACTATGGAAATAGATAAATTTGGATATCCGAGTACCCATGATTTGAGAGTGGCATTACTTCCACCCACTTGGTGAAGTACTTATTTGCAGTGATGATTAAGGTATGGTCATCAGAGTATAAGGGATATATCTTGTTGATTAATTTGAAACCCTACTGAGAGAATGGCCATGGTGCTATAAGAGGTTGTAGATCCTATGCAGGAGCATGTATCAAATTCGCATGTTGTTGACAAGGTAGACACTTCCTAAAAAAATCACAAGAATCATGTTCCAATGTAGGCCAGTAGTATCCTACTTATGGAATTCCTTTAGCTAGTGCCATGTCATTTGAATGGGCCCCACAAACACCACTATGTACTTTTGTCAATGTAGTGTGGGCTTCAGCCTCATTTAGACATATGAGGAGGGTTCCATTATACCTAGAACAACAAAGCGTATCACTTATGATAGTGTAACGAGAAGTACATTAGATGAAATATTTTCATTGGTTGCATGTTAGATTAGGTGGTAGGATGTTGTCATGACTTGGTAAGTGTAGATGTCATGATACCATGGTGACGTAGGACCTAAAATATCGCACACCATCTCATTTTCGCAGATATCGTAGGCTTGGATTAAGATTTATTCAATGAGGAACTCACACTCTGTTCGATCTTTAGGAATGTTTATTAGGGAACCAATGGTAGCTCCATCACATCTACTACTTTGTTTTGAACTCTTGGAATCTAGTCAAACTAGATGGAAGTGAAATACTTTTTGAAGTCATCTACCATGCATTTATAATGTAACAACTTAAAATCATTTTTCAAAAATTTATCATTGACCTATTTGATGATCAATTGGGAATCATCAAAGACTCTCAAGTGAGTGATGTTTCATTGGATTGCAATCCTGAGGCCAATAAGAAGAGCTTCATGTTTAGCTATGTTCTTTGTGCATGGAAAAGCCAAACTAAATGACTTCAGTATATAATCACCTTGGGGGGTGACGAGAAAGATTCCTACCCTGATTGATTGAATGTGTATGACCCATCAAAATAAATTGTCCATGTGGTTTCTTTTGTTACTATGAAAACCAATTCATCAAGAAATTTTGTGACCAAAGGATAGGCAGCTACTAAGGGAGCATCTTCAAATTGATCAACTATCACTTATCCTTTAATAGCCTTTCAATCCACATATTCTACATAAAATTCACTTAACAACATGACCCACTTAGCCTTGCGACCAATGAGAGTTGTCTTGGATAATAGATATTTGAGTGGATCAACCTTGTTGATGAGCTTCACTAAATACTCTTTCATCTTGTCAAAGCCAAGTTAAAAATGTTAATTCCACTTAAAGACAGTGTCATTTTTAAGGAGATGACTGAATGACTAACATTTGTCGACTGATTGAGCTATAAACTGCCAGATGGATTACAACTTACCCTAAAGGCTCCTTAACTATTTGAGATTATGTGGTGGAGGAATATCCATTATTTCCTTGAATTTTGCTAGATCAACCTCTATGCCTCTTCTGGAGATGATGAACCCTAGTATTTTTCCTGATGTGACCCCAAAGACACATTTATTCGAATTCAAATGTAGCTTACAGTGCTCTAGATGCTTAAAGATCTTCTTGAGGATCATTGGGTGCTCTTCCCTTGTCCTTGATTTCCCCAATAGATCATCAACATAGTCTTCTATTATGATCTGAATGAGATCATGGAAGATAATAGTCATGGCATGTTGGTAGGTTTCCCCAACATTCTTGAGGCCAAAGGGCATGACATTATAATAGAATGTGCCCCAAGGTGTGGTGAAGGTTGTTTTATGTTGATCCTTAGGCACAATTATGATCTAATTATTTTTGAAGAAGCCATCCCTGAGGGAAATCATCTCATGTCCTATGGTTAAATCCACCAACATGTCAATACTTGGAAAAGGGAAATCATCCTTAGGATAGACTTTATTGAGATCCCAAAAATTTGTGCAAACCTTGATATTCCTGTTTGGTTTGGCCACTGACACTACGTTGGAGATCCAATCAGAATAGTTAATAGGTCTTATGAATCTAGCTTATAATAGCTTCTCCAACTATTTCTTGACTAGTAGAGTTACTTCGGGGTGCATTTTCTTGAGTTTTTTCTTGAAAAGTTTTGCATGAGGATGCATGTCCAAATGATGTACTAATAGAGTAGGATCAAGACCCCACATATCTAAATATGTACATGCAAAATTGATGATTCCTTCTTTGAGAAGTTGGGTGATGATAGAGTACTCTTCCTCTGATAGTGATTTGGCTACATATGTGATTTTTTGATCCTCTTCAGTTCTGAAATTTATTTCTTGTGTTTCTTCGATGAAAATGGGTGATCATTCAGATAGCTGAGTTCCTACAAGGGGAAGATGAATGTCTCCATATTCCAGCACCTCATCTAGTTTTTTCCTGTTAGATACACCCATTGTTTTTACTTTTTCTGAGTCAAGAAGTTCCTAGGAGAGGTTTTCAGTAGGTGACCCTTTTTTATTTTGTTTCTTTTTGCTTTTTCAATTAGGGCATTCATCCTCCCTAATCCCATACGATGTATGTATATATATCCACCAAGGGAAAGGTATCAATAGGTGTGCTACCATGTAGATCCTATTCTATGAGCTTAGGATGATGAAGGGATAGGTTGATGGTGCAGACGGATAGGCATTCAAACATGGAAGAGAGATCTACGTGATTTACATCATCATACATGTGTATGATGGATTATTCTTCTGCCATGTCTTTGAGGAGACTGTTGTCTATGTTGATGTTGTTAGAGGCACTAGACGATGCCATAGGACCCTTTTGTATGTTGTCATAGCCCAAACCCAAGTTTCTTGGATGCACAAAAGTGTTGATTAACTATCATCTTCCTTGCTCTTAACATTGAGGCCTCCTCCCCAATAATTGTGTTTCTCTACAAACTTAGAGGGACAAGGATATGTCTCTTGGAAATATTCTTTCAAGGGGGGAGAGGGTTCAGGTTCCTCATGGTATAGCCATTGGCTAATGTCATCTTCTAGTGTGTCTTGCCTTAACCCAAGAGAACAAAAGGTGCTAGATCCCACATTTTTGGAACTCAAGGTGATCATCTTCTCTTCTTCCTTCGGTACAAATTGAGAAGATTGGTTGTATGTGTGTGGTTGGGGTGGCATGGTTTCCAAATTCAATTTTTTATGCATTTCATATTCACCACAACCCTTGTCAATGATCTGGACTTTGGTAAGGGTGGAATCAGATGTGGATGATGGAGTGGATGAAATGGTAGTGTGTTGGTAGATGAGTGGGATGGTGTTGTCTAAGGTGGTCCCATTTCTACTCCTAGGAAGTAATGAGAATGGGGAAAAGAAGCTTCTAATGCGTGAAATATTCAAATGGTTGAGGGTTTGCATGTATTGTAACTTCCACCCCATTAAATGGGAATTTCATACATTGATGATATGTGGATGGAATGGCTTGCATGGCATGGATCCATGGATGGATGAGGAGGAGAATATAAGGGAGTTCCAAATTAGGGACATGACAAGTAGTGTACTGTACCATGGGCCCAACCTGGATTGGAAGATAGATTGTCCCTTTAGAATCACGCTCTGCATTATCATACACCTTGATAGTGATAACTTGATTATTTAAATCATCATGAGTGTACCCCACTTGTTTTATGAATTTCAATGTGCAAATATTGAGGGTAGAGCCATTATCTACCAAGACCCTTTTTACTTTGTGATGATTTACAAGGACTTCAAGATGGAGGGGATGATTATGGTTTGAGTCAATGCAAGGCATGTCGTTTTGACTAAAACCTAGTTGATAGGTTGTTGAGAGGTTTCCTACCAATACTTGAAATTGCATAGGGTCTATGCCATTAGGAACTTAGGTGTCCTACAAGGCATTGGTTAATATTTATTGGTACATGGGAGAATAATTAAGCAATTCTAGAATGGATATTTGAGTTAGGGTCTTTCCTAGATGATCTAGAATGTTGTATTGAGAACTCACATGCAATGACTAGGTGGATGTGGAGGCTCTAGGGACCGTGATACGTGAATGGTGGGTGGTAACAACACATTGCAAGTATTTACCTTTTACATGTATCATGGACACACGTGGTTCTACTTCCTCGATGTGCATGATGATGCCTTGATAATCAAATGACACATTTTTGTAATTGATGTTGTTTGTGTTGTTATTCTAATTATTATTGTTGTTGGATCTAGGATTTGATTTTGATGTACTAGGACCTTGGTTATGCTTAGGGAAAGCGTTTTCATATATTTACAGTTGAGCATTGGATGAAGGTGACATGTTGGAATCCACATGGATATCACCTCAATCTATGAGATCCTATATGTATGTTCTCAGGCCTTGACATTTATTCAATGTATGGCCATTAATCTTATGGAACTCACAATAATCATTCTATTTGTACCAGACTAGTTTGGGCCTAGATTCATCAAGTGGCTTGGTCATAGGATATGTGATTGGGTAATTTGCTTGAAGAAGCCTATGGAACATGGTGCTCAAGGGTTCTCCTAGTGGAGTTAATTGGCATTCACTATTCCCTTGATTGTTCTGATTGGATTGTTGGGGAGGTTGTGGTGCCCCCTATGACACTGATATGGCATGAGGATTTGAGTGTTGTAGAGGCAAATATTGTGGCTTCTGGGAAGCATTGGATACTTGGACATGTTTGGTGTCAGTGGCACCATCATTGACAACGTTTTTGTTATTTTTCCAATAACAAGGCTTATCCCCAAATGAATTCTCTTTATCAGAGTTAAATATTTTTGACTAACCCTTTGGAAATAAGTTCCCTCTCAAGGATAGGACCTTTCTCCACTATTTCCACAAAGGTTGTGACATAGTTAAGTCTAAAATTGTGGGCTATATCTAGATGAGAGCTTTCAATGAATAGGGTGACCATGTCCTTTTCTCTAAGTAGGGATTTCATTCAACTGGCTAAAGCTCATCATCTTTGAAGATAGATTGCAAAAGTTTCTCCCTCATGCTTAATTTCTTCGTGAGATCCAACGATCAATGTCCTCCAAATTAAAGGAGAAGGGTATGTGGCAGATCATGATGTGCCAAAAATTGGCAATATTATGGTATGTACGAGGACATTTTTTACCCAATATTGATGAAACAAAAAGGCTTTGAGGAGATTCTCAGCTTCCACCAATATAAATTATGCTTTAATTTGAATTTAATAAATAATTATTATTCATTTTCTATTATAATTATGACTAAAGTCCCTAATCGATAGGTTGATTGAAAAACATCTATAACTTTCAACGGTATCACATTTTTGAACTAAATAGGCATCACATTCTATGCTTCACATGCTATAGGATTAAAAAATAAAAATTAAATTTCATGAAGTTTGACCAAGTTATGGTAAGACATAGGAGTTTTATATCTTAAAAGTTGTAATAAAAATTTCATAATTAATTATTTACTTGGAAAAAAATTACAAAAAAATATTCATCACATCCGACATGTCCTCTACTCATATATAAAATATTATAAAAAATATTAATTTTATTATGGTTAGGGTGGTCGGCAGACACCTACTTCTTTATTTTTCCCTAAAATTTAAGTACTACTACATTGAAATTTCAAATTTTCACCAAATAGATTTTATTTATGTTTAAATAAACCTAGTTTAGAAACTACATTCAATTTTCTACAAATTCTATTCTTACATATTTTTGAAATAATATAGATAACTTATTCAAATTTTACATCAAGTTGCCTAACATTGATTTTTCTAAATTTTGCCACTTAAGGGCCTGTTTTTTCCATGATGATCCTACACATACCCAAAAGTGGGAGACAATCTATTTTGAAAGTTGTGCAAAGGACTTGATAGATCCCTTCTTGAGACCCATAACCCAGTCAAGAGCTATCCCTTGTAAACTCCTAGGAAATAACCTCATGAGGTAATTTTCATTATGCATGACTTCTTGACAGTGGGCATAGAACTCCTAAAGGTAGGCCTTGGGGTGTTTCGTTTCCCTATAATTATCAAATTTCAGCATTTCAAAATGCTTTAGGAAAGGAATCGATGAAATTGAAGGATCAAACGGATAGGGGAAAATGTGTTCAAGCTGAAATGATTGTTTTCTTGACCCTGCTTGCAAGTCCTTTAACACAAGTTTTCCTTCTTCCAAATCTATATTGATGGGCACTATGGGAGTTGGATTAGATGGATTAGACTGATTGTATGGAGGATATTGCTGATATGATGAAAACGGTGTAGAAGCAGCTTGATCATAGGCTAGTGTAGGTGTATATGGAGGTGTTTGCTGGTATTGATTGGTGTATGTGGATTGTGGTTGTGGATCGACATAAGGTGGATAGGAGGATGAAATATTTTAATAGTAAGAGGTGGAGGTTTATATTGATAATATGAAGTGGATGGATTATCCTGTTGATATTATGTAGGAGCTTGGTAGTAGGATGATGTGGAAGCTCCTTGTTGATATGATGACATTTGTTGATAGTAGGAAGTGGATGGAACACCTTGCTAATAGGGTGGCTACTGCTAAGTGTAGTATGGATTCGATTGGTAATTGTACGCAAATTTGGGTTATTGTGTTGTATATGGAGGTGGTTGTGGATTAGGCGTGTCATGGTAAGGATTTGAGTGTGATTATGGAAGGTTGGTGTAAAGAGGTGGTTGAGTCCATGATGGATTTTGAGAGGCCAGATGGAGATTTGGATGAGGATTGGATGTAGCAGCATAGGTAGTATATGTGCTTGATGGATGGTATAGAAATTGTGCAAGAGGATTACATTGTGCTTGCATAGGAACTTGTGTACTCTGGGTTGGTTGCTACTCTTGTGGTGGCTACTGGTAAAGGGGGTGAGATGGGATGTGATGTTGTTGTGGGATTGTCATGGAGGCAACGTGGGGTGGTTGTGGAGGCTGTGATGTGGTTTGCATCACTTGGTGTGGGGGTTGCCTAGGAATGGTAGTATGTTGTTTTGGAACCAAAAAAATTTATTAAGGAATTATGACATTTTTCTATGGAGGTGGTTGATGAGGTGGTTGAGATGAGATATTAGGGGTAGTGATATGTTGTGGTGGCACTTGCAAGGGGGTAGAAGTGTGTTGTGCTAGTTCTTGCAACGTAGTAGATTGTTGAGGATTAATGAGAGACTGCTAGAACACAGGGATATTACCTTGAAGTGGCAATAGTAAATAGTCAACAGGTGTAGGCCCTGGAGGTGGCATTAATGCAAGGAAAGGATTTCCCCCAAAGTTGACTAGTGGTTGACTCGGATGTTGAGGCGAGAGTGACAGAGTAGATGAAATATTTTGTGGCATACAATAGGCATAGGGATCATTAGGATCAGGTTGTGCTTCTGAGGCCAAGGGTGGAAGATGAGGGTAACTTGTGACTTGATGTATCACAACATTTATGAACCTAGGTAGATACCAATTTTCTATAGGTGCACCTTTGGGGACATATGAATTTCCTGGAGTGTTCTATGAAGTGCGTAGGTCTTGAGGTGCAGGAAGAGACTGAGTGTTGGTATATTGTGACATATAAAATTTGAGTGGGGGTTTGACTCCTTACATGATTAAAGTGGCAAGAATTTTATCCCCACACTCATTGAGAAGGTTTTTTCATCTAAACATTAGTGGGATTGCTAAGGTATTCATCAACTATAACTTCAGGTTGATTAACCATGTTCTTGTCACTAGGTGGTGAAGTGTTTTGAACATCAATATTGGATTGTGACTAGGCACCATTATTGGGATCCTGAGGGATATTTGTAGGTCTTGAGGGATATTTGGCTAGGAAGCCTGGGCTTATTGTTCTACCATTTTCTTCTTTGCTTGTGATTAGGTTTGAATGGGTATGAAAGTGAAAGGCTACTAGGTGAGGTTAAACTCTACACAATGTAGAGATGACCTAAGTGATGATCGAAGAATTGATTGGATGATTGATTAAGGATGTGATTGGATAAGATCAATTGAAAAAATGATTGATAAGATTGGATGATGGATGAGATAGGATGATGAAAGGTATTGTAAACCAAGTTCAGAAATCACCCTAGGTGACTTAAGGTATTGATTGATTGGATTAAAGAATAGATAGATGATTATGATGCTAAATCCACCTTGAGATGAAAGTGGATTGATTGGGTTGAAGATGATAACTAACTCAAGATGGATGAAAATCCTAAGCAGATGTGGATGATGATGATCAAGTTTCAGACACCTAGTCCTGCCAATTTGGACAATAACCTCAAAAAAAGTTCAGGGGATTTGGATTGAGAAAACGATGATGGATGTGCAACCTAGAGATGTTTCAAGATGTGGCTATATGATTTGGATAATAGGTGGGTGACCTTTAGAAAATGTAGATAGACTGAAATGAAGATTACAAGTGAATGAAAGATGCAAACAACTTGGAAATCAACAAGATTTTGAGGGTCCTATAGATTAATTTCCCCAAACAACAATCAAACATGCCTAAATAGGTGACAAAATCACCCAACCAGGGTGCAAAATTACCTAACCAGGGTGCAAAATGATCCAAGTAGGGTGCACAATCACCTAAATAGGTATTAGGGTCACCTAATTAGGGTGCAAGATCACCCAAACAAGGTGTACAATCACCTAAGAAAGAAGAAAAATTGCCAAAATAGAGGCTAGGATCACCCAACCAGATGACAGACTCGCCCAACCAGGTGACAGACTTTCCCAACTAGGTGACAAGCTCACCCAAATAGGTGATAGACTCGCCCAACCTGGTGACAAGCTCGCCTAACCATGTGACAAGCTTTCCCAACTAGGTGACAAGCTCGCCCAAATAGCTAACAAGTTCACCTAAACAAGGGTCAGGATCACCCAAACGGGGTACAGGGTCACCCAACTAGGTGTTAGGCTCACCTAAATAGCTTTTGGACTCATCTAAATCTGAAAAAATGTTAAATGACATTGATAAAGGGGGTAATAGATTCTTTGAATGGGAAAACTGATCTTTGTAACGAGGCAACGAACTTGCCTAATGGGGAAACAAAATTGTTAAATAGGGAAACAAACTCTCTAAATGAAGAAATGAACTCTCTAGAAAAATAAGTAGACTCTCCTAATGTATAAATGGACTCTCTAAATAGAGAAACAGATTCATCTAATGGGAAAACAAACCAACTAAATGGGTAAATGGGAAAATGGATTGACTGAAAGAATAAACGAACAAATGGATTGACAAAAGAAATAAACAAACTGACTAAATGGAAGACGAGATTGGTTGTTCTAGGTACAAACTCACCCAATTATGTTGCAAATTCACCTATTTTCAGAGAATGGACAAATATGATGACTGTAGGGATCGACTAGGGACTAAAATAGCAAGAAAAATCACCCAAAGATGAAGCAGGTTCACCCAAAATAGTGGCAAAGTCATCCCTTTTGATGAACCAAATGAATGTGATGGGTTGTTTGACTGACATAATGAGTCAGACAGAGAGTAGAATCACCCCTTTAGGTGTCAAAATTTCCTAACTCAGTGGTAGAATTTACCAACCAAGGTGTAGACTCGATTATTCTGTGAAGAATGGGCAATTTTGATAGGAACCGACTAAGAAATAACTTAGACAAAAGATAGGGTCACCCCTGTGGATAGCAGGGTTGCCCTAGATAGAAGCAAACTTGCCCCTGACAAAGGAAAATTCACCCAAACAATAGACTTTGACTAGACTTAGATGAGAAACAACTATGGAAAAGGGGAAAAACACAAAAAACAACAAACAAAAGGTAAGGATGACTCAACTAAACAAAAATTCATAGGTTTCACACAAAGAAGATAGTTTAAGCAACACAATCCTAAGATTAGTAAGAATGGTATGTCCAACACGGTCCTCTATCTATGCTAAACAAGGTGATCTAGGGAGTCCTTGATATATGATCAATATGTGAGGCACAACCGTGAATACCAATCCATCATAGGTGTGATTCAGAATCCCTAGTGAGGTACTAGAAACTAGGACCAACTCTTCACGTCTTATCTAGGTATCACCCTAGCTTTGATGCTTTCCCAAACATGACGTGACTAGATTGGGGTACAAATTTGTCTCTCCCCCCTTTATATACCCTACCAGTATATGTGGTTGGGATCATCCCTTAGGGAAATGAAATCCTAAAGGAGGTCCTGCTAAAAGAATACACTAGACATTTTTGGCTAATCCCTAGGCTCACATGAAGTGCAAGGGGAGAGCTTGGACATTGTAATATCTCTTGGGTAACACAAATGAACTAAAGTGGACTACGATTTCTCATCACCCAGGATCACCAAATGGTGCAAGGGGATTGAATATGTCATTAGTTCACTTAAGGGTATGTGCAAGATCATCATGGCAAAAATAGGGCCTTAAGTGGCAAAAAATTCAGAAAAATTAGAGTTATGCAACTTGACGTAAAAATTTGAATAGTTTATCTATATTATTTCTAAAATATGTGAAAATAGAATCTGTAGAAAATTGAATGTAGTTTCTAAACTACTAGGTTTATTTTTATTTTTAAAAACTATTTGAAAAAATTGAAATTTCAATGTAGTAGTACTTAAATTCTCAGAGAAAAAATAAGTAGGTGTCCTATTCTGACCAATTCTAACCATAATAAATGATAATATTCTTTTTATAAGATTTTAGATATCGCAGAGGACTCCATATCCATGTGATGCATATTTTTTTGTAATTTTTTCCAAGTAAATAATTAATTATGAATTTTTATTTCAACTTTTAAAAAATATAAAACCTTTGCATGTCTAACCACCTTAAATTGGTCAAAAATTCATGAAATTCAATTTTTCCTTTTTTAATCCCATAGTATGTACAAAGTATACAATGTGATGCATGTTTTAGGATTCAAAATGTGATACCGCTTTGAAGCTATAGATGATTTTCAATCAGTCTATCAATTAGGAGTTTAGTCATAATTCAAATAAAAATTGAATAATAATTATTTATTTAATTCAAAGTAAAGCATAATTTATATTGGTGGAAAGCAGAGAATCTCCTTTAAAAACCCTTTTTGTTTCATCAATTTTGGGTAAAAAAAAAGTTGTCAGCCACATGGGCCATCATATCACTTACATATTGCCACTTTTTTTCTCGTCATGATCCTATACATACCCTTAACAAGCACAACAAACAAGTGTATTTAACTCCTCCTAATTAGTTCTATGTGTGCCTATCTAGTATGAAAATAACAACAAACAAACTATGTTGAGAGCGATCGTTCTACTAAAAAATGTTAATAGTTTAAGTCTCCAACCTTGGACAAGCAAGAAACAACTACAAAAAAGTTAGTAAGAAATCATACACTCACAAACAAACAAGTTAGGGGTTCAGTACTTAAAAACAAGAAGAAACAAACTTTGGAAATGAAACTTTAAGTTATTGTTTACCTCAAAATCGCCTTTGTCTGAAGTAGAATCACCCCTGTATGCAACATAATTGTCTGTTTTAGAGGTAGGCTCACCCCTGTCAGTAGAAGGATTGCTTGTTTCAAAGCTAGGCTTGCACAAGTCAGAAGCAGGGTCACCTCTTTGAGAAACATGGAGTAGATTTGCCTCTGTTTGATAGATGGACGAGTCTATAAATGCAGAATTGCCTCTATTGAAGGGAGGTTTGTATGTTCTAAAGGAAGAATTTCCCCTATTAGCTGTAGAATCACCTCTATCTAACCTAAACCTACAAAACTTCAAGCAACAAACAAACTAAAAAGAGCAGACCTGTTTGTGGGTCCAATTGGGTGTGTCAGAAATGTGTACAACATGTTT